>CM052436.1:30109067-30179047 GCA_028533085.1 Varecia variegata
CTGGTCTCGAACTCCTGAGCTCAAACGATCCACCCGCCTCGGCCTCCCAGAGTGCTAGGATTACAGCCGTAAACCACCTCGCCCGGCCTATTTTTTCTATTTCTATAACATATCAGCCCTACTCAGATTTTCATTTCTTTAATATATTTATGGACTATTTTCTTAGAGTTGGTCCATGTTCAGATTGCCTGTAACAGACTTTTCCCACTAAATGTAATGCATAATCTCTTTCACTTACATGCTTAGAAGTAATCCCTATAGCACAGACATTATTACCTAATCCAGCAAGAATATGCCTTCTTAAAATGTCTAAAAACTCACAAAAATATAATAAAATAAGAAAATATTTTTAAGATGTTAATTGTGTGGATGGTTTAAATACTTTTCAATAATGAATAGTAGTTGTCTTCAAAGATGTATTGTTTCAGGGATGTTACAATTTAAAACATGTTAAAAATAGTCTAGCTCAGCTTCCTAGGATAATTTAAAGTTTTGATTCCTAGTATATAAAAACAACATATAAAAGCTATGTTCCATATCACCCTTTTTGGAAATTATTAAGAAACTTTTCTAGAGATGAAAACTTAATTGAAAAACAAATCAGTTCTACTGAAAAATGCACCTAAAATTCAAAAAGAGTTACAGATAAAGTGTAAGTGTAATATTTAAGCCCCTGATGTCATGAGTCTTAGATTGTATGTTCAAACATGTGCTTTATATCTCATAGGCAAATAATTCACTTTTTACTCTTTTTATAAACATCAGTTTGAAATTTTTCAGCTCACTAATTTAGAATTTGAATTATTATAGTACACCAGAATTAAGTATATATATATTCAGTCCTCTGTATCCATGGGTCCCACTTCCATGGATTCAAACAACCTCAAATCGAAAATGTTAAAAAAAAAAAATTCCACAAAGTTCCAAAAAAGTAAAAATTGAATGTGATGTGCACCAAGTACTATGTTGACTCCACATGAATGAAGTTATGTGTATGCCTTATGTTATAAATACGTAATGTACAGATGACTGAATGTATACAGGAGGATGTGCATAGGTTATATGCAAATACGATGCCATCTTATATAAGAGACTTGAGCATCTGTGGATTTTGGTATCTGCAGGGGGTCCTGGAACCAATCTCCCACAGATACTGAGAGAAAACTGTTTACAATTGAATTCCAAAATTAAATAAAAAATAAAACAGTTCTTTTTGAATGTTTGTCTTCTTCAGAAGGACAAACCTCAAAATTATTTGACATTTGAAACTTCTTCATTCTGCTTAAATGAAGACTACTCATCTATCATAATATATTTTCTTTATACATTATTTCTTTGCTTTAAAAAATAATAGTTCACATATATTTAAAGACTACTATATGCTCCTATTGGCTAAATGTATTACATATATAATCTCATGTAGTCCTCAAAATGACACTATCCGGGGAGTGGGGCTGTTATTTTACAGATGAAGAAGGTGAGATTTACAGAGCATAAGTACCTCACACCCCTGGCAGGATGGGGATTTGAGCTGCAACCCACCTGAATCCAAGTTTTGAGGTTTTCCCCATATATCCATATTAATAATAATCACAGTCTTAAATGTTTTACCTAGCCCTACAACATGTGAAATGCACGAAATTTAAAAACATTGGCATCTTCCTAAATAAAGGAAGCTTACCACTGCAGTTGCAAGTATGGGAGTGTGGGCTGTGGCCATAAGACTGCCTGGGTTTGGTTCCTAATCCCACCACCCAGTCGTCTTAAGTTACTTAAACTCTTAGTTCTTCAGTTTCTACATCTGCAAAATCAGCATCATCATAATGCTAATTTTATATATTTATTATGGATATGAAATGAAATCTATCCAGCAATACATGGAAATCATTAAAATGAGCCTTAGCTCATAAGTATTCAATATATGTTAACCATTAGCATAACTACTATTGTTTAATTATCTTTGCTTCACTTATGTCATGTTTCCCTGCAAAGAATAGAAATTTTTATCAAAGAGAAATCATGTTTTTTCATCTCCTCTCTAATGCAACTGGCTCTTGATATATGAAACTAAATATTTGGGTTGTCTTTCATATCACCCTCCAAGGCAATTAACTGTATGTTTTTTTCCTGGAAATGAGCATTTCATATTGAAAAATATCCCATGCTATGAAAAACCCAGATAAAGTCTAGCATATTAAAAAAAAAAAGAAGAAGGAAAAAGAACTTAAAGAATAGGAATAAAGCCCTGGAAGCTGGATATTTATATTACCTCTAAGAGTGAAAATAATAATGCCTCCTTCCCAGATTCACTGCCAACACCTTTTCCTTTATACTGGGCGTACCAAGCTGTTTACCATATGGGTGTTATTTAGCCATTTCAATTGCTCAAGACTGAACTGAATGGCACCCACACACACACAAATGTCTACACATTTTGTAACTTGAAAAATTGAATAATACTTATTACTATCCTGGATAAAAGACAAATGCTTTACCTTTTCATTTCAGTCAATATTCTAGCAACATTAGCCAACAAACTTTTTCTTAAGACTCTGTCTTAAACTTCTCATAGTCTTTGATATTTTAAGTTAATATTGCTGCTTGCATTGTTACTTGCCTTATTACAAAACATTAAGGTAAATGATTAGTAGTGATCTAAAGTCAATTTCCTAAAGAATGAAATTTATGTTATTTTAATGGTATATGATCACTGTACTAGGCTACATCCTCCTCTACAATAGAGACACTACCTTATCAACGTAGGCCTTCAATATATGTTTACTGAACAGAACTCAAAACTTTCAATGAGCTCATAGTAAACCTATATAAAAGGATAATGGGAAATAAGTAGTACAAAAATGTGGTTATTTCAAATGCATTATCTTTGAGAGGAGTCAGAAGGTTTCAAACTCATTTGATAAAATTTTATCTTGAGTCTTTTAAAAATATAATGTCTTCTTCAAAAGAACCATACACTTTTTACTTTGGAAAGGACCACAGAAGACATATAATTTACAGTCACTTCCAATGCCAAAAATTATTACTGTTAATCCTCTACATTGCATGGCAGAGTGGAGAGAACTCTACGCATACAGCAATGGAGATCATGGTCTGATTTTGGTTGTCATTTTACCTTTTTTGCCTTTGTTTGCATTTCTATAATATCAAATAATTGAGCTAAAAATCTCTGAGTCTTTTCTAATCTCCAGGTTTCTGCTTTTTTACTCCTAACCATGGGAAACTCACTACATTTTTGACAGTCTGCAGCAAAGCTTAAATTTTGAGAATATCCCTGCCTCCTTATATCTGTTGTCCATTGATTCAGTTTCTGCCAATGACCCAAGAAACACTGGGTTTACTCTCTCTCCCAGAGCCTTTTACATATCTGCAGGTTTGCTGGCATATCCTTTCCCCACATTCTTCTCTTTTCTAAGCTAAGTATTATAGAAATAAAT
Source organism: Varecia variegata (assembly GCA_028533085.1). NCBI lineage: Eukaryota > Metazoa > Chordata > Mammalia > Primates > Lemuridae > Varecia > Varecia variegata. Next base: position 30,112,523 of record CM052436.1, read on the forward strand.
GAAAATGTAACACATCTATTTTAATGAAAACATATGGATTGCACTGAGTAAAATATTGAATTTTAGATGTTAAGATTTAATTGGGGTTATGTTTTGGTCCAGGAAAAACGGTAACTCATTCATTCACTCAAACATCTCATTTTTTTCAAACACGTATTCCATACAGCCTTCAGAATAATTATTCAAAAACAACTGACCGATTTTCTTCCTTTTGTGTTCTTTTTATTTATACCTCTTCAATGGCTTTGGATAAAATCCAAATTTTCTAATATTTCACAGGGGCACTCATTACCTGACTTCAGCTCACTGCTTTTGCTAGTCCCTACCTTACAGGTTTTTTTTGTTTGTTTTTTTTTTTTTTGGAGACAGAGTCTCCCTCTATTGCCCAGGCTAGAGTGAGTGCCGTGGCGTCAGCCTAGCTCACAGCAACCTCACACTCCTGGGCTTAAGCGATCCTACTGCCTCAGCCTCCCGAGTAGCTGGGACTACAGGCATGCGCCACCATGCCCAGCTAATTTTTTCTGTATATATTTTTAGTTGGCCAGATCATTTCTTTCTATTTTTAGTAGAGACGGGGTCTCGCTCTTGCTCAGGCTGGTCTGGAACTCCTGACCTTGAGCGATCCACCCGCCTCGGCCTCCCAGAGTGCTAGGATTACAGGCGTGAGCCACCGCGCCCGGCCTACCTTACAGTTTTTGATTAAACACAGATTTGTCTCTGACTCCTAAGCCAGAAATTGCTATTTCTTTCATTCACTGGTTCAAGCTGCTGTTTCTTCACCAATTTGTGCTCATCATTTAAACAACATCATTGCCACTACAGAAAACTTCTCTTGCTTTCTTACTGCCTCTAGATGAGATTGGGGTCCCTTCTTATGGTCCCACATTATCCAGGGCAAATATCATAACATTACATTTACCATAGTGATTTACAAACAATGCTTCTAATAGGTTCTTCTCCATTCAATTCTGAGCTACTGAAGAGTAAGAACTGTGTTTTACTAATCTCTATATCCTTCATGCTCAGCACAATGTTTGGCATATAGCAAGCTGTTGATAAGTGCATGATGAACACAGGAGTAAGTGTATATGAAATAGGGCAAATTGCTTGTATGTAATAGATATTTGGTCAATCTGTGCAAGAAATAACATTGATCTGTGTGGAATCCATAATAAGGACATTAAAACAATAAAAAAATAGGCACATATTTATATTGCCAGATAATTTGACACTTAACTTGAAGAAACATTGTGACACATGGCGGATGTTTATCACAATCATGTAGAATGTTCCAGTTTCAAAGAGCATCACAAGTGATGCAACTTGAAAGTGGGAGGAAAGCTGCACATCCTTGAGGCCCCCTCCTGGGTTCTGTTGTTGGAAGGGGGTGGAAAATGAGGAGAAACACTATAGATGGCTGTGCACACTTGCCAGGGGAGCTGTGTTCAGCCCCTCTTTAGTCCTGCCAAAGTGGAGGTGGTACATGGAGCATGGTCTGCAAAACAGCAGATGAGGTTGGTTTGGTCCCCATGGAAACCAGATCTCCCATTGAGAAGTAAACATATTTGGTACTTTTGTAATCAGAACCCATCAAAAAGTAAAAAAAAAAAAAAAAAAAAAATCTATTTTTATTGTATTTGTATTGTCTTAAGAAAATTATTCTAAGTCAGATTCACTGGAATATACGTCCAATTCTACCACAGACTTTTTCAAGTTATGCCTCACTTTAACCATTGACACAAGAGATTGAAAAAGTTCCTCAGTTAGCATCATGATTTAGTACCCTACAAACGTCTGGGACAGAAATTGTATTCTACCATTTGATTGGGAATGAAACATGGTAAAATGACCAACATAGCCAAAGTATATAATTGTTCACTCAGGATCTCCACCTAGAGGCAAAGACATCTCAGTATCAAAAGACTATAATAAAAATAATGCTAATTGAAAATAAATAAACAGGGTCCTGGGTATAGCCCAGGTGACATCATCTCAGTGAATCTTTAGAATGCATGTTATACTTTCAAGTAAACTGGAAAAGATAGCCTTTCATCCTAATATATTGATTAGGCAGTTTTTAAGAACTGTTAAGAAACTATTCAATCCTGTCTCTTGATATTCCCCTTCTATACATTACATTTTCATCTATACAAGTGAAATAATCCTGTAGCTACTATCATTAGAGTTGGAGGATTTGATAGGTAAAAAAATAAGATAGATAGCAATAAATATCTAGTATCTAAAGAATTCTACCCAGGGTCCTACCATAATGAAAATTTTACCATTTCTTGCATGTATAAGTAGACTGACTTCCCCTGAACACCCTGTTTCTTGGAAAACTAAACTTTGTCTCAATTATTATGTATTTATCAGGATAAAGCACTGAGATGTTAAATGAAAAGTCAGTTCATTAACTAGGCATTACGCTCTAAGAGACATTAGACATCTAGACATTTCTAAATAATGAGATATTTATGGATAAATAATTGAGATGATTCCCCTCATTTTAATATACATCTTTTGTATTGTCTAGGTCAAAAGCAAAATAATAATACAACTTTCATAATTCATCCCTTCTAATATATTTACATGGGAAGGCTTCAAAATTACTCTATCTAAAATTTACCAAATTTTTCTAATTTATCCCAGCACATTTGCCAATCTTATATAACATTGTTCTTTTGACATCATTTACAGAAACTGGCATCCATGTGTTTCTAACAATTCTCAAACACCAATAACTCTTGCTGCTGTCTATTTATCAGTTCTGGGTAAATTCTTAAAGAGATGTATTGCAATAAGCTGTGCTGTTGTCATGACTGATGGTGACATTATAGAAAATTTTCTAATATTTTTGTTAGAAATGTCAATAGCATTTTGACATAAAGTTTCAAAGTTATTGCAAATATCTTATCAAACTTAAAAAAACAAGATTAATAAAAAAAGATTGAAAAAGTAACCATCTCAGGGACAAGCACTTTTCATGTGTACATGCTGTTCTGGAACAGAGCATTTCAAATGTGGTCTATGAAACTTGAGACAAGGGCAAAACCTCAGCTGCAGCGGCTTTTGACCTTGCTCATTACTAGGATTGAAGGGACCAGGAATAGGAGGGATTTCTTCCAGCCAATTTGCCCAAGTTCTTTACAATTACTTTCCTAATACAGTGCCTTGCTCCTGTGCCTTCTACCTAAGAAGGCTTCAGTCAATCACATGTCCCAGTGCTCTTCTCTTACATTAATCCCTTACCTTACTTCCCTTGCACATTCTACCCACTTCAGGAAACACTTCTTTCATTGGAAATGGGCATAATAAAATTAATACACGAATACCATGTCCTAGAGCCACAATGTAATAAGCTATCTAATCCAATGACCTTTCCAATTAAAGAATATCCTCTACAATAATATCACATAGTAGTTTCCCAACCTGTATTAGAGCACATCTTATCATGGGGAATTTGCTCCTTCCTCGGAAGCTAATTTTATCTTTAGATAGAGTTGATTTTCAGAAAATCTTTCTTCTTCTAACTTCAACCTATTGGTTCAAGTTTTACTCTCTGAAGAAACATGAAATAAGCCCATTTTTCTATTATTCCTTTTTTACTTACTAGAACAACAAATAGCTGCCTCTTTATTTCACCTATGATGCTTAGAATCTAATTCAATTAAGCATACTCCCTGATTGAAACAGTTTAGGGATTTGCTTGATACTTAACGACTTCACAATCACTATCCACTATCACATACTGTATTGGTCAGTGTCTAGTGAGAAGATAGAAACTCACCAGTTATTCTAACAGGGATAATTTAATGCAAATAATTATTAATAGGCAAAAGACTGATGAAAGTATAAAAGCAAAAATGGAACACTAAGTCATCATGGAGGCAGCAATTGTAGGAAGTGCCTACCACCCACTCAGACAGAAAAGGGTAGAATTATGAAAACCAGGAAACTTGGAGAAAGGGCCTCTGAGCTGGTGCTAACTCTTAGCTTTAGGAAAATGATCTGGAATTCATACCTCTAAGGAGGTAGGCACTAGCCCACTGATCTTGGTGTTTCTGAAGAAGCATGAAGAGGCTGGTTCTATAAGCATTGGAGAAACTGCGAACTATCCAATAGTCACTGCTATTGGAACAAACCATCACTGCTGGGTGAAGTAATGAAGCTGGAGAGATGCTGACAGCAACAGAAAGCCAATAGGAGCAAAGAGCAAACCGCAAATCCTTTTTCCTTTCTTTTACTAGCTTTTCAGCCTTCCTTTAGCATCCCAATTCATACTGTCTAACAGGGAGACAGTTTCCAAACCAGAAATACACTGTGCACAGCCTCAGCCCAAGCTTTATGAAGATGCATATGGGCGTGGGTGTTGAAACTATGAGACAATAGCTTAATAACTGGCACACTTGCTTTACTGTGTTTTTAATATTTGCATAGGTAACTGTCTTTTTAGCCTAAAAATTTCTCCTTGAGGGCATGAAATACATTTGTATCTATCCCACTACATAACCTAGTATTTGGTGTACCACTAATGTTGAACAAATGTATGATTAATGCATAATGGCCTTATATTTACCATGTTAAATATCATTCTGATAGATATATCAATTGTTCTGTTTTCAGTTTTAATTGTCCCCCCAGAAATAATGTTGGGTCTGTTGATTACCATTCCCAGTTTTGGGGTCATCTGCAAATTTGATATGTGTTACCTATTATTATAAATAATTGATATAAAATATAGTGTAAAAAAGTCCTCTAATGTTAGACATAAAGATCACCTGGAGGGCCAGTTAAACGTCGGTTCCTGGGCCCTACCCCAGAGATTCTGATTCAGTGGGCCTTAATTGGAACCTGAGAACTTGTGTTTCTGACAAGCTCACAGGTGTGCTGAAGCTGTGATGGTCACATTTTAGTTACATTGCTTTATAAAATGTCAGAATGTAGCAGTCTTTTAAAAAACTGCTTTATATTTTAATTCAACAAAACATTTATTGAGCACATAGTATATATAAATCACCCTGTTGGGAACTGCAAGAAATCCAGCAATAACTAAGATATGGTCTTCCTTCTCAAGGAGTGTTAAATTTAATAATAGTATAACACCTACAAGAATTAAATAATTAAAATAGTAAATAAAGTTCTTTGGGACACAGAGAAGAATAAAATATAATCAGGAATAGTGGCTCTTTTGTTTTAAATATTGCAGTTGACTTTGGGAAGTTGATTATAAACCATGCTTTATGGGGTTTTTTTGTTGTTCTTAATAAATGGATAATGTGATTAGAATCGACAGAGCACTAGACATTTGCTGCCACGAATACCTATAGATCGTGTTCTCATGGCCACAGTCTGTACTAGGCACAGCCAGATATTTTGTTCAGAAAGAGGGTCCAGTGGAATGATAAGGACCAAGTAGATCAAACCAATTTCTCTGTAGTCAAGTACTGGCAGGGCTTAAATCAAATACCACAGGCCCATAGCTTTGGGTCCTATTTCTCTAGATTCAAATTTGGATCCCTTAATTTTTAGTTGAGAGTTGGGTGAGTGACTTGAATGCTCTGTGCCTCAGTTTCCTTGGCTATAAAATGGGGACTAATACAGTAACTCTTTTGTAGCATTGTTTTGAGTATTTAATGCATAAATTCAGGTAATACACTAAAAAGTGTCTTGTAGGTCGGGCGCGGTGGCTCACGGCTGTAATCCTAGCACTCTGGGAGGCCGAGGCGGGAGGATTGTTTGAGCTCCGAAGTTTGAGACCAGCCTGAGCAAGAGCGAGACCCTGTCTCTACTAAAAATAGAAAGAAATTATATGGACAGCTAAAAATATATATAGAAAAATTTGCCGGGCATGGTGGTGCATGCCTGTAGTCCCAGCTACTCGGGAGGCTGAGGCAGGAGGATTGCTTGAGCCCAGGAGTTGGAGGTTGCTGTGAGCTAAGCTGATGCCACGGCACTCTAGCCCAGGCAACAAAGTGAGACTCTGTCTCAAAAAAAATAAAACAAAATAAAATAAAAAAAATAAAAAGTGTCTTGTAGATTGAAGGCACTCAACACATCTAACTTGTTGTAATATTATTTTATGGATAGATCAATAACATCATCTTTATATATACAGTTGGTCTCTTATGCAAAAAGACGTTTTTTTTAAAACTGACAATAGTTTGAAACGTATGATTTTTCTAACTTGTGAAAATGAATAAAAATTACAATTTTTAAAAAATACCATGGCATAGTACTAAAACATTATGTTTATTTCCTTTGTTTTTCTTTATGTTATGAGGTAAAGGAAAACAAATGTCTTTTAAAATAGTTTAAACAGAAAGCTATTTGGATAAATAATGTGAAAGGTGTACAAGTTTACAAAATTTTAAAATAGCATAAATCATATAGAATGAGCACTGTGTTTTATCTCAGTTTTACATAATAAGCAATATGCTAATAATCTGTATATTATAGAACAAACATTCAAATTCTTACTTTATGCTTGTATTGCATATTTATACCTTTAGCCCTTATTATTTGTTAAAATACGAAAGAGCACTGAACAAGGCCAATTTAGTAATGTAAAATTCTTCCACCTGACAATTAACTGTGATTAAAAGGCAGTTAACACACACAACACTAACTATTATAATTGTAAGATAAGTTATAATTAGCTGGATTAAGTCTAGATCATTATATATCAAATAGTAAAAGTTAAGTTCCTTCTTAAAAAATGACTTTGGATATTTGATAGCTATTTTGGCCAAGCTATCTCCTTGACTTCTTCACAAGAAAAAAAACAATTATCTAAAAACACAGTGTCTTGGAACATATTGGCATATTGGATCGGTATATACTGAGACTGATATTATGCTCCTTTTCTCATTGCATAATTGTTATAAAGGGTACCTAAAACTTATGAGCTAATATGTGTTTGCATATGTGTATGTACATATTTCCCCATCCTGACCTCCTGCATCTTCCATATATCCAGATACTTTTAGATGTGTGGATGTTCTTCATTCTTTTCATTCTCATAGTACCTAACTGTGAAGCTCAGAAGTTGATTTCCACATCTCTTTGGAGAATAAAGATTCTGGGTCTACTGAGAGCCATATAAATCAGTTGTTCTCAGCCTTGATTGCACATAGGAATCTCTTGATAAATAAAGGGGCTCAGATTTTTTTTGTAAAATCCTCCCAGGAAATTATAAAGTACAGCCAATTTTTGCAGACCGTTACTTTAACAACTAGGTATCTACTGTCTTATCACTACATTTCTGCTGTGTCCTGATCCAACCCATTTTACTTGGATCCTGCCAATCCCTGACTAAGACACCCATTAAGCATTAGTGCATGCACCTGTGAGTGCAAGTGATGACAAAAAGATCATTTCCTTTATCCTGCAACATATTTAGGTGATTTCTACTTAATTCAAAGTAATTATTTATATATGCCAATTATACATAAGGCATCAGTCTAGCTGCCACTGGAAATACAAAAATGAATTAGATGTAATGTTTACAATCAAAGAACTTGAAATTTCTGGAAAGAAATAAACTCATATGCAAAGATTTATAGTATCAGAAAGGAAAGGCTTTAATGCAGTTTTCTCAACATTGGCTGCACATTAGAATCACCAGAGAGCTTTTAAAACATGCTTTTTGAAGAGCTTTCTAAAAATCCCTAAAAATGCCCATATTAAACCTGGACGGCATCAGAATTTTTGAAGTGCTCCCCACGTAAATGATTCTAATGTACCTCTGGGATTGAGAAGCACTACTTTAGTGTATTCCCTAATAGCAATAAAACAAAATTATATGACAATGGGGAAAGGAAAGACTTTGAGGAATAGGTAGCATTTAACATAATGGAGATACTCATTATGAACTTCATATACCGCAGACACGTTAAATTAATTAATTTATTTAATTAATCACAACAACATTTGAAATAGGTGCTATGATCTCTTTTTTACAAATGGAAAAACTGAGTCACAGAAAAATTTAGTAACTCATCCAAAGCCAAGTAGGTGGCAGAGCCCAAGCCAGAACTCAGGGAATCCAATTTCAAGGTTTTTTCTCCCAAATACTATACTATTCTTCCTAAAGAATGGGAGTTTAGGAAGTAGGCTAATGTAAACACATTCCAAGGAACAGAATGAACAGTATGGAGTAGTGTTTACAAGCAAAGGGTCTAAAACCAGACGTGTGCCTGTTCAAATTCTTGTTCTATCACTAATGAGCCAAGTTACCTCGCTCCTCTGCGCTTCAGTTTTCTCAGATGTACAGATAGAATAATAAGAGCACTTATTTCACAAAGTTGTTGTAGGTTAAAATAAATTCATACATTACTGTTAGCAATGATAGTTGTTGTTTTGAGAAAAAGCATAACTACCGGGGAAGTTGAAATGTTTGGTTGTGGAATAGTGAGAAATCCAGTGTGTTAGATTATGGGATGCATGGTAGCTTAAATAATTAGCATGCTTATAATTCCAAGTTTAAACCTATTGTCCTGTCATAATAATTAAAAATGCCTGCTTTACTGTCAAATGTATTTTCAAAGTAAATTTGTCCTAATTTGGACAATAAGGAGAAGATCTACCATAGCTATAATACATCAGTTTTTAACAGCCTAAGTAAGGGGAAAACCACTGATGGACTTTGAGTTGGAACAAGTGCCACAGTGTGAAAAAAAAATAAGATCTGTGTTTTTTAAAAATTAAGTCAGTCAGCAGTATTGGATGGATTGCAAATTTGTAAAATTTTATGTTTTCCAAATGCAAAGCAGTGCAAACACGTGCTTTGAAAGATATAGTGGGCATTTGGGGACATAAATCAAGAAAAGAAGGGTTGAGAATGGCATGTATCCTAGTGAGACTGAATCTTTAATCTTTGAAATCAAGGATCAAGCCAGGAATTGTTTCATTATTAAGGCCATGTGTGGCCTGAAACATTCAAAAAGACCAGACCTCAATAAATTTGGCCAAATTGCCAGTTGCGTGTGGGTTTGGATTTTTCTCATTGCAGGAAATAATAGTAATCCAGGCCAGAGTAGAAAACACAGTGTCATATCTCAGTCTTTATGACACTTGGCCTGGGAATGGGGATAGGTAAGCAAGCTCCTCTGTGTGATAATAGAAGGAAGGGAGAAAAGAGAGGAGAAGGAGAGAAGTAGTGGTTCTCATATCTTTTAAAAACTGCCATTCATCTGAAAGAGCACAAGCGTGCAGCTCTTGTGCTGTGAAAAGCAGTAAGTCTGCATTGTTTTTCTTACCTTGGTGATTTTTCATGTGGATAAGATTCTCAGTTCAAGATCTCCTTGAAAGAACATACCATGCCTCACATAACATTCAAGAAACATAGCAAATAAGTGTGACTGGGAAGTGAACCTAGGACTGGAAACAGAATCCAGAATTTCTGCATTCCTTGTAAGTACCCATAGTTCCTTTAATTATACTTGGGACTTGTAAACAGGAAAGTGTTTCACAGATGTAGAGAATCCAAGAGGTGAGCCAACGAAATAAAATAAATGTATGGTTTGGTGAAACCAAACTCGATTATAGTAACACGATTTGCTAAGGAAGAGAAATATTTTGGAGGAATAGTAGGAACAAGGAAAACATGCAAAATGCTACTTATTTGATAAAGCTTTGCGACCGAGAGATTGTCAATTTTGATAAATATAACAGATTACAGAAAAAGTGAGGGGAAAGATTTATTTTAAAAATTACAACTTTTAGCACACAGAATCTCCTCTACCTATTACCAATTTCCAATTTTTTTTTCAGAGAGACAGAGAAAGAAAAAGTTATCCTACAGTCCATTACTTTTGTGGTGATTACTGAAAATAACAGTTTTATAATTCTCCCAAATGTATTTCTAGTATTAAATTTCCACATCTTATTTTACTAATTCCTATTTGTCTAAATTCTGAAGTTTTATAGGCTCTTTGGTATTGCATTGCTCTCAACCAGATTTCTATCTAAGTAACATTAGGAAGTATCCCTTGCCAAAATGAATCTCATATAATTTGGTAGTGAATCAGACCAACAGTTTAAGAGGTGGTCTTCAGAGAAAGTACAATTGTGTTTAAAAACATCTGCCAGGTACTTTTCCCACTCAGCATCTAGAAGGCACACATGAAGTTGATTGAGGCCATTAGACATGAAGTATTTCAATCAAAATTATTCCACAGGAAGAAGTGAGAATTTATGTTCATTAGCAATTAATATGCAGCTTATCACCTGATTCATTAGCTCACTTATGTGAACACAACAAGCTTGTTATCTAATTTGCCTTCCCACAATTCCTCTCACTTCACACTCTCCCTGGCAGGAAGTCACTGTGGCGACATCTGTTTCTTGTAGAGCTATCAAGAACGATAAGCAGCTTCTTATGTTGCTTAAGTCATGGATTTTTTTCCCCCTTTTCTCCAACAGTTAATATGCTTCTTTTCTGCCATATGGAAAAGATAAATACCAGAACCTAAAATATCAGAGTATAAAAGAAATGAAAATAAAACTCTTTGAGCACTGACCATGAAGGAAGCACTTACGAAATATGTTCAAAGGTGTTGGGGGTTTTGTGCTTTTGTTATTAAATTAGTGGCCACATCAAAAATGTTACCTGCCAAAAAATTTTCCTTTATGTCACCCTATTCAAAAATTCAAATAGGCACAAAGAGTTAAAACCACACCTCACTTCCAGTTATTTATTGCTATAATAAAATACCCCAAAACTTTGGCTTAAAATAACATTTATTATTACCCTAACGAATCTGTGGCTGTCTGAGCTCAGGTGGGGGTCTCAGTTGGAGTCTTTCATGTGTTACAGTGAGATATTGGCTGGAGGTGCAATTATCCGATGACTTAACTGGACTAGATAACCACAGTGGCCCATTCATATGGCTGGCAGCTGAGGAAGGCTGTTAGCTTGAAGCTCGGCTGAGGCTGCAAATTTTAGCGCTTACACCTGCCTCTCTTTGTGGCTTGGGCTTCCTATAGCATGGTAGCTTAGTTTCAAGAGGTGGTGCCCCAAGGGCAAGTCTTCCATGATCCCCAGGTAAGAAATGATAAGATTTCTCATGACCCAGATTCAGAAATTATGTGGTATAACTTCTGTCATATTATACTATTGAAAAAATGAGTCACAGTGTCAACCCAAATTCAAAAGGCAGAGTCACACAAGGACCTGAATACTAGGAGGCATGTCTCATTTGGAGGATAGGAAGAGGTATATCTTTAAAGGCTAGGTGCCAGACCTCAAATGAAAACATTGTACGGAAAGAAAAAGAGAAATTCTGTATGAAAAAATATTCAAGCTCAATTTACAGATTCAGAATCCAAATTTGATATAAAACATCTCATTTCATTCAATGTCTAAGATTACTTTTAATATTCAACTATAATGGATTCTGTCTTCATGAGCATATGTGAACATAAATATGTTAAGTAAATAAGATGTCATTTTACTATCATGACTGCATTATTTTTACTTTAGGTAGAATTTTTTTCTTCTTTTTCAATATGTATAATTTCAGACAATAATTGAGCATTAACATTGAAGAAATTGTCGCTTTTTTGTATATTAATTTAATCCCATAGCAAATCTCTGAAAGAAGTACCATTATTATCCCCACTTTATAGTTAAAGAGACAAAGGCTCAGAGATTAAGAATTTACTCATATCACATGGCTAATGAGTGGCAGAGCTGCAACTTGACCCTAAAGGATCTGGATGCAGACCTCGTACTCTTAAATATAATAGCTATTACCAAGTCCTACACTTAGATAAAATACCGGAGTAACTAGTAATGTGGTCATGTTACCCTTTAATAGAATCTGGGCCAGGGTTTAAGTAGCGTCTATTTTCTCTAGCCAAAGAACACCAGGAACACACTCTCAGTAGAATAAGTTGGGCTTATTACTCATTGCAGGATGGAAGAACACGCAACATGAAAACACGAAATATATCAATAAGAGGGTTTTTAGAAAGAACTTATTATAGGATTTGGGCTCTAATTGGGTGATTTTGGAGAGGGTCTAAGGAAGCAGGGATTTGCTCTAGAGTCAACGCCATAGGAAAGTGGGGATAATTCTACATTTATTTCAAGAAATATTATCCATATAAAAAGAAAATTACAGAAAGGGTAATGCTGTAATTGTTAAAGAAATAAAAGTCACATACATTAGCCAGGAGATGGAGATGCTTGGTATTTGGTGGTTTGCACAGTGACCTTGTTTTTGTCTGTGTTTAAGCAAAATTATGAATTGCTTGTTTTTAATCTTACTTTATCATAATCTCAGAGTGACCGTGTCTGATACTGATGTTCTGTCAGATTGTTTATATCCAACTTATGTGCAACATCAGAACAACATGGCCTAGCTGTGAGTGTCACAGCAATTCCTGGATGTCAGGGGCTGCTTTTTTTTTTTTTTTTTTTTTTTTTTTATTTCTTATTAGGATGACTCTTTTTAGTGAATATAGTAGATTTTATTTATTTTAGCACATCATTTATTTTCCTTTAATACTTAAGATACTGAGTCAAAACAAAGACTCTAAACAAAAACACTATGTATTTGTAACATGTAATTTTTAAGTAATTTTATTAGTAAAAAATTTTATTAAAGATCACTTTGTTATTAACTATCTCTATATAACAGGCATTCTATTTTAAAGTGTGTTATTACATTTTGGAAGAAAATTATTCCCAAAATGAACAAATCTCTAAATTTTTAATGAAATGAAATGGGAAAAGTTTGATATATTGACAGTGGTCACAGATCTTATATTAATCAGGCATATGTTTTAATATTGATGTTAAACTACTACTTTTACACTAATTGCTTTTGGCATCATATTCTATAACACTAAGATTGAAAGAAAAGACCAGGGATTTTGAAACCAGATAAACTGACAGGTCAACATGGTACATAAGATTCATAGGGATTCTAGTCTGTATTAATTGTTAGTAATACACTGCAACAAATTAACACTTGGTTTTCACCACTCAACATCTTGGCTGACTGGGTTAAATGTCATTAAGATACATAGCAGGGTCCAAAAAATCAGATTGTATACTATTCAGCAGTTGCTAGAATTCAGCATTAAGATTAAAGAGCATTACAAAGTATTAATAATTCAGTGTGGGGGAAAAAGAAAAGAAAAGAAAGAAAAAGGAAAAAAAAAAAACCAAAACACTTCCTAGCTGCTATAATGACTAGGTTTCACTTTTCTGACTACATATTCTTGTTTATACCTCAAGACTCAGCTCAGTTTTCACTTCCTTTTCTCAAGATAAATGCTGTTCTTTGTGGCCCCTAAAATCCTGTTAATAATTCTGTCATTTTTATTTGTCAGTCTCCTCCTCTAGACTGTGGGTTCTTCAAGAATAGAATGATTAATATTTTTACCTCAGTGCCTAACATAATATCAGGCATCTAATGGGTGTTCAAAACTGCTTGTTGAATGAATAAATGAACAAATGAATGAATATTAGCTCACGTTCAGTTCATGGATAAACTGGTTTAAGAATTTTCTTTTTCATAATTAACAAGGTTATCATACTATTATGAATGAAATCGCAGCCTAATTCCATGAAAGCACACAATAAACAACTAATTTACTTTAAAAATAAAATGATTTTTTAAATTGTGTATGAAATATCTAACTTATTAATCTTTGATGGAAAGTTACTTTTTTAATTGCTATACCTATTATAGAAGACAAGATGTTTTCCAAAGACTGTTTTGTTGTTTTGTTTTTAGAATTTGTTTTAGAAAATATAAACCAAATGTGGATCATCTGTAGTCAATTAAAGAAATTAAAAATGAATTTTTGAGTATATATTTTAGAAAACACATGTAAAGTTAATTTTCAATACAAATAAAACATTGATATTTACAAATACCACATAAAAAGTGTTTAAATTAATATCAGAACTTCAAAAACTGAACCCCAGTGTTTAGAGTGCTAAGGCAAGAACAAATAAAACAAACTTGTTAATTAACATATATTTAAGCCATATATAACTGATTAAATAATGTTGCTATAGACTGTTATTTGGGGCAAATTCATAATGTTCCTTTGGAAATCAAGCCTTACAAAAAGGTCTGAATAGTTTTATTTCATCAATTAGTAGGTGAACATTATAGAATTAATTTAGTTTTGTTTCTCTTCTCATTGTTACTCATAACTGAAAAAACCCAACACATTACTGCTAATAATTAAAGTTGTGTCAATTAATAATAATTACACCAATTGTAATACTAATTGGACTAATTGTTGCATCTCTTATTCACAAACCCATTGTGAGTAAGATTGTAGGCTATGTGGCTATGTGTAGAGCAGACCTTTTTGGGCTTCCTAAATATCTTCAGAAAAATGTAAGCAGAAGATACCAGAGGAAGAATAATTTTTCTTTATTAAAGGGAAAATCTTAGAAATATTTTATTCATGCTTCCTGCAAAATGCGATGTTATCATTTCTATCATGACTTAATCAATTAAAGCAATTGTATTCAATTCGATGGAATACAATTGGACTTATAAGTTAATTTAGAGGACAAAGGAAATAGTTCAACAGTTTTATGAGACATTTACAATAAATTTACACAATTAATAACAAATAATTTGTTAATTTAATAGTTATTAACAAAGTTAATAATCAATTGCATAATGCTAAGATGAAATTCAAAACTTATATAATGAACCACAGGAAATTTATAAACATAATTTATATATCTACACGGAACCATATTTATTAGGGAAAGAAAGAAACAAACTCCCAAAATGGTAGCTATAAATGCACTTTCTTGGCTTTATCCCTAAAGGTCTTTAAAGTCCCAGTTAAAAAAACAGGTACTATGCACCGGCTGTGCGGCGCAATGAATAGCACATTGGAGTTCTAGTGCAGAAAAACAGGTACCATAATAAATACATTTTTTTACTATAAATATGTGAGGCACACATAGAGTTGTTAGAAGATATTTTATACCATTACAAAAGTGAAGTCTTTCACTGCTAATAGAAATTTCATAGAATTTCCACAAAATAACACTTAAATCCTGAGAGATGGAATTACGTTTTCTTATATTAAAGATACCATTTCATCAAAAATTCCCATTGCTAAGCACATTAATATTTGGATATTTTTATC
The DNA here is from genome assembly GCA_028533085.1 of Varecia variegata. Taxonomy (NCBI): domain Eukaryota; kingdom Metazoa; phylum Chordata; class Mammalia; order Primates; family Lemuridae; genus Varecia; species Varecia variegata. The sequence continues at coordinate 30,127,661 of CM052436.1, forward strand.
CTATTTGTAAAAAATACTCTAACAAGATAGCAGGTAATAATTGATAGCCCAAACTTTATTGATCATTTATCAAATACTTACTACATCGGCATTTGTGATCTAAGTTACGTTGCTGGTGATTATTTGAGAGATTAGAATGACTGTAACTGATCTCTAGGTGTAGATTATTAATAAAACCTTTATTAAGTGGTTAGTATATGTTATTAATAGATGGATACTTTATGGTAACAACTTAACAACTTAAATTCAAAGAAGTTGAGTAAGGTGCACAAGGTTACAAAACTACTTGTGGCAGTCAGGATTCAAATACAAGCAGACTGGCTTTTGTACTCAAATGCTGAGCCTCTGTACTGTACTATCTCTGCTATAGAGCATACGGTGGTTCTCCTTTTTCAGATAAGGAGGCCCAGGTCCACTGAGCTAAAATAACTTATACAGAGTTATTTTTCTCTGAATATCATAGATTTCCACTTCTCTTTTTCTAATCATCCCCATATAAGACTTACGCCTTTCTCCACGGGTCCTCCTATTTGCGCCACCCACAGGCAACATTCCAGGCCACCTGGACGTTTGGCCAAAGTGGAAATACCCTCAACTAGACTGACTAAACCACAAAGTTGCATTTTTAGATCAATAAAGACATCTGAAAAGATGTATAAATAATGAGGAGAAGCAGAAATCTTGAAAGCATACAATAAAAGAGAGGAGTGGGGGAAAATAATCTGCAAAAGAGAGAATCTTTGGAAGAAGAGGAATTTTTCTAGTCTGGAGTATTTTTTTAAATTCATATGTTAAAACTCTAATTCCCAGTATGTTGACATTTGGAGATGGGCCTTTCGGTGATAATTGTCTCCGGAGGATAGAACCCTTATGGTGGGATTAGTGCCCTTATTACAAGAGACAAGAGAGCACTTGCTTCCTCTCAGCTCTAGGGTAAGCAAAGCCACAGGAAGTGGACCCTCACCTTAATTGTTTGTCGATTAAACCACTCAGTCTAGGGTAGTTTGATGTAGCAGCCCAAACTGACTCACACACCCTCTAAGTCCATTCTTCACTTTTATTCATCCTGTCTTGTGAGATGCTGATCGCTATGGATTGTGCCAATAGATTATTTTTCCTCTTTCTGTGGAAGTTACCAGCAGGCTTTGAGGGAAAGGAGCATGAGGTCAGGTATTTATGCCCCTGGTTCCCATCCTGCTGGGTTATTGTGTATTGTGACTTGGCTATGAAATTCCTGATCGCTTCTCATCAGGCGGCCCTGTCCTTATGCTGTCCTCCTTGGGTTCCAGAAACCACCTCCTTTCCTCACCCCTCAGACCTAGCAGTGACGATGGCCCCATGCTGTTGTTAGCCCCAGCGTACTGCAGGCTCTGGGTGGTTTATGACTGACGCCGTAGAACTGGGGAGGGCAGAGAAGTAATCCATAAAATTTCATTGGTCAGAAAGTGCGGGACACAGAGAAGCGTATTTTAACTGAACATTATTAAGAAGACTTTTCTGAACAATATCAATGTAGTATGCAGCCTGAGGAAACAGTAATTGTCATCATTTGAAGATTAAAGTCAGACAATTAAGACTATTTAGTACAGTAATGACTTCTGAATAGAGCCCCAAAACTCACAAGTAATCAAATCAAAATAAATTTGTGGTTGTTGAAAGTATACTGTACCAAGTACTTTAGGGAGCATTGCCACTTAATAGCACTCATTTAATGAAGCAGTTTGACTATAATTTAGATTCAGTCATTGTACATTAATCCAAAAAAAGAAAGGCTAAATTTGAAAGAAAAATAAGAATATATTATATTTGGTGTACTTAGATACTTAGAATCTAGCTAAATATCACTTTTTAATTAAAGGTTTATTGAGCTTTAATTTACAAAGACTATTATACACCCTGTTTGGGTAGATAGTACAGAGTTTTGACTAATATATATAGTCATGTCACCCCCACCATAATTAAGATATAGAATATTTCCACCAAACCAAAAATGTTTCTTTATGGCCATTTGTAATCAAACCCCCCCACTAAACCCTAGCACTGGACACTGGCAACTACTGATCTGATTTCTGTCCCTATGCTTTTGTGTGTTTCCAGAATTTCAAATAAATAGAATCATACAATATGTAGCCTTTTGTGTCTGACTTCTTCCCCTTAGCATAATGGTTTTGAGAGATATTCTTTTTATTGCATGTGTCAATAGTTTGTTCCTATTAACTGAGAAATATAATATGGTATTGATGTACTACAATTCATCTATCCATTTGTCTATTGATGCACTTTTGAGTTATTTCTAGTTTTTGGTGATTATGAATAAAGAACCTATAAATAGTCAGGTAAGGTCTTTGTAGTGACAAATATTTTTATTTCATTGGGGTGAAAAATAAGAATGGGATTGTTGGGTCATAGAGTAACATATAACCTCTCTAGGCCATAGTTTCTTCATTTATAAAATAGGTACAAACCATTTTTGTGTGGATTAAATGGAATAACATGATGTGGCATTTAGAACAATGTCTGGCACATAGTAAGAACTCAATAAATGCTAGCTATTAACATTATCAGGGACATATTGTCAATTTCAGTCCAAATCCCAAATTGGCCTCTTGCCTGAAATTCTTTTAAGTTCAGTAGGATCTGTATCTGTGGATGTGTTTATTTATTTTCTTCTTTGTTCCAGCAGAGTTTAAGAAGACATCTGTCAATATTAGGGAGCTAAAGCTTACCTGAAGATAACAAAAAAAGGATGACATTTGAATTTCGTTTCATCTTTGGAGTTTAAGATTCAGCTACATAATGATAGAATAATTAGCAGATACTCATACATACTAGTATAGCCTTTAAAATACCCTATCTATATTTATCAGCTTTAATGCCTATGTAATAATACTGATTTCCTTGCAATAGCACTCCATTCCTTTAAGTTTTAGTTTACAAAATAAAAAAGTAAGGCATGAGCAATTATAATATGTGAATAGCAAACTTAGTGTTAAAAACAGAAACAGAATTAAATATTGCTAAAGTATTTGTCTCCTTTTTATTTACCAAATCACACTGACATTATAAGTGTATGTATATGTGTGTGTTGAATAACATACTTGTGTTAATAAAAGGAACTCTGCATTTGAATTAATTTAATTTTCAACCTTAGAATTCTGGAGTCCTTATAACTTGCAATATGCTAAAAACAACTACATTGGATTTTCTTAGTCTCTGTCTTATTTGGCAAGTTATTCACATAGTATCAATGACAGGAGGAAAAAATAAAAAACTTCTAAATTACTCTATAAAGATAAAAATTAAAGAGTAAAATCCAGAAGTTATAAATTTTATATTCTCCCTAACAGTTTGCAATATATCTTTTTAAAAATTATTTTTGTTAATTTTAGATAATTTTTGATAGTATATTCAGAATATTTATATAGTGTAAGATAAATCCATTTTTGACAAGGCATACACACCCATGAACCCTAATGTATTTAAAAGAATTCAATGAGCCACCTGAATGAAACCGTTACAAATGTGAATTATGCATATGAAATAGACTCAGATTTCTTTCAGTGAATTTCTCATCCTTTGGATTCACCTAATGTTTAAGCCTATGGGGTCTTGAAGAAAATCCAGCTTGCAGTGAAATTTAGGAGGGCAGAACAAAGCAGGCAAAGCCAAGTGATGAGAGCTGTGAGTAGATCTGCCATGGGATAAAATTGGCAGGTTTTGCTTGGCTCTAATCACAGGTGGAACATAATTTGATGGCTTTATCTACAACTTTCCTGAGTGTTATTTTCCACATCACGGAAATCTCGTTCAACTCAGTCTGACAGATGAATATCGATTTGTAGAAATGTGGGAGCCCCTGCAACTTGGGACTAAAAGAAACATGACTGCCAGTTTTCTTGGAAACAGAGACGCAAAGTCAGTAAGTTGTGATGTGGGGATGTCTGACGCTGGGTTTCCTCTTCTTCCTACCCGCAGGCATGCACTGTGCGAACCATAATATATGCATGGCTCCCTGCAGATAATTCTGTGATACTGGTTAAGCTTAAATGTGGAAGGAGGAGGCAGATGTGTGCCATAAATGCTGGATTTACTTAATTGCATTTTAAATCATTCTCTGAACATGTGCAGTGTGACTTAGCTCTGCAGGTTCACTGTCACTGAGATATATTTGGGGCCCTGGCTCTGTTCTCCAGGATCAACTAAAAGGGTTGAGGTTAATGAAAATGTTATTCAATGTTACTTTCGATATATACGTCGTTTTTATTCAGAATTTGAAGAAGCTAAGGATGTTTGTTCATGAGTATCACAAAATGCTATAGTTTTTCTCCTTTCCTGTTGCCCCTTCTATCTGTAAATCATGTTTTCTCTTTATATGTTTGGAAATGCAAGATCCAAAAGGCTGATTAGAGAGATATGGGTAATAAGTTATCTTTCATTTTTGAAACACATTTGGCTGTGTTTTTCAGGCTGACAATCTACACAAATATGTGAAAGTGAAGGTTTCTCACAGTTGCTCTCCTAGCCACCCCATGACCATGCACGATTCCACAGAAGAAAGCCCACTCTGTGCTCAGCCTTTATGGAAGGACTGGCAGTTGGTGCCTGGCAGTAGTGTGCTCCCTGCTTGGAACGTTCTTTGCCCACTATCCCCAGGGATGGGTTTCTCTTTTGATTTAAGTTCCTGCTCAAAAGTCACCTTATCAGAGAGCACTGCCTTGCCCTCCTTCCTCATTTTTATTCCTTCCTTCTGCTTTATTTTTCTTCATAGCATATCACTATTGACATGTTATTTATTTGTGTATTGTCTGTCTCCCCTACTGGAAAATAGGCTACATTAGAGAAGTTACTTTGTTTTTTTCTGTTGTATATCAGTGCCTAAAATATTATTTAACATATAGTATTTTCTCAATAACTATGTGTTTTCCTAATGAAGAAGAATTGGCTCCAGGAAAAATGAATAAATGAAATCTGGAACCCTCATAGGCTTCCCTGTATATACTCCTTTCCTTGTGACTTCTCTGTTCTCACTTCCTGTTACTCTATTTTCAATCAAACCAAGTTAGTTCTAATGTCTGTTATGATTTTAGATTTTCCCTCTAATATCTCTGCCTCCATTGAGAGAGAAACTCAAAGCAGGAAAAGATACAGCTACTGTGTATCTATTGCTGTACATTGCTTTTTGGTGAGAGATGGGGATTTTCTCATAATCCACACTCTTTTCTTGGGTTTAGAATCTACCCTGAGGCCAGGTGTGGTGGCTCACATCTGTAATCCCAGCACTTTGGGAGGATGGCTTGAGGCCAGGAGCTCCAGATCAGCCAGAGTAATATGCAAGATCCCATCTCTACAAAAACAATTTTTAAATTATCCAGGCATGGTGGTGTACGCCAATAGAGCTAGCCACCCAGGAGACTGAGGCAGGAGGATTGCTTGAGCCCAGGAGTTCGAGGTTCCAGTGAGCTATGATCGTGCCTCTGCACTCCAGTATGGGAGACAGTGAGATCCTGTCTCTAAAAATAAATAAGCAAACAATTATCTAATTAATTAATTACATAATGTATCTACCCTGAGAAATCTCTGAGCTCTTCCCATCTTCCAGATCCTGAATTCACCTTTCCTCATAGAACGCTTGAACATTTCCATGGAGGGTGACCTGGAGGGGGTGGAGTGGTAAGAGGGAGCTCCTCTTCCCCCTTTCACAGATTGCCTCCCTTTTCATGGCCTCAGAAACCTTCTTTCTAGTACTTTTGACTTCATTTTATACAGTGTTTAAATGTATTTTCACATATGAAATTTATATTCATGCCCAGCTTTCTGAACCCTTCACTTTATCCCTGTTTCTCTGGTTATTTTTCTATCTGTGGTTATTGACCCCATATTAAAAGTGGAACTGCTTGCACTTATCAGAGTACAACTGTCAAGCTGCTCACTCAAAACCTCCTAACAAAAGCTGGACTACTCTAGCTCTTGACTACTTGCTTCTTAATGTCCAGATCTGAAAAGTTCCTCCATCCCAGAAGTTTCTCCTTCAGTGGAAAATACAGGAGAACCTTGGGTGAGAGACATACATCAAAATCTGTCAATGAAACCATTGGACATATTGTCCCAAAGGTGACTATATTTGCAATTCAATCTTTTCTGTTGTCCATCATAGGTAACTAGAAGAATCTCAAGAACTGTAAAGTGGTTGCTTCTTTCCAAGGGATAAGAAATATATGGACTTGAACGTCAGGAACATTGTGACAGTGAGAAATTAGTGTAATTAGTTACAAATAAGAGGCTAAAGTTTCAGGGTTAAGCCATAACTGGAACATGTTATATACATGTTGTCTTAGTATCCTAAAGGTATTCTGTAGGATAAAACTGAACACATTTGGGATCCTGCTTTTTTTTTTTTAAACAAATACATTAGCAACCTAGTTTTGTTTGATCTCCAGGGTAATTCTACCATTAGATCTATTACCACTAAGTAGAACTTTTATTTTTGCTGAATTATGTTTATCTATACTAAGTGCTATTAATTTACTTTGCTGTGGAAAAATTCACTTCTTAGATTTTGCTGCATTATATTAACAGTTTTTCCCCCCAGCCACCTGTTTTATAAGTCTGAGAATCTTTTCTTTACTGAAGACATATGTCAAATCCACATCTATTTTGGTAAATCTAAATTATGCAGTTTGATCAATGAAAGAGACATTGACTTCATATTGGTAACATTTCAATAAAATGTGAAAAGGGGGCAGAGAAGCATTGATTTTTTTCCTTAACTCTTTCACAGGGAAATGCTTATAAAATCAAAGGGTTCTCTGATCAAACACAAAAATATGTCACTTCAGAAAGAAGCACAATCATCTCCTAGTAACAAAATCTACTCCAAAAACTGCAAATAAGATGATAACCTAAAAAAACCATAGCAATACAGTGTGTGTGTGGGGGGGGGAAGAGCAATAGTGGAAAGAAATCATATCCATGAAAACAACTGTAATGCAAGTAAAACTGACATTTTCTAAACTATCTTCCTCCACACCAGGAGGCCTGCAGGTAGTATGCCTGGATCTACCTAGATTTTAATAAAATATCTATCCATTAATCCATTCTATCTATTGCTTACCGTGCTTCCAAAGAAGAATTAGAGTTTTCAACAATTAAAAAAAAATTAGAGGCAATTATAAGAAAGAAAAAATTAGGGTAGAAAAACAATGAAAGCAAGGGTGAGATTAGTGCATGAGATGCATGCAATAAGATCTGGTGAAGTTTATCTAGATGGATCACAACTTTGCCTCTAAAAGCTCTCTAGAAATGAAAGCAAAGTGTGAAACATAATAAATTATGTGATTCAATTGTTCACAAGATAAAATTGAACTAGTTGCTCAGTGTTTTTTAGGTACTGAGTGTTGAGAAAAATATTTCCCATAAATAGGACTTTGTGTAAAGTCATATAATATTCTCTCAGACCTTATAACTAAATATAAGACATTTTACAAGGCTGTTTCTTATAATATGCTAATGATGTAATCTATCATTAAAAGGAAATCTACTCTTACCCTAAATAAGTGTCTTCCTTAGCCAATATAATACAATGAGCTGAATGTACTAAATAGTATTTTTTCCCCACAGAGCTTTTGGTCATATTGAGCAACTCTACTTCAAAGAATGCCTCTGGAGAAGTTCTAGAAATGCAAATGTTCCATGCTACTTGTTGGGTGCACACCCCTGTATTTTAACATACAGTCATACTGCAGGCAAGTTTAACAACCACTTTTTAATATGGAGGGTACTAATGAGGAAACATGCCTCATTAGACATACACTTTTTGTGTAGCACTTTATTTAAACTTGCAAAACAAATGGGATTTGTTAAAACTGGCATGTACCAAGGATGAATCAACTTTTCTGGATAGTTAAACCTCACTTGTGATTATAAACATGTCAGACAAATGTGAGTTTAGCTTTGAAAACTAAGCCTGCTTTACAAAGAGAGTTCATAAATATTATCTAGCCACTCGCTTACTCTTCTTTTCTATTGAATCTGTACGTATGCCCCCCAGTACAGATCTACTGTATTTACTCAGTGTCCAGTTATAATATTATCAGAGTCCTGCAGTTTTGGAGGTGAATCCTTTTCACCTTTTCTTTCTCTGTACTTTTGTTCTCTAGCTCTTCCCCTTGTTTTTATCGTGTTTGTCTTCTGCAGTTGCACACATTCTGGACCATGTGATACATTTCTAATGAGGTCGTTTCTCGCCTTCTCTTTCCTGCACTTGGTTTCTGTCATACTGTCCTGGTGCTTACCCTCCTTGCCCTCCTGGTGCTTCTTGCCTTGGTACTCAGGCCTCACTTTTTTGTAGCCATGTGGAACAGGCATCAAGGTAGTATTCCCACTCAGTGACCTGACCTTTTCCACACAGTTCTCCAACTTCCTTGTTCAGACTGTTTTCATGCTTTGCATTGCAGGAGATTTTTAATCTCGAAAAGCTCAGGATTTATCGAAAGAAGCCTATGAATTCTTAGTGACACCAAGAAGACAAGTCTTTCCCTGGGAACTCTCTGCATATGATACTTTCTTTTTCCATTCATTTGAAGTATTCATGTCACAGCTATGAGATAAAATCAAAGTGGCTCTCTGTCCCTAGGGTTGTGCAGACATCAGAAAATCTTTGATTCTTGACATCAACTGGATGTGTTTTACACGTGGATCTTATTAGTTTCAAGAAATGAGTGCTTAAAAACACATGGGAGGGAATGCTTTATATGGAATATTCTCAAAGTATATTTATGTCCCACCACCCTAGAAAATGAATGAATTAACATTAGTAATAGTATGTTCAGGAAAAAAAATCACAAGTCTTGGGTCACCTGAGGAATTTTTTTTTCTTGAATAGCCATAACAACAAATTTTACGATCTCTGAAGCTTCTCCCTCCATCAGTACTGGTATAACAGTTTTTGTTTGAAGAAGGCAGCCTTTGAAGTAAATAACTCCTTTAGACAACTTGAAAAAAAAAAGAGAGAACTAATATGATACTCTCTCAGAGATACAGGAAAACATTGTTCTATTTTTACTATTATCATTAATCACATTTATTGGCCATCCACTGCACAGAACGTTCTATTGCTATATGCTGTCAGAGAGGAAAAAATATTGGATCACTCTCTCCCATTATTTTAATTCTGAACAAAGTTCTCATAAGGAATGTTACTCCTCGAGAGTCAGACAGGCACGTTTGTATAGTGCCTTCATGTGTTCAGATCACATGGGTAGTAATAAGATTACTAAGAGCAGATTAATTATATCTTGGAACTATCTTGCTTCACATAATTAATTGCAGCTCCCAAAAGTATCTGGCACCCCTATGGGAAGCTCACATCCTTGGAAGACCTGGATCATATAATCAGGATGAGGCCTATAAAACAATTCAGAGAGATATGGTAATATCACCCCATAAAAAAGGTGAAATCTGCCGAAAAAGAAAATTCAACTCATTGTTTCTTTTGTTAACAACTACTAAAATTGGTAGCTAAGACAAAAAATATAAGTAAAGGATGGACTTATTTAAAAAGGAATTATGATTAACATTAACTAACACAGATGGTGATTTTTCTTATAATTGCTTTACAAATACATCACTATTCTCCCCATTTTAGAGATGAGGAGAGCAATGCAGGGGGTTAAGTAAGTTGTCTGGGAAATCACCCAAGAATACAACATTAATGAATGGCAAAGTTATATTTGAACTTGGCTGGATGCAGAATCTGTGCTCTTGATTACTACCTTATAATTCTTATTTTAAAACAGAAAGTCAGAAATAAAACCTAATAAGGCATAACTTACACCTGATTTAAAAAATGTGTTTCTAATGTTTTGATGTTTACAGAGTTAGGGAGTATGAGTGATTAATACTAATAATAGTTCAGCTTATTGAACACCTACTATCGGCTGAGCAGTTTGCATAAATCATTTAATTCCAACAACAGTTTTGCAAAGTAGTTAGGTGACCTACATAGATACATATAAAGAACTTTAGAGAAGTTGAGCACTTGCTTAAGGTTTCATGGTCACTGCCTTTAGAGTGAGGTCTCTTTGGATTCAAATATTATATATAATTTATGCCTCTTGCTTAAAAAAATTTTGTAAAAAAGAGTGATTGGGATCCAGAGTCCATCTAAGACTTAGTAGAGTGCCACCAATATACTTTTGTCAAACATACTTGGAAATAAACATGATGAAATAAGAAGAAAGAGAATGAAAAACAGGATAAAGATTTTAGTTTAAGTTGCATTAACCTTTAGTCAGCATGGATCAGTGAAATGGGTGAATAAAAATTGACCCACAACTCTCATTTTAGCTTAGCTAATGCCATATTTCTTTAGGAATAACTTCCAGATGTTGGCCTGAGTGTCCATTTTCCTATTTCTGGCAAAGAAAACTCCTTTGCATTTTGCCAGCCTGAGAGAGCAGAATCTATTAATCAGTGCCAGCCATGATTTGTTCTCCTAACATAAAAGCACAGGCCTTTTCCTTGGAATGTTTTTAGTTATAATTATCATTTTCCCCATTTCTGTCTACAAGGTTGCACATTCATATTTATACCATGAACTGTGTCAGAGTTTAGAGCTTGTCTGTTAATTTAGTGAGTTATCATGAGTCAGGGGATATTCCTCAGGGGACACACTTCCAAGGCAATGGTTCTCAAACTTTGGTCTATATTAGAACACCTAGAGTGTTCTTGAAGGACACAAAGGCAGGCTTGTTGAAGTAAACTAGGGCCTACACCTTTGTATTTTTATCAAGTTACAAAGTGATTCTTGGGAGGCTGAGGCAGAAGGATTGCTTGAGCCCAGTAGTTTGAGGTTGCTGTGACCTAGGCTGACGCCACGGCACTCACTCTAGCCCGGGTAACAGAGCGAGACTCTGTCTCAAAAAAAAAAAAACAAAAAAAAAAAAACAAAGTGATTCTGATACTGAGCAAAGTTCGAGAACCACTGTTCTATGGATGATTTTAGCCCTGCCCATTTCTGGTTCTCAAAACTGAGCCCATGAAGCTTCCTAGATTTAGGTCTTCCTTTTCTATCTAGTTCCTGAACGGATACAATGGAGTCAAGTAGAAGCAGCCCTTCCAGATCCAAATGGCCTCTGTGCTAGTGTCTCAGTCATAGCTTCTCTCTGTCCAGATGCCCAGCTCCTAGGCCTGAGCTTATTTGATTTCCTTAGTACCCGTGGCAATCATCTGGACATGGGGGCCCTTCTCCACAATGCCAGATTTATAGTCAGAATTACACCTTCTTTGACCAGTACTCCTGACTGGGTCCTGAAATATATCCATTGAAATTCATTTCCACCTAAATAACGCCTGGGCAATTTATACAGCCCACTTGATTTTTAAATGCCACCTACCTACCTAATGCAGTGTTCTCCAACTTTGGCTGGTGTTGTAGGAAGCCTTTAAGATGGCTTCAATGATCCTCTTCTCCTAGAATTCATAATCTTATGTAATTTCTTCATGTTGAAGATTACCTGTGGGCTGGACTTATTGAGTCACTTCTAAAGAATAGGAAATGGCAGCAGTAATGAGATGACATTTCTGAGATGAAGTTATGAAGAGACTGTGGCTTCCATCTTGGCAACACTTCTTGTCCACGCTCTCTTGGATTGCATAACCTGAAAACATACAGCTGCCATGTCATGAGGCAAGCCTGCGGAAAAGCCCACCTGGCCAGAGACCAACTGCCATAAAACAAGCTGTTGGAAGAAATAAGATAAGCCTTATGTGAGTGTGACAATCCCACTGGACTATTTAAACCAGGAATCAAGGTTAACAGGCTCAATGAGAAATACTCACCTCTAGTTGTCATTTTATGAGAAGAGATATCCTAAAGAACAAACCATACTTAATTTATAGCGACTACCCACAAAAGAAATTGTTGGAAGACATAAGGTAAAACTTTTGTGAGCAAAAAAACCTACTATCTGCATCTGGCAAAACCTCTTCTGACTTGTTCTAAAATATATGTTTCCAATTTCCTGATTTTGTATGAAGGGATTCATTATCTAAGAGCAAGATACAGAAAACAAAAATAGTGCAACTTTGTCTTCTAAGTATTTAAGTTTGTTTGGAACTCTTGCATCTTGGAGCAAGAGAGCAATGTTAAAACCATGACCACACAGAAAGGGCTTTAGAATAAAAATAAAATATAACATATCAGGAATTATAATAATTGAGCCACAAATTTACCAGAGCAGGAAAAGAAGTTCTAATATTGGGATGACATTACACAGAACCCAACTTGGTTATTCCTAAGAAAAATATCCTATTATTTTTCATATGCAAACAACTTTTTAATCAAGTAATCTCTAAACCCAAAAACACTTTGTATTTTTTAGACTAACATACTATAAATGAAATTAAATTTTTTTAACTCTATGACAGTTTTAATTTATTTCTAAAATGTTGTTTTATAGCTTTCAGCTATTTAGCAATTAAGCAATCTGTTTTTATAATACCAGCCAGAATTGTATTATTTGTTTCTATGTGTGTAAAATCCAAATTTTATATGCATACAATTCCCCATTTCCTGGCTGAATCTCTTGTCTTCTTGAGAACAGAACAGAGTAAAATTATATTCTGGGTCCTCTTACTTCTGAATATGAAGATATTTAAAGAATTCATCTACTCTGATATTGCAAATGTATCTAATATGACAATTGTAACAATCCTTTTATGAGCCAGTCAACAAATTTTAGAAGGCAAATGAGATGCTTTTGAAAACAGTTTTAACTTGTTTAATCCACAAGAGTGATGCATAGGACCTATAATCTCTCCATTCTTAAAAGTTGGTTTATAAATTCATAGTACTAGGTTTTACATCAAGAGATTTGCTTTAAATTTATATCAGTGAGATGATGCTGTAAACACTATTTTGCCATCTGCTTATTTTCCCTCTTTAAAATACATATCTCATTTCTTTCCATGTCATTAAATATGTGATATTTTACTATTTGGATGTCTTATTATTTGTTTTACTTATCTCCTGCTGTTGAACATTTAGGTTGTTTGTAATTTTTCCATATTATAAATTTCATTTATAATACATTTTTGTTCATAGCCAAGATTATTTATTTAAAGTAAGTTTCTAGAATTGGAATTGGTAAACCAAAGGCAAAAATATTGCTAAAGCATTGCCATGTTCTGTCTGCCAAATGACTCTCCAGGAAGATTTTTAACGCTTTAGATTCCCACCAGCAGTACAAAAGAATGCCCATTTCCTCATACACTCACCAGTGGTGCTTTGTTTTTGATGCTGCATGTTTGTTTGTATTTGTTAATTTTGGCTAATCTTATAGTAGAAAACATAGTCTTATTGCTATTTATTAGCATCTCTTGGATTGTGGTGCTCGGCATTTAAACATTGTTAGTGGATTCATAATATTCCGTTATTGGGATATACCAAAATTAATCATTTCCCACTTTTTACCTCAGATTCCTTATAAATAATTCCTTTAATAATGTGACAAATAACATTTTACATACAATTGAAATTGACATTTCTGTTAATCTTCAGGGTGGATTCCCACAAGAGAAATTAGTAGAATAAAGAATATTGCTAGATTGCTTTTCAGAAAGGCTTTACTCATTTATCAGCAATGGATAGTGTATGTTATGGGTCAACTTGTGTTTCCCAGAAAGGTATATAAAGTTCTAGCCACCGAGACCTATGAATATGATCATATTAGGAATAGGATCTTTGCAAATGCTGTCAAATTAAGGCTGAATTAGGAATGACTGTCTGATAGAGTTTGGATTTGTCCTCTTCAAATCACATGTTGAAAGTTGATCCTTAATGCTGAAGGTGGGGCCTAATGGGAGCTGGGTGGGTCATGGAGGCAGATCCCTCATGAGTAGATTAATGCTCTCCCTGAGGGGTGGGGGATTGAATGAGATCTTGTTCTATTAGTTTTCTGGAGAGCTGGTTGTTAAAAAGAGCCTGGCACCTCTCCTCTCTCTGTTGCTTCCCCTCCCACCATGGGATCTCTGTACTCCCTGGCTCCCTTTCACCTTCTGCCATGAGTGGAAGCAGCCTGTGGTTCTCACCAGATGCACATGCCCAATCTTAGACTTTTCCTGACATCAGAATTGTGAGCCAAGTAAACCTCTTTTTTATGTATAAATTACCCAGCCTCAGATATTCCTTTACAGCAACACACACAATCCAAGACGCTGTCCATATAAGAAGAGGAGAAGAGTCACAGGCACAGAGGGAAGGTGGCCATGAGAAGAAGGGGTCAAAGATTAGAGTTACGCTGCTACAAGGCAAGGAATGCCCGTGGCTATGAAAAGCTGGAAAAGACAAGGAAGAATTCTCCCTTAGGGGCCTCAGGGGTAGCGTGCTCCTGTCAACAACTTGACTTTGAATTTCTCAAGAACTATGAGAGAATGAATTTATGTTTCTGTGTTTTTTTGTTTGTTTGTTTTTTTCCTTGAGACAGATTCTCACTCCGTTGCCCGGGCTGAGTACAGTGGCGTCAGCCTAGCTCACAGCACCCTCAAACTCCTGGGCTCAAGCAATTCTCCTGCCTCAGCCTCCCGAGTAGCTGGGACTACAGGCATGTGCCATCATGCCCGGCTAATTTTTTCTATATATATATTTTTAGCTGTCCATGTAATTTCTTTCTATTTTTAGTAGAGACGGGGTCTTGCTCTTGCCCAGGCTGGTCTCAAACTCCTGACCTCAAGCTATCCTCCCACCTCAGCCTCCCAGAGTGCTAGGATTTATGTTGTTTTAAGCCACTTATTTTGTTATACTTTGTTATGGAAACCCTAGGAAACTAATACAGCATTATTTTTAAAATATCTGCTAATAAGAAAGACAAGACTGATATTTTCCTGTTCAGATTTTCGAAATATCTATTTATTTAAAATGTAAAGATGGTATTCAAATGTTCTGATTTTCATTGAAGTTAAAAATTTGTCCTAAATATTAGACATTTATATTCTCTCACAATTTTTTGAATGAATTATCTCACAATTTTTTAAACTTCTTTCTCATTTATTGCAACATCAGTGTTCTTTTTAAACAATATTTAATATTAGCACTTGTTATCTGTCACATTTATTGCACGTGTTTTTCTTTAGTTTTTGGTTTGCTATATGCACTGCTTAATATATAAAATAAACAAGAATCATTTAATAATGTTCATAAAATACTTTTACTTAACAGAAATAGGTTATCAAATTACAGCTAACAACAACAACAAAATTATTTCTTGATATCTTTTATTTAAAATTTTATTTAAAATTCTGGCATGAGATTCTCTTGAAAAGATATCAAAATTATATCAAAAGTCTTTAAAAAACAGTCTTTTAGGGAAAAAAAGAAAATGAAAAGACTACATATATAGTTTTATTCTTATGAAGGGCAAGTTAGGGATAAAGGATATTTTTATTTACCACAGATTATCACATTTAGAGGGAGAATATTTATTACTCTCCAATTATTAATATAGGGGCAAACTTCCATTAAATACAACAGAATGCAAACTCGTGAAATTAAAAACACGGTCAAGCAAAACTAACATTATTTTGAAGGAAAAAGAAAGAAAAAAAGGGAAGAGATACAGAAAGAAAGGAAGAATAAAAGAGAGAGAGAAAAAGAAAAAAGAGAAAAAGAGAGAGAGAAGGAAGGGTACGATGGAAGAAGAGAAAAAATGCTCTGGAAAACTTTGAAGAAACAAAAGCAATCAGAATATTTTTAGATAAATAAATAATGGTGTCCTGTGATGAAGGCAAAGCATACAGGATCTGTAGGAGTAATGGCTCTGTCGAAATCCCCTACTCATGATAAAAGCAAGAGGCCATGATGATAATCACTGTGGGAACCTCTGAGATAAGGATTTATCTTCAAGAATAGCAATAAAAAGCTGACAAGTACAATTTAATTATGATGGAGTAGGTCCTGAATGACTGTAAATCCACCACTGGGGTCTGTATGAAAATTAAGATGCAGGAGTATATGTTTTAATTTATAGGATTCTTCCTTGGACTGCTTATAAATCAAAAGAATAGTAACAATTTCAAGGACAAAACACATGCTCAAAACACATGAGGCCTTCTTGGCCAGTCAGGTTTTTTCTTTGATTCTATACAGTCAGTGAGCCAGAATTCTAGTGCTTATCTTTTTCTATTCCTTCTTATGTCCATATGCACTAGGCCTAATGTACACATGCAGTGCAATGATATGCTATGGACTTCTAAGATTTAATTGTAAAATCTGTGAATAAGGAATCAAGTAGGATCTTGCAAACTACTTAATAAATAGACCCTAATATGGAAAATAATATATAAGGAACATACAAGCGTTGGCCTATGGATAACCATATGGATGTTTATTCTGTGATACATTACAAAATTGTTTTACTTAATTTTCACTAGTATAAGTAGTAGGCTTTATTATACTCCCTCCTTAACCAATAAAAAATTAATTTTCCTTGATATAATGAAAACTGAATAACAATGAATAATTTATTTTTCCATTATCAAAAGAAAATGTTAACATATAAATTCAATTATGGCCAATGATTTTTCTTATGTTACATTTTAGATAAATTGCTTGAACATGCATCTTTATCATGTTTCAATTTGGGCAAATATGAAAATGGGAGCTCAGCCCTAGTTCTTATTTCTCATTCCATCAATTTTGTAAAAAGCCTTTATAAAATAACTGTGTGACAACAAAGACTAGGAAATGTTTAGTGCAGGAGTTTAGAGACATCCCTACATGACAAAAGCAGGGCTGGAAGGCTTGGAGTATGCAGAAGACTCAAATTGGGGCGGCTGCCTAGTGTACAGTAAATTGAGGATTTGATCTTTCTTCCCAATCCCTCCTCATCACTCTGGTCTAATATAATATGATCCTATATTTGTGACCATAGTGATAAGTATAAGGCAATGGTTCCCATTGGAAAAATTCTGTCTACCAGGGGACATTTTGCAATTTCTAGAGACAGTTTTGGTTGTGCGATTTGGGGCGGTGCTACTGGCATCTAGTGAGTAGAGGCCAGGGATGCTGCTAAACCTACAGTGCACGGGACACAGCCACCCACTACACACAATTATGTGGCCTAGAATGTCAGTAGTGCCCAATAGTGACAAGGTGAGAAACCCTGGTCTTAAGACAAATTAAGCAAGAGCAAACAGAACACTTCTTTAAGACTTTGCTGGGTTTTATTTTGTTTTTTAATTTGAAAGATGGGAGAACAAAGCACAGTTTACCTGTGTGATGAAGCTTGGACAATGTGGTCTAGAAACTGCCACGGAGACAGCAGAAGGTAAGGCTGAAGCCACCACACAAAGGAAGCAAAGCTGGAGGAAATCCCAGAGTCTTGGTGGCTTTTAATTCAATCTCTGTGTTGTCCCCAATTACGATTCAGCTCTTCCCAGTCATGGATTGTAACTGGTTATGGAAGTTATATCCAGACAAATTGATATTGTGATTTGTCTAATTATACTAGATTGTCTAAACTTGGTATTACAATATCACACTCTTCACTACAGCCTGTTCCTGTGTACAGAGATATTAAGGTGAGATGCTGTCCCCTCCTAGCACCATCGAGAGTGGACTCTGTGCTCCCTGTATTTACTCTCAGTGAAGAGAGGTCTCACGCCAAATTATTTTTTTTTCCCTTTGGAAGCCTCCTGGAAACCAAGTTTTTGTTATTGCACTGCCTATACCTGTGTGGTGTGGGGCTGCTTCAAAGAGGCAAGATGAGTCCATTGTGGGGCAGGAGCAGCTACAAAATAAACTAATGTGTGTGAGTTATGCTCTGTCTAGCTGGCTCCAGACCCTCGGAGTCATTAGTCACATTTTTGTAACTACTGGCAATGAAGATTTTTGATTCCAGCCCCTGCTACTTCTGGGATACAAGCTGACTCCAGAAGGGTTACGTCTGGACCAACCCTCCCTCATCCTTTCTCTTTTTCTGACTTGATGCTGGATCCAGACCACAAGTCCCATTTTCCCCAGGCTTCCTGAAGGGTTCGTGTGTGTGTGTGTGTGTGTGTGTGTGTGTGTGTGTGTGTGTTGTGGATGGTGGGGAAGGTAAGTTTGAGCAGTGTTTTCCCTTCTGTCTCTGAGGATCCATTCCCAGGTTCTTCATACAAATTGAATGGCCTTATCCTCAGGGCTCTGAATATCATGATTACAGATTGTTTTGCAAAGGCAAACAAAAGACCCTTTTACACACTCACTCTAGGGTAAGTTTGCCAATCTAGATAGGCATAATTAATAAGGGCTGTAATGATCTGCTCAAAGGTGAAGGATCTGGACTCATGCTGAGAGCAGCTTCTTTCCCTGAACTAGAGAAAATCAATTACTTCTGATGGGACTTCCCTTTGATAAGATGCCTGCACAATGAAAGTCCCTATCTCAATATAATTTCACATGGTACATATGAAGATGAATCATTAAACAACCTTCTCAACTGCTCTTTTCTATATGTTGGATTTTGTCATTTTTGTGATGCAGAGGGAATTGTTTCTACAGTGTGTTTAAAGCAGTAATGTCACACTGCTAGTCCTGGAGATTTACTACCGAGCGAAGACAGTATTCCAGGGAGGGCAGGCGCACTCACCTACCATCCACCCTCTCTCTTTGTCCTGCTTCCCTTCCATCCTTCCTTTCCAAATGATAACCCCAAGGAACTATGTTATACCAGTCCATTTGCTTTCCAGAAACTATTTAATTTTTATATTTCTCCTAAAAGTTAAAAAAGTCTTCTTAATATTTCCAGATTAATTGGGTTTATGTGCAATTAGAATAAAAGCAACTATTATCTGTCAATGAATAGGGACTTATAATTTTTCTCATCTACTTTCCAGCACTTTCTCTACCCCAAAATGAAAGAAAAAAAAAAACTAGAAAGTGACAGGGTAAGATTTAATTTTGCCTCAGCCTAATCACTTCTTTGTTGCTTTTTTCATATAATTGTCCTCATTTAATTTTTCTAATTACCCTTATAGATGTTAAGTTGACGCT
This sequence comes from Varecia variegata, assembly GCA_028533085.1. NCBI lineage: Eukaryota > Metazoa > Chordata > Mammalia > Primates > Lemuridae > Varecia > Varecia variegata. The sequence continues at coordinate 30,146,688 of CM052436.1, forward strand.
ATAGTTAAATTCTAATATCTTCAATAAAATGCACTGCACATGAAACTTTTGTGGTGTGAAAGAAATTTGAAATTCAAATTCATTAATAGCAAAGAACTTCTATACACCATAAGCAACATTTATTTAAAAAAATTTTTTTGAATATTGCTCATTAAGTTAATAATCCTACCTATACATTCATTTAGCAGATATTAAAAGAATGCTAATATGAAAGAATTGTTGAACTAGTTTCTAAGGTAAATCAAATTTCCAACAACCAGAGTTATTTCCTTCTTTAACAAATGGAAATTTTGTGTGAAAAATTATTGCTTTATATATTCCCTTTCTCAATCTATGTCCATGGGAACTCATTACCTGTGGGAATTAAATATCAAACTATATAACAAATGTGCTTAAGAGCTAGATGCCCTTAGTGGCCCTGAGTGACACCGTTTTAGAATTGGCAGTGTCAATAACAGCTATAGTGATACAGTTCCTTGGCTCGGTTTCTTTATGCATAAAATAGATAGAATGTGCTATATATTTTTTAAAAAGGAATTAAATATTCAATGGCATTCTCTCTTTTGGCCTATACATACACATACATGTAAAGCTTCTGGGCTATCAATGTATTTGTACACAGATTTGCTTTTCTAATTTCATCATATTGTATTCAATCATAAATGAATTTAATAGCATCCTCTTCCTCTGCAAAAATCTATTTTAACTTTCCTAATCTGGACTGTAAATCTCCTTTCCCTATATCCAAGACTATCTCATGTTCTAATATACAAGCATAAAATTAGAGTCAGAAAGTAGATTATATTATATTATGAAAGTTTGGAAAGAGGTGAACAGAGCCAATCAAATATCAGATTGGGAGGTCATCCATATTTGCCTTAAGTAGTCTTTTCTTTTCCATTGTATCCACTTTTTTCCCTCCGGTAGCCTCCTTTTTCTCTGAGTCTCTGTACCTTTTTGTGGCCTCCTGGCTTCCTGGGGCCAGAGAGGTCTCAAAAGTTTTGACCAGCATTCACTGAAGGAGAGTAAAAGACCCTGAGACCTTTCTTCACCACATGTTCTCATTTTTCAGTGTAAAGAAGAGAGATAAAAGAAAGGAGTTGCAATAAACTTGTGCCTGTAACAACTTATTTCAATGTGTTTTTGTTTATTTAGTTAAAAATGATTTAATTTACAAGGGAAAAATTTAGCTCATGCACAGCATTTTATTTTATGAAAAAATGTCCTATATAAAGTTTAAAAATAGCTCAAGATTTTTATTTTAGTTATCTTTATAGTACATTTTCAATTAGGTGGCACACATTCATAGAGATGGGATAGAAGAGATGAGGTATATTGTTGCCTTAGCAGTAGATACATGAAAGATTTAGATTTTAACCACAATGTATACAAGTCTTAAATTTTAATTAGTATAAAGCCAAAAATATGCAGCTCTTACCCTCTATTGTTAACCAAACAACAACCCACAAAAAGACTAAACTAATAAGGAAAATGTTAAGCTCACAGTAGCCTAGATGGTGCCGAGTTGCACACACACACTCACACACACAAGACTATAAGAAATTAAGGACCCACCACTGAAGATCAAGATTATTCACAAAACAAACTGCACTTCCAGAAAACTGGTAATTCCAAAGATCTGGAAGTATTATATCTGTAGCAGGAGCTTTGCAAAGTAGCTTGGTAATCTTACCCCAAAGTTTAGTAATTATCCTCCTGAGTTGAGCATGTCTCCCTTAATTGCTCTTAGCAGTAAGTATGTTACACTTAATAGTACAAACATATGAAATTCTATGGAATTTATCTTTATTGGACTATATGAATTAAAGAAAAGACTTAGATGTTTGTAGTCAAAGACAATATTTTTGAAAATCAAAGATCTGAAGTCCTCACACTGGTCCATTCCACCTTTGCCTGTCTTCTTAAACCTAGTTTGCTTTATGGATATATCTTGGCTCCATCTCTGAATCAAACTTATCTGTTCTATGTATAATTTCTTTAATGTCCAATTCTTTGTATAGAAAAAATAAATTCTTCTGAGAATACTCATTAATAATGCTGGTTTATCATATTACCTTTCCCAGGTGATAGATATATAAGAGACATAACATTTGTGAGGATGTTATTTTGTTGGAGAGGACTTCAGTGCTATAATCAAAAGTAATAAATTCAATGGTAGGATTTTAGGAATAAGGATAGGATGGTAGAAAGATATTTTGTGCTGAAAAAAACTTTTTTTCTCCTTAAATTACTTTATATAGATTGTAAGTTACTTTATATTAATATGCATATTTTGGTTTGGTCACAACATCAATATCATAATAGATAATAGATGTCTGATACTTTTGTAAAAAGAACTTAATATAGACACGCTTTTTAGAGGAGGATCCATATATCTAAATTTAGTCAACAGTTACTTCATAGATTCCAATTATTATTACTATCTTCCTTCTTGATTTAAAAGCAACTAAATTTGAAGTGGAAATACTTTCATTTTATTCTAGGCAGAATATATGGATCAAAATTCTTGGGAAATCAAGAAATCTCAGCTCTTTTAATTATTGACTTTTCGACAAGATTCTTAACCTTCACTTTCTCAAAGTTCTGTTTTAATGGAAAAAAATTCATATAACTCCTAGAGCTGTTAGAAAAATTTAAATGAGATCCTGTATCTGAATACATTTGTATATGATAAAAACCATGAAAGTCATTTTTTTAAATTATTACAATCAAGGTTTCAATATTATGCCTAGCATATCATTAATAAGTTTTGCTGTTATTGTTTCTGTTGTTTCTGTGACCTTTCTTTATTTAGAAAAAAATTGACTTTTCTTAGGTAAATTCCTTTTTGCTTTCTATAATTTTTAATTAAACTTTTTTTTATTTTGAAATAATTATAGAGTCACATGGAGTTGTAGAAAATATTACAGAGGTGATTGTATAATGATATTGGGTACTATTCATCCAGTTCTCTCCAATGGTGACATATTAAAACACCATAGTACAAAATTATAACCAAGCTATTGACTTTGATATGATATGCCAATCTTATTCAGATTTGTCCAATTGTACTTGTGCTACCTGCGTGTGCATTTAGTTCTATACAATTTTGCCACATCGGCAGCAGCACGTATCCAACGCACATTCAAGATACAGAGTAGTGCAATTGCCAAAGCCATCCTCCTGTTGCCATTTTATAACCATATCCACCTCCTGACTGCCCCACCCTCTTCCCTCCCCCTGCTCCTAACCTCTGGTGACCGTTAATCTGTTTTCCACTTCTAAAATTTTGTCTTTTTAAGAACTATTTTTTAAATAGAATCATACATTATGTAACCTCTTGAGATTTGGCTTTTTGCTCTCAGCCTTATTTTCTGGGCATTCATTCAAGTTATTATGTGCATTTTTCTATCATTCCTTTTTATGGATGAGCAGCCTTCCGTGGTATGAATGCATCACAGGTTGTGTATTCACCCATTGAATGAAATCTATTTCTATTTTGGGGCTATTCCGAATAAAGTGGCTATGAACATTAGTGTACAGTATTAATGTGATTATTAAGTTTTCATTTCTCTGGGATAATGCCTAAGAATGTACTGGTTAAGTCATATGGTAATTGAATGGTTGGTTTTGTAAGAAATGTCCAAGCTGTTTTCCAGAGAGACTGTACCACCTTATAATTCCATGTATGAGTAGAAATAAATACATGACTGGCATATCCACCAGCATTTGTCAGTGTCATTTTTTAATTTTTTTCTGTCATTATACACACATACATACACATTTATTCATGTACATAATGTTTATAATGTATACACATATTATATTATGTTTATTTTAGCCATTCTGATAGATGTGTGGTGATATCTGGTTGTGGGTTTAGTTTCCATTTTCCTAATGACTAATGATGCTGAACATCTTTTTATATGTTTTTCTGCCATCTGTATATCCTACTCGTGAAACATTTTCCTATATAAAGAACTGTTCTGTGAAATATCTCTACATTGATTTTGCCTGTTTTCTGCTTAGATTGTTTGTTTTTGATGCTGAATTTTTAAAGTTCTTTTTGTATGCCACATGCTAGTCCTTTTTGAGTCTGGTGCTTGTATTTTCATCTTCTTTACAGAAGATAAAAAGATGTCTTTTGGAGAACAAAAGATGTCTTTTGGAGAACAAATGCTTCAAATTTTGATGAGGTCCAATGTACCAATATTTCATTTTATGGTTTATGCTTGGTATTAAGTCTAAGACCTCTCTGCCTAGCTCTAGATCCCACAGATTTTCATCCATTTTTTTTCTCTAAAAGTTTTATAGTTTTCAATTTTGCATTTAAGTTCATAGCCAATTTTGATTAAACTTTTGGTATAAGGTGTGAATTTTAGGTCAAGGTTCATTTCTTTGCCCATGTATGACCAATTACTCCAGTGCTAATTGCTGAGAAGGATATCCTTCCTTCATTGAATTTTTTTTTTTTTTGCACCTTTGCCAAAAATCAGTGTGGCATATTTTTTCTAGGTCCTCTGTTCCTTTGCTATATCTATGTGTATATTCTTTCCTCAATACCACACAATCTTGATTCCTGTAACTATGTAATACATCTTAATATTAGGTATAATGATTTCTTTACTTTATTCTTCATTTTAAAGATGGTTTTAGCTATTCTAGACCCTGTGCCTTTCCATATAAATTTTAGAAGGAGCTTGTCTATGTCTACAAAAAGCTTTGCTGATACTGTTATAGGAATTATGTTAAACTTTAAGTCAATTTGGGAATAATAGACATCTTTATTATGTTGAGCTATCCAATCCATGAACATGTTATGTCTCTCCATTTATTTAGGTCTTCTTTGATTTCTTTCATTGCACTTTGTAATTTTAATGTACCAGGAAAGTATTCAATTTTCTTTGGAGTGATTATAAACAACACTGAGTTTTTAATTTTAGTTTCCCAATGGTAATTTTATTATAGAGAAATGTGTGTTGATATTTTATTCTGCAACTTTGCTGAGCTCACTTGTTAGCTATAGGAGTATTTTTGTACACTCCTTGGGATTTTTTACTTAGATAACCAGGGCATCTGCAAATAAAGGCAATTTTATAATATTTCTTCCATGCTAACAATTTCTTTATTTCTTTCCTTTTTTCTTTTTTTTTTTTTAATTTTTGCCTTATTGCTGTGGTTAGAAGTTCCAGTTCTATCATGAAGGAGTGGTGAGGATGAACGCCCTTTCCTTTTTCACACTTTTAGGAGAGAGTATTCAATCTTTCCATTAACCCATATCTAAATATCTACAGGGGATAAGTGTAACAGTTTATGTGTATTTATTTTCATTTTTGAATTAAGTGTCTAAAAGCACAAGTCAGTCCCAAATCAGACAAGCGTATGAAGCCATGACAAATAAAGGAAGCAAAAACTGTCTAACCCTAAGCTCTAACCATCAGTTAGAGCAGATATTAAGGAGACAAGGTATCAAAATAAATTACAAAGATTCATTTGATTACTTAAAGGAGAGAATGAAAATGCATCTAAATGTATTAATGACATTCTGAGTTTAAATTTAAGGCTAACAGATAAATTATGATGGTCATAGATGCGGTAGTTAAATGGTAGCTGTAAAATAGAAAACAGTTTTACATGTATAAATGTTTAAAATTCTCAAATGCTATATATGCATAATTTGCTTTACCATTCTAGAATTATCAATATGTGTATTTACACATGCACCCTCTTATAGAACATTGAGGATCAAGAGACTTTTCCTATGTCTCTTATCTGAAACTCCACAAAAAGATATTAAAATATAGTTCTGCCAAATGCTACATTGAAGGTGTGGGAAAAGGAATATGAGCAGGTTTGAGTAAATATACATCATGTTAAAATTTACTAACAAAAGTAATATATATTCTCAGAGACACTATATCTGGAAATACATTATATATCTTTGACAAGTACAACTGCCTAGGTCTAAAAATTGGATCTTGATAGAGATTGGTGAAATAATTTACTCTGGCTCATTTACAAATATATGTAGTTTTCAAGAATGTAAACTCTCTTTTTTGCTTTAAAGAAATTTGTTTTAGGGTAGCTTAAATATTCAGATGCATAAAATAAAAAATTATGCATAGGGGAATGAGACAGTTGCAGTCTCCTACTTTTCCGTTTGAATTAGGCAAATACGGATTTAGTGGGTACCACGTCTCCTGAAGATATGTCTACATTTTATAAGAGTGATTAAGTGGTCTAGTGCTCAAAGAATGTGATAACGTTTTGAAAGCAGCTAAGGACTCAAAGAACCTAGAAAAAGTTGATGAGTGCTCTCTCTCTGAAAAACCTTAGGAACTAGTTTCAATTTTCTGATTACTGCCACAGGGGAAAAAGAGACTGCTACTGCCATCTGTTGGTCAAATAAAAGATCATCGGCTCTAGTCAAAGGATTGCCTTTCCTGAGAGGCAAAACCGTCCCCAAAAGTGCAAATGACTGATAGTAGCTGCGGTTGAGCTAGTTCTGGATAAACTGGGCTGTGTTAGAAATTCTAAATTCTTTTAGAATGCCAAACAATAGGCTGCTGTTCAGATAAACTTATCATGCTCAGTGCATTGTTCCTTCTTAGTGTTTTCTGGTTAAGGTGGAATGTTTGCATCCTGATAGGATACCTACAAAATCAGTGTAGCTCAGAACCAAAGTACCTGTGGGTCACTGTGTTCTCGTGTGTTTACTTGAATATGTATGTTGTGTGTGGGGGGGTGTGTGTGAGAAAGCGAGAGACAGTGAGGCACACAGAAACAGTGACAGGAAGACAGAGAAATAGATAAATGGTAGAAAAGGAGGGAGGATAAAGAGAGAGCATCTAGCTGCTAGCAGATATTCCAGGTGTGGGGCACAGGTAGTTTAAAAACACCTTTTCTATCATTCTAATGAAAGTATTATCTTCAGAATATGACCATTAGCTAGGAGGCCAGAATTCTTTTTCCTTGTTACTCAAGGTGTAGACCCCAAACTAGCTGTATCAGCATCACCTGGTTGCTTATTGAAAATGCAGAATATCAGACTCAATCACAAAGTCAGAATTTCGTTCAGAAATTAATTTTATGACTCATAATCTGACTTTCAAAAATATTTTCGGATGCTTTTTTACATAGTAAAGTTTAAAAAAGATATTCTGGTTTGCTGCCATTAATGCATTGCAAAAGATTGTTTGACATGATTGTCTATTACATTTATTGACTCTAAAATGCACATTTTTATTTATATTTTAACATCATTGAAATTGGTACTACAATCTATAATGTCTGATAATTTACTTGGTAGTACTGTTTTATTTTATTATAGTGGCATATAGCATAATAATGTGTCAAAATTAATGAAATCTTTGATTATGTAAAATATAATAAGCATCATTTTGTTAAGCAGAGAAGTAATCTAGTGGGATGAAACATAGAATAGATAATAATAAAAATAGCTAATATATCCTGATTACTACATTCTACACACAATACTAAGTGCACACATTGTTATACTTAATCATAAAAGGCACCATAATCAGCCCCATTTTATAGAAATGGAAACTTAGACAAGTCTAATAAGTTTCCCATGTCCCTGTATAAATTGGAAATGTTAGATTCAGAATTCAAACTCAGGTCTATCTGATTCCAGAGGTCAAAATCTCAGCCACAAACTATTGCTTCTGAGCGATGTTTCATTAGTGTTTTCCTTACCTCGCTGTGTTATCAAGGGCCAGCCTCCTACAGGCACTGGAAAGCATACGTGTGTCTTGAGAGTGTGGGACAAACAATGGGAATTCTTCTGTGTCATATCTGTATCTGATAGGGTTCTGTTCTTACTGTCTATTTTTAAATGTTACACAAAGAAATGAATGCTTTGTAAAGTAATAAAATCTGTATTTGACCTCCTATCTTTCAGCCAAGTGTCATGTCAACCTTCATAAACTAGGTTGCTCAATGAGAACATCAATAGCTCTGGTTTGGAGATAATCAAGGAAAATGGTGAGAATCATAATCACTGTCATCAACTGAGTACTTATTACTTCTCGATTTCCGTGATAAGCCCTTTGCACACGATCAACTGAGTACTTACTATTTCCCAATTTCTGTGATAAGCCCTTTGCACACGATTATGTTTTTATGCCCATTGTAAAGATGAGGAAAGAGATGCTTAGGGGACTTCAGCTCTCAATATTGTACAATCAGTAAATGGTGGAGCTGAAAGTTTCTAATTTGAATTCACATGATGGACTAGTAGGGAATGTGAATAAGTATCAGTGAAGTTGCTTCACAGACAATAAAAGTGACCCCAAAGGTTTGCATTAGACAGTCTGGTTTATGGTTCTTTTCCCAGGATAATTATTAATGAGGTCCCTTGGAACTGTCAAAGTTGTCCCGGTTTGGACAATAAAATATTTAGTCAACCTTCAAATAGTGAACTAACCATGATAATTCAAAAACAATCAGAATTAGGCTTCATTCTTACTGAGTTAAGGCAATTGAGAAATAGTGGGTTCCATTCAGGTTGCTTTGTGTGCACCTCAGTGAAACAACTGGCTCCTGGAAACTTAAATCAGAAAGATAAATAGAGAAGTATTCGCATGGCCTGGCCCAAACCACGTATGAAGGTAATTTCTAATGAATAACAGTATCTTACAGCTGGATTCTCAAGGCAGAGACTCTCTTTGCTGACATCAGTTTAAAAATAAGCATATTTATTGCACTGTATAAATATTACTAATAACAATGTTGATAATATCTTCCTATTAAAGGCTGCACTTACTGTGTGTAAGCCTCCTCCTGCTGATAAATTGCCCACAGGTTAAGTCAAGTTGATATAAATACTGAAGTGTGCCCAGCTGAGAAGAATAAAACAAGAACAACTTCAAAACAGCTATGGAATAAAGGCCATGTCCTGTTGGCACAAAGTGTTTTAAAGGCTTTTATAATATAATAAAAACACACCTTAGGGATTTGTTGTTTCACAATATATATTTTCTTTCACAATTGGAAAATTTGCTAAATATGTAGTTCATGATCTTAATTGGTATGAAAGCATGACTTGGATCTGCTCAGAATGAATTCCCTCAGGTACACTTTGCTTAAAAAGGTGCTTACATGCTGGGTAGATGTGGAGATCTCTTTGTTCCAATCAGTTTATCTCTACGATTCTAGAAATACTTTCCACATTTTCACAATATTTTTCCCTGTGTTATTTGATTACATACTGAAAGAATATAATTATCAAGTGAAAATTTTTAATGTGTGCATCAGTGAAGTAATATTTGTAAGACATAAAAGTAGAGAAATACTAACACGAGATTATAAGTAACAAAAATCAGGAAGCAAAAAAGGAACAGCAATTCAAAATGAACTTCTTTATCTCCGAAGAGAAGCCTAGATTTCTAATATTTTGGTTGTGGAATTTTGATTCTGAAATAGCAAATAAGGATCCTAGATTTTATGACTCTAAATTTATTTTAGTAAAGCATATTGCATAGCCAAACTTCTGTTAATGCAGATATTTTAAAGTGCTTTATCTTTTCTTCTTGATGGTGTAAATATTTATTTTATTTTTTTACTTTTTTTTCAAAATATTAAGGGGGTACAAATGGTTTTGTTTACATGGATGGCTTATGTAATGCTTGAGTCATGGCTATAAGTGTTCCCATCACCCAAATAGTGTTCATTGTAGACCTTAGGTAGGTTTTTTCCCATCCCCTCCTTCCCCTCCCCTCTGCTTGATTTCCTCTGAGTTTTACTTTCCTCTGTGCACATGTGTGCTCATCAGTTAGTTCCAATTTAATAGAGAGCACATGTGGTAGTTGTTTGTCCATTCTTTAGATACTTCACTTAGGATAGTGGTCTCCAGTTCCATACAAATTCCTACAAAAGACATTAATTCATCCTTTTTTATGACCCAGGAGTACTCCATGGTATACATATACCATATACATACATTTCGTTAATCTACTTATGAATTGCTAGGTACTTGGATTCATTCCACATCTTTCCAACTGTGAATTGTGCTGCAATAAACATTCGAGTGCAGGTGTCTTTTTTGATAAAATGACTTCTTTTCTTTTGGGTAGATACCCAGTAGGGAGATTACTGGATCAAATGGTAAGTCTACTTTTAATTCTTTGAGGAACTTCCATACTATTTTCCATAGAGGTTGTACTAATTTGCAGTCCCACCAACAATGTATAAACATCCCTTTCTCTCTGCATCCACACCAGCATCTATTGTTTTTGGACTTTTTAATAAAAGCCATTCTAACAGGGGTAAGTTGATATCTCATTGTGGTTTTAATTTGCATTTATCTGATGATTCTGATATTGAACATTTTTTTCATGTTTATTGGCCATTTATCTTTGTTTGGAACCAAAACAGACCCTGAATAGCCAAATCAATCTTAAGCAAATGCAAAAATGAGGCATCACATTACTGGACTTCAAACTATACCACAAGGCTATAGTAACCAAAAAAGCATGAATTGGCATAAAAATAGAGAAATATACCAAAGGAACAGAACAGAGAACCCAGATATAAAACCGCCCACATATATGCAACTGATATTTGACAAAGAAGACATCAATATACACTGGGGAAAAGAAGCCCTATTCAATAAATGGTGCTGGTGGAGAATTGGATAGCCACATGCAGAAGAATGAAACAGGATCCTTATCTCTCACCATCTACAAAAATTAATTAAAGATATAAAAAAGATTTAAAGTAAGGCATGAAACCATAAGAATGCTAGAAGAAAATTTTGAAAAATCTCTTCTAGATATTGGCATAGGCAAAGAATTTATGAAGACGATCCCAATGACAATCATAGCAACAACAAAAATAAATAAATGGGACTTGATTAAATTAAAAAGCTGCTTCATACATAGCTAAGGAAATAATCAACAGAGAAAACAGACCAACCTACAGAATGGGAGAAAATATTCACAAGCCATACAACTGATAAAGGGCTAATAACAAGAATCTACAAAGAACTCAAACAAATCAGCAAGGAAAAAAAAACAACCCCATTAAAAAGTGGGCAAAAGACATGAACAGAAGCTTTTTAATGGTGTAAATTTTGATTCACTTCTCAAAGGAACGTTCTCTCTGACACATTGATAATATGACCAGTATCCTAATATCTACATTTTTATTATCTGAAAAATGAGTAAAGAATTTTAAGATAATAGAAAAGTCAAAGAGGAGAAAAAGCACATGATTTTCTGGAATTTTTATACTGTATAATATAAAAATTGGTTACTCCAGCTGTAAAATGAATTTTTAGTTTTGAACTTCATAGTTAATTTCTTGCTCTTTCTACTTTTATCATATGACTTCTTCCTTTCCTTTATTATATTAATTAATAGGACTATTTGCCATTTTATTTGCCTATATTCCTATTGAATTGCTACAGTGAGCTTTATAGTCCAAGTGGTATTAATATCTTTTTGTTGTTGTTGTTGTAAAAGCTGAAATTAGAAATCGTGAGTAATTTTCCCACAGTCACATGTAAAACAATTGTTTATGGTATGGTTTCCTCGGATAAAAAGGCCATAAAAACAGTTACAGGTTATTTAGGCCTACCATGGTTCAGGCACTTTATAAATTATCTCAACAAAGCTGCAAATTATTATCATCATTGTACCAATGAAAAAATTAAGATTCAGAGAAATGAAATGATATGCTGAGGTCCACAGCATGGAGTTTGTATTTGAACTCTAATCTGTATGGTATACTTTTTTTACTATAGCAACTTTGTGGTACTTAATTATCTACTCTATTACATGAAAATATCAACATTATCTGTGCTGTTTCAGTCCTTAGAGAACATAAGGTACTCAAGCTAGTTACCACCAAAGAAATAGTGTTCTTTTTAAGGTACAAAAGGTCTAAATATTAAGACCAAATTGGGCAAATGATATATGGTTCAACTACTTATAAATTCTGTAGAAAAAAGTAATTTTCCTTTAGAGACATCACATATATAACTTGAACTTCTCCCTAAGGAAAGAATTCATTCACTCCTTTAGAGCAAAACAAACTCATAAATACCAGTTGATATGCTTATCATTAATCTATTAGGAAATCATATTTAATTGATGCTGATGGCTCATACTTCAGTTTATTCCATTTTATTCTTGGTGAGTTTTTTTTTGAAAAAATTCTTCACAGTAATTTAAACAATAACTAAACTTATAAAGTTTGAAGTTCATTGCTACATGGAGACATTTATTCCTTTATTGTTTTGTTCTCTTTATTCACACATTTTCTACTCAAAACAGTAAGAAAATCTAGTGATATGTTTATAGCATAAAACTGAAAAGAAAATTTAAAATAATTATCTTTAATATACAAATTTCCTCTGCATAGATGTGTTGGGGAGAGGAGAAAAGCTGGTTTTCTACAATGAGTTAACTCAATTGGCTTCCTTTATCCATTAAAAGCATCTTATAATTGCTCATCTTTCCTCTCTTTGCACTGTAGCTATAATGAGAAGAAAGAGAAAAAAGTTAATTTTACTAGTAAATACTCATGCTTTGCCTAATTTTGAATTGGTAGCTTAACACATGGTAGAAATCCTGTTTATTTTCATCCTGAGACCTTGAGATACTCTTCTCGCACATGGTGGGCAGAGACCCCTATTTATGCATTTAGGTCATGTTTTTATTTATGCCTCACTAGTTTTTAAAATGCCAGATCAAATTGTAAGTCAATCCATAATGCCTTCTGCATAATTGTGTGGGAGTCAAACCACAAATATAATCTATATTTATGTTGGGCTGCCACACCCTTTGGCCGTCTCCATAGCCCTGGCTTACCAGAACTGACACTCTGTGTAGCAGTGGTGCCACATCTATTTGGCATAGTTTTGGGATATTTCATTCGGTTGTCTTTCTTTGGCACAAATTAGTGAATGAAGTCATGTAAAATGTGTGTCTAGTCATTGGGATGCCAGGGACTGTGACAACAAAGACAGTTAATCTGGCAGTGTGTCCTGTGGTTTTTGTATTATCATTCTCTATGTAGGTTTTTCGTTGGCCGGGTGCCAAGCTTCACACACCAAGCAGTGGTGTGCACAGGAGTGGAGTACATGAATTAGTGTCCCTTAGTAGAGAAAGGTCACCTCAATCTTTCAGCTGGTTGACAAACTCTCATTGAGCTATCCAAATAGCCCTTTAGTTTGAGTTTTATGTAGACATACTTTCTTGGATTTATTGAGTACATGCTATGGTTAATTTTCAGACATACTGATGACTCAATTGTTACACAGCACAACACTTTCATTTGTCTACAGATTTGAGAACTAGAAAAAGATTTAGATGTTTCAGAGGAGTTGTTGCCAATCAATCATGAATATTTATTACAAGCACTTAGTATGTGCCCAGAATAATTAAAAGGGGGGAGAGAGAGAGAAAGAGAGAGAGAGAGAGAATCTATAATCTAATTGTGGTGTCAAGAAAAGGTAAGACTAACTAAAAGTATGAAATAATTTTCAGAGGACATAGAAATTACTTAGGTTTCATAGTTAGGCAAGGTTTGGTGTAGCAGGCAGATTCGACAGGGGATGCAAAGCTGACCAGGTGAAGTTAAAGGATAATTAGCATCATCAATAAACATTTAGTAGATATCTGTAATATGCATAATGCAATGTGGTTGCACAAAATCGGTGGGAAAAGTGATATAAGACACAATCCTGTTACTCAAGTCCTTACAATGCAATTAAGATCACATTTCAGTAGGAAAATAAATAGCAATTCATGCCAACAAATTAGAAAGCTAAATAAGTGATTTGACAAGAAATGCTACATAGTGAAACCAGTGGGATTAGGTGGTCAGGAAAGAATAAATGAAGGGGTTGGAATTTAAAATGGGCTTTGATAATTATGCTAGTCTTAGATGTATGGAAAGTACATCTGAAACATTTTTATTACCAATCTGCAGATTAATCAAAAAAAGAAAGCAGTTTGTATCAGGTAGTGGCAGAAGTTAAGAACAAAGGGTTATAAATTCAGAAGAGACAGTATCATTCAGTTCGATGCAACAATTGCTTTCACAACTATGAAGCCCCTACAAGAGCTCTTTTTTTTTTTTTTTTTTTTTTTTTTTTTTGAGACAGAGCCTCGCTCTGTTGCCTGGGCTAGAGTGCCGTGGTGTCAGCCTCGCTCACAGCAACCTCAAACTCCTGGGCTCAAGCGATCCTCCTGCCTCAGCCTCTGGAGTAGCCGGGACTACAGGCATGTGCCACCATGCCCGGCTAATTTTTTCTATATATATTTTTTTTAGCTGTCCAAATCATTTCTTTCTATTTTTAGTAGAGACAAGGTCTCGCTCTTGCTCAGGCTGGTCTCGAACTCCTGACCTCGAGTGATCCTCCCTCCTCGGCCTCCCAGAGTGCTAGGATTACAGGCGTGAGCCACTGCGTGCAGCCTAGAGCTCTTTACAGTCACAGAGGGGCACATTATTAGGTCAATTATGACTAGATTGTGTAGAACTATTAATACGAAGCTTAAGCATCACTAAGCAACAAAGAATCACTGAAAATATTTGAGTAAGCAAGATATGTATCAAAATATATGTTCAGACCATTAGCATTAAAATTAATCAGTCAATATGCTAGTTTTCAGATCCAGTTAGATGATACTGGAGCCAATGAATCAGTGAGACCAGTGAATTTATCAAGCATAAAGTGATGAGAATTAGATAAAGTAGGTTGGCAGCAGAAACAGTGAAGTGATGAGCCCCTTGTTAGAATTAAGGAATGTTGAAGACAATGCTGTGTTAGTAGGAAAAATGTTGAGTTCAGTTTTAGGCCGGCTGATTTTGAGTTAACAATGGGGCAAAAGAAGTTTAGCATACAGTTAGTCACATAGGACTGGCATCTATCTTCCAGGGTGCCTACAGGTAGACTAGACTACTGGAAGCCTCAGGTGCCTTTGGCTTGATCCTTAAGCAGGGTCACTTGATTCAGGTCTTCATTCTGAATCATAATAAAAGTTAAGGGAAGTATAAAAGGAAGTCAGAGTTGTTATCATAAAATTGAAACAATTCTAAATCTTTCTAATTATAAAACTGACAAGGTGAGTTTCAAATCCATGTTTTCTTGCCATGTATTCAAAAAGACTTTGGATCCATTTTATTACATGTCCATTTGAGTGAGAAAAATTCAACTCCAAGGATGGAACTGAGTCCTGCTGATCTTTTACTTACTGTTGAATCTCAGATACTCCCAACAATATTGTTCCTTTGTTAAGTGAAGAGAAGCAGCAGTATCATTTGCATATATATTGTTCCTGCTTTGCAAAAAAATGAAGCTGCCTTAAATTCTGTTTCTTCCCTCCCAGCAACTGCCCTCCAAAAACTGAGGGTGGAGGGAGGACATAAATAGTAGGGCTTCCTTCCATATCTATTATGTGTGTTCAGATGAGTATCAAAAAACTTGATGTGATATTTGGCAAAAGATGAACATAAAGCCAATAAGTGGATGAGATCAATAAACAATATGGTCAAATCTGTTTCATGGAATACTTTTATTGCACCATATTGAATTAATAGAAATGCCTTTGGTACAAATGCAAAATTATTTATGAAACAATAGAAAATCTGCTTTTAAGTAGAAAAAAAAAAGCACTGCACATGATTTCAGTGAAAAAACAAACCAGATGTTACACATATTGAAAAAAAAAACCACAATCCCATATGCAGTTACCCATGAAATATTCAACACGCACACAAGTTTAGGGCTTACTGGCTTGATTTCTTTCCTCCCTCTCACCTTCATGCTAATCTTCCACATATCAGCATTTCTTTGGCATCAGGGCATGTTAGTAAAGTCCAGTATAGACAGCCAATTGAGGATTGGTTCCAGTTGAATTTTTTGCACAGTACCCAGAGATGTCTTTGGCCATAAAAGGAAGAGGGTGTAGTCACCACAGTCCAGGAATGCAGGCATGCAGGCAGCACTGTATCATTTGCTATCTGTAGATCCAGAAATGGATTGACCTCTCTGCAAATGAAGTTAATAATTGAGCAACGCGGAAGCAAGAAAAAATGTTATTTAAATAGTCCAGATTCCTGTACTGAAGATAAAAAGTTAGCCCTAAGATTATCAATTAAATTCCCACCACTAAGGGTGACTTATATTGTCTCAGTTACAAAATCAAACCCTTGATTTTGATTCTGGTATTCTACTTGGAACTAAGTTTGTACATTTAAGTTAAAAAAAAAAAAAAAAAAAAAAGGACAACACTGAATAAAAAACAGCTGACAATACCAAACATATATTTACCCACTTCTTTGTTTTCTTTTCAACTGGCACCGAAAGTCCCAGGGACTCTTAAATTTATTACTTTTACTAGCTCTGCTTTTCCAATGTGGCTGTTAGGCTTTTGACACTGATTTTGTGTGTTTTTTTCCCCTCACACAATTACATCTGGAATATTCTTAAGTTCATAGCCATTATTAGGAAATATCCAGATGTACCATTACCCACTCAAAAATGCAATTTTTTGTTTTTATATACTAATTTCTTTATAAATTTAACAATATTAAGGTTTTCAACCCTCTGAGTGAGACCTTACTTTGTTTAATCATAATTAAACAGAAATCATCTCTGTAATTAAATGGAAAAACTAGTCAGGAAATTTTAGTCTCCCTTTATTTTCTATTAAACATAGTGCTAGGTATGCCGCACACAGCTTTCAGACTTCTGCTTGAAAGTAATAGTCAATCACAGTCCAAACAATCTCAGGACACAAGATTCTGTGGGTTCCAAGTACACTAGAGGCTGACAGCAGTGGGTTTTGTCCGAGACTGATAGCTAAGTCCCCGTGGGCAAGACTGGATGGCTGGGGTGGAGGTGGAGATGTTCTAAGCAGCATTACTATTTCACTAAG
This sequence comes from Varecia variegata, assembly GCA_028533085.1. Classification (NCBI taxonomy): domain Eukaryota; kingdom Metazoa; phylum Chordata; class Mammalia; order Primates; family Lemuridae; genus Varecia; species Varecia variegata. The sequence goes on from CM052436.1 coordinate 30,163,595, forward strand.
GGTACAAATGTATTAATATCAACCACAATCTCCTTTTTTAAAAATTAGAATACTAATAAACATGCTTTCCCATATATCTTATAAAACCTATACAACATTCTTTCACCCAAGGCACATGAGTCACTTACTTAGATATTCAGGATTCACTAATTAACAAAGAAAGAAAGACTCCCGACCTCCATAGAGTACTTATATTAAAGATGACATATGTTTAGAATTGGATATGGGTATGGACAGGAATATATATACACACACAAAAGAAGATACATTTACATATATAAATAGATCTAACTACAGAAATAGCATATACATGTATATATAATCAAAACATACCAATCTATATATATATGAATACATGCAGCATGTTAATAGAGCACGTGTGGTTTCTATATAGACTCTCTTAGAAGGCAAACAGATGGCATCTCATTTGAGAACAAGAGTCATGGCCTTGACAAAGCAAAGGATTCTCATGACACATGCAGGGATTTTCCTAAAGCTCTCCCATAACCCTTATGACCCATTCAATCACAAAAATAATTTTCTTCAGATCACAGAAACAAATTCCTCATGAGATAATCAAGAAAAAATAAAAGTAGAAGGGCAGAAAATGCAAATCAGTACATTATCAGATACTATGAATGGAGGTGATGTCTTAACTATCACCATCATCAGGACTGAGCAGCAAGTCCCCTGTAGGTAGTACTGTACCTGCTGATATGCCATTTAGTCATCACATATTCACCAAGGGACTTACCCCAAATTGGCTTTTCGTGCTCAGTAAGAAAAGCCCTGCTATTTTGAACTAACATATGCAGAGACTTTTTCCTTTTTCTTTTAGCACTGTCTTCATTTCCAAAAAAAAAAAGGATTGATGAAAGAAATAATTAAAAATTGTTTTAAGTTGGAGATTACCAAACATAATTATTAATATTAAAAACTATAAGCTTTAAAACTATAAGCTTTATCCCCTTTCTCTTCTCCCTTTATCCTTTTCAATATCTTTTTTTTCCATACTTAGTCTGATACGTTTTTTTTTTAAAAATAAGCCTTATAAGTAATAAGGAATTACTATAACTTTGACATCTCTGCACATTTGAAAGAACAGTGTGTAGTGTCAAGTATGCAAAGTTGGGGACAAGATATGGATGTGCGTGCCTGAATAATAGCCCAAACTGAGAGAGAGCCAAAGATTGGCCTTGAAAATATCCCCATGGGAAGACTGGGTATAACGAGTGGGTTTGGCAGCGATTAGCCATTGTGCAGGGTACATAACGCTTACAGTTAACAGTATAGTTGTTTTCAGTTAATACCGTAGGCTTTAGTTTTGAAGATTTACGAAAAACATATACCAGCAAGATAGATATGCATTAGGATAAGAAATATAGCTAGAAGACACATCAATGTCCAGTTAGGCAGGAAGACACCGGCTTTCAGAAAGTCAGTCCTTGAATATGGAAGCCCAAATCACCAACTGAATTCTGAGGCAGTGTCCAGCTCCCACTGAAAAGAGCAGGTTGTGGTGTGGAGGTCATCCTGGAGAAATTAGGAACTAAGGAATTAGATGCGCAACGTGAGTATGAATTAAAATTCATGAATCAACTTGGAAACCAAATCAGAAGCTGAGATCAGGGTCAAGTAGAAATGCTGGTACCAAAAACTCCTTCAGAGCAGGGACACCACAGAAGGCTCACAAGTATGCGAGGTTCAAGTGTCAGTCCTGTGACCCAGGGCCTCAGGTCAAGTTTGCCATAAATACAATGAATGGCACATGATTCAGCCTGAGGGGATCTTGTGATCTCGGTTAGTTCAGTGCTAAAGAATTCAGAGAGGAACACAGTGATTTGCAAGGGTCCTTCTACACGTCTGGCACTGTCAAGTGCTTTGCTTACATTTTTCCTAATCCTCACAAGCATTCTTTAGATAGGCATTCTTAATGCTATTATGCTGATGAAGGAGTTAAATACAGAAAGGGGCTGCCTGAAACTCTTACACTCATATTGGTCTAGAAATCTAAGCAGGGCTGAGTGTACGGATAAGAACCTGAACAAGTCGAGGAGTGCACAGGATGCTAACTGACAGATGGCTTTCAGCTGATTGCCTGGGATCATTGTCATCTGCAAGTCTTACAGTTACCTAGCACATGTAGCAGTCGGGGGGGATTTGAGTATCTAGTCAAGATTATGTGGTGAAGCCCTGTTACATGCCAGGAAATATCCAGGCATTGGAAATACATCAACTAGTCAGATAGTGTCTGTTCTCAGTTCTTATGCTAGTAGTTGATGCCCAAATGCGTTTTCTAAACCAATCATGGAAATGCCATGTGCAGTATCCAGCCTAGACTGGTGAAAACTGAGAACTTGCCTTAGGGTATTTGAGAAAGTTTTTCTCGCTGCCAAAAAATTTACAATCCTTCCCTTTTGTTATGAAAGCACAAAGGAAACTGCCTCCGTGTGAAGCTAACACTGAGGATGACAGAGATGGAGGAAACACAGGGACCTAAGCATCTGATTATGCTGTGTGATGGCCCTGTTCAATCTAGGGACTATAGTTGTGTGAAATAATTTCCTGATTCCTTAGTGTTGAAGCCAGTATAAATTCCTGTATTCTGTAACTTGTAGCTGAAAATTTCCAAACTGGTACACAGTCCAGGAACTGAATCAAAGTGTCCATTCTATGGGCTAATTTTAGCAAATAAAAGACAGATCTTTGAAGGGGAAGAGCCAGAAAACATTGTATAAGTTTTGCTGAAGTTTAAGTAACTGAGAGACCAAATCCAAATTGTAACAAGTAGAGGAATAATGTTGAGAGGATGGAAAGAAAATGATCAATGAGAAAGTGAAGCATAGAGTGCTAAGGTCCCCCTCTAAATACAAAACAAAAATGTAAGGGAGGAAAAACATGAGAGAGGCCAGGGTCAAATTACTGAAAAGGCAAATCAGCAAGTTTTCTTTCTAAATGATTTTCTGGGAAAAAACTTAGTTTTTACAGAATTCCAGGAGTGGATTTAGTACCTACTAGTTCAATTTGTCTTTACTGGTTTTAAAGATACAGGTTGTAGAGTGTCCTGTTACAGGCAAATAACGTTGGCTTTGGTAATTTTCATTCCAGTGAACTCAGTACATCTTGGAACAGTCCTTTCAAGTACACTGACATTTCTACCCTTGATACTCTAGAGATGTAAACACTAAGGTAGAGTAAGGCAATAGAAAATGATTTTGATATAGAATAGTCTTAGATTTAAATTGCAATTTTTAAAATGCACATTTTGGTCAACCAACTATTATTATTACTAGTTTTTTTCTGATTGGCAATTTTTAAAAATATTTAGTTGAATTCTCAAACTTAAGGGCAAACTTATTATTCTTAAATAATGAAAAATGCTACTATTAATATTATAAGGCATGTGTGCATTTTAAAATAAAAAAAAATCCTACTAAAAGAATTGAACTTGAAAATAGAGACCTCGAGAATGTTGGTAAACACTAGCATCAACTGTAGCAGCAATTATTTCTTATATTTTGAAAACTTTAAATACTGTTATTTAACAAAGAATACGGTTTTATGTAGAAATAATATAAAATTAAAACAATAGCTCACTGTTAAAATTCCGTTCTAAGGACACAAGACATAATTGAATTACATTAACTTGCACGAAATAGGACCCAGTGGTGACATCTTGATTACCATTCTCAATTAACACTGCTGCAATTTTTAATGCCTATCTTTAATGTCAAAGCATTAAGAGGCTTCCAATATAAGAAATCTATTAGTGTTTCCAAAATATGTTCCAAACCAGAGAGACTAGAAACAGAATGAAACCATATGTCATTTGCACTAAGGTGATAATTTCAGCAATAGGAATTAATCAAGTTTCTCAAGGGAAGGCTATAATTTAAAAAATAGTAAAAGAACTCAGTGTTGAACACTAGGCTGACTCAGCTTGTTTAAGACACAAAACAACAGATCTGAAAAGATTTAAGAAGTATTGCATGTGAGGGAGAGAACATTTCCATATTCCTAACTGCCAACTGTGTCTACTCAAATCAAATGCTGACCTTTCCATTTACTCTTGTTTAACACTGGTGACCCTCACAGGGCCTGGCTAAAAGCATACCCTCTGTATACCATTCTTGAATGAATGAACACTTAACATTTAAAAACCAGAGAAAAATGAAATTCAGAATTTAGCATTCTAGTGGGAAGAAGATTGAAGCAATGCAATCTAGGTGTGGGTGCTAGTCCTGACTTTGCTGCAAGTTATTTGTTCAACGGTGAGCAAATTATTTGACACTCAGTTATTACATCTATATATTTGGATTATTGGATCTCTAAAATCCCTCTCAACTCTTTGTTCTGTCACTAAAGCTCTGGCTTAGCTTTAAAAAATTAGGTCATAAAATATCCCAGAAGTTAAGACAAAGGAAAGTAAATATGGAAAATGGCCAAAAATTAGTAACGGTAGATGACTTGAAAGATTGTGTTTGTTTTTAAGATTGGAACCATCTGAATAAAATTAGATGGAAATAATCCCTTAGGGACTGAATCTATTTAAAGAGAAACAACCACTCTAAAATACAAAGAATGCATCCTTGAAGAAAATAGGAAGCAAAATTTCCAAATGGAAGAGATTAACATCTAGTAGTTGTTTCTTCATACATTAGTCAATAAACATGCAGTACATGTGTTCTTCATGACAGCTACCTAGCTAGGCACAGAGGGTTTAGGAACAAATGAGAGAAACTTGGTTCTCTGGAAAGGGATAGTCTGGAAATGAGCTCACAATCTAGTCTAGAAATATAATCAGGAAGGTTTTTAAAAAGCCACAGAAAGGAAATTCAGACTATAATAGTATAGAACTCAGCAGTTTATAAATAATTTTAAAACATAAAAAATTAAAATATAATTACTATTTTCATCTGGATTTATTAAGAAAGTCAAATTAAGTCACTTTAATATTAATTTGAAATAATGACAAATCACAGGCATACCTTGAAGATATTGTGGGTCCCATTCTAGACCACTGCAATAAAGTAAGTATCACAATAAAGCAAGTCACACAAATTTTTGGTTCCCCAATGCATATAAAAGTTATGTTTCTATTATACATTGGTCTATTAATTGTGTTATACCATTATGTCTAAAAAATACATATAACTTAATTAAAAAATACTTTATTGTTAAAAAATGATAACAATCGTCTTAGTCTTCAACGAGTTGTAGCCTTTTTGGTGGGAGATGGTCATACTTCCATGTTGATGGCTGCTGACTCATTGCTGAAGGTTGGGGTGGCTGTGGCAATTTCTTGAAATAAGACAACAATGATGTTTGCCTCATTGATTGACTCATCATTTCATGAAAAATTAAGCTGTAGCATGCGACGTTGTTTGATTGCATTTTATCCACAGTAAAACTTTTTTCAAAATTGGAGTTGATCCTCTGAAACTCAGCCACTGCTTTATCAACTAAGTTAATAAAATATTCTAAATCTTTTGTTTTCATTTCCACAGTATTCACAGCATCTTAACCAGGAATAGATTTCATCTCAAGAAACCACTTTCTTTGCTCATCCATAAGAAACAACTCCTCACCATTCAAGTTTGAACATGAGATTGCAGCCATGCAGTCACATCTTCAGGCTTCTCTTCTAATTCTAGTTTTCTCACTATTTCAACCACATCTGCAGTTACTAAGTCTAAAATACGTGTTATTTTCAAATATGAATTCTTTAGTGGAACAAATGCTGCACAGACAGCTCAAAATATCAACAAAGTGTTTGGGAAGGATGTGGCTAATTAATGCACAATACATCAATGGTTTGAGAAGTTCTGTTCTGGTGATCTTAATCTTAAAAATGAGCTTTTGGATGACCTCAGACCGAGGTAGATAATGGTGAGCTGAAAGCTGTGGTGGAAGCTAATCCATCCCAACCTATGCGTGAATTAGCAGCAAGGTTTGATGTTACTATTTCAACAATACTGGACCATTGAAACAAATGGGCAAGGTAAACAAGCTACATAGATGGGTTCCACATGAATTAAATGAGCATCAGAAGAGAAATTGTCTCAAAGTTTGCCTTTCCTTGCTGTCACAACATAAAGGTGAACTATTTCTACACCATATTGTATGTGTGATGAGAATTGGATTCTTTTTGACAATCATGAGCATTCAGCACAATTGTTGGATTAAAATGAAGTGTCAAAACACAGTCCAAAACTGAATATTCATCAAAAAAAGCTAATGATGTCTCTTTGGTGGTCCAGTGCTGGTATTAGCCACTACAGCTTCATGAAACCTGGTCAATCCATTACAGCAGATGTCTACTACAACCAATTGGATGAAATGATGATGTTGTTTGCAATTAAGCAGCTGAGATTGGTCAATAGAGACAAGCCATTCCTCTTACAAGACAGCGCTCGACCACATGTTGTACAAGCAACACTGCTCAAAGTACAGAAGCTGGATTTGGAAACTGTATGTCACCCACCATATTCACCAGACCTCACACAAATTGACCACCACTTATTCCCAGCTTTGGACCACTTCTTGCAAGGGAAAATATTCAGTTCTCAACAAGCTGTGGAAAACTCCTTTCATGATTTCATGGCCACTCTTTCTCCAGGCTTCTTTGCTGCTGGCATAAAGAAGCTACCATTAATATGACAAAACTGTATTTATAGTTTAGGTGTATACTTTGATTAATTGTACAGCATATTATTTGAGATATAATAAACTAAACTTTTGATTCAAAATTGGACATTTCCTTTTTTTTTCTTAAAACCTTATTTTTATTAGAACATGATTTTCTTCTAAGTTAAAATTATGAGCACTTTTTATATCACACATATTCTGATTCTAAAACCATTGTGTATGGGGCCGGACGCGGTGGCTCACGCCTGTAATCCTAGCACTTGGGAGGCCGAGGTGGGCGGATTGTTTGAGCTCAGGAGTTCGAGACCAGCCTGAGCAAGAGTGAGACCCCGTCTCTACTAAAAATAGAAATAAATTATCTGGCCAACTAAAAATATATATAGAAAAAATTAGCTGGGCATGGTGGCGCATGCCTGTAGTCCCAGCTACCCGGGAGGCTGAGGCAGAAGGATCGCTTAAGCCCAGGAGTTTGAGGTTGCTGTGAGCTAGGCTGACGCCACGGCACTCACTCTAGCCCGGTCAAAAAAGCGAGACTTTGTCTCAAAAAAAAAAAAAAGTAAAAAAAAATAAAATAAATAAATAAATAAATAAAACCATTGTGTATGTATTTTACCAAAATTGAAGAATAGAGGACATTTAAAAAAATTACCTGTAAGCCTACTACTACCCAAACATGACATTTTACTACATATTGTCTTTCCAATCATTTTTCTAACCCTATCAAAATTGGACATTTCCTACTTAATGACCTAATAAAATGGTAAATCCTTTCCAGAAGGTTTTCAACTTACCTTGCCTAGATCTATCAGTAGAATCACTCTCTTTGGCAGCAATAACCTTACAAAATGTATTCTTAAATAAGACTTGAAAGTCAAAATTACTCCTTGATCCATGGGCTACAGAATGGATGTTGTGTTAGCAAGCATAAAAACATTAATCTCTTTGTACATCTCCCTCAGAGGTCTTGAGTGACCAGTTGCATTGTCAATGAGCAGTAATATTTTTAAAGGAATCTTTTTTTCTGAGTAGTAGGCTTCAACAATAGGCTTAAAATATTCAGTAATCCCTGCTGTAAACAATGTGCTGCCTTCTAGGCTTTGTTATTACATTTATACAACACAGGGAGAGTGGCTTTAGCATAATTCTTAAGGGCCCTCGTATTTTCAGAATGGTAAATAAGCATTGGCTTCCACTTCAAGTCACTGGCTGCATTAGCCCCTAATGAGTCAACCTGTCCTTTGAAGCTTTGAAGCCAGGCATTGACTTTCCTTCTCTAACAGCGAAAGCCCTAGATGACATCTTCTTACAATATAAGTCTGTTTTATCTACATTGAAAATCTATTGTTTAGTGTAGCCACCTTCACCAATCTCAGCTAGATATTCCGGATGACTTGCTGCAGCTTCTCCATCAGCACCTGCTGCTTCACCTTGTACTTTTACATTATAGAGGGGGCTTTTTTCTTTAAAACTCATGAACCAACCTCTACTAGTTTCAAACTTTTCTTCTGCAGCTTCCTTAATTCTCCCAGGCTTCACAGAATTGAAGAGAGTTAGGGTATTGCTCTGGATTAGGCTTTGGCTTGGGGGAATATTGTGGCTGGTTTGATCTTCTATCCAGACCACTAAAAATTTCTCTATAAAAGCAATAAGTCTGTTTTCCTTTTTTATCATTCATGTGCTTACTGGAATATCACTTTTAATTTTCTTGAAGAACTTTTCCTTTAATTCATAACTTGGCTAACTGTTTGTCACAAAAGGCCAAGCTTTTGGCTTCTCTCAAGTTTTTAAAAATTTTGTTATATTTATTTATTTATTTTATTTCAAAATATTAAGAGGGTCCAAATGTTTTTGTTACATGGATAGCTTTTGTAACACTTGAGTCAGAGCTATAAGTGTGCCCATCACATAAATAGTGTTCATTGTACCCCTTAGGTAGGTTTTTGCCCATCCCCTCTCCCCCTCCTCCCTGTTTGGCTTCCAGTGACTTTGACTTCCCTCTGTGCACATGTGTGCCTCTTGGTTAGTCCCAATTTAATAGAGAATACACCTGGTGTTTGATTATCCATTATTCAGATACTTTATTTAGAATAATGGTCTCCAATTCCATCCAAATTCCTGCAAAAGGCATTAATTCATTCTTTTTATGATTTGAGTAGTACTCCATGGTATACATATACCAAATTTTGCTAATCCACTCATGAATTGATGGGCACTTGGGTTCATTATACATCTTTGCAATTGTGAATTGTGCTGCAATAAACATTCAAGTGCAGGTGTCTTTTCAATAAATGACTTCTTTTTCTTTGGGTAGATATTCAGTACTGGGATTGCTGGATCAAATGGTAGGTCTACCTTTAGTTCTTTGAGGAATCTCCATACTACTTTCCATAGAGGTTGTACTAATATGTAGTACCACCAACAGTGTTAAAGCATCCCTTTCTCTCTGCATCCATGCTAGCTAGCATCTATGGTTTTGGGACTTTTTAATAAAAGCTATTCTAACAGGGGTAAGATTGTATCTCATTGTGGCTTTAATTTGCATTTCCCTGATAATTTGTGACTTTGAGCATTTTTTCGTGTTTCTTAGCCTTTTGTCTATCTTTGAAAAACTTTTGTTCTTATCTTTAGCCTACTTTTTAATGTGGTTGTTTGTTTTCTTCTTGCTGATTTGCTTGAGTTCTTTGCAGATTCAGGTATTAGCCCTTTATCAGCTGTATAGTTTTTGAATACTTTCTACCATTCTGTAGGTTGCCTAATTGCTTATTTTCTTAGCTGTGCAGAAGCTTTTTCATTTAATCAAGTCCCATTTATTTACTTTTGTTGTTGCTGTTATTGCCTTTGGGGTTTTATTCATAAATTATTTGCCTAGGCTGATATCTAAAAGAATTTTCCAACATTTTCTTCTAGAATTCTTATGGCTTCATGCCTTCCATTTAGGTCTTTTATCCATCTTGTATTAATTTTTGTGAGCTGTAAGAGATAGAGGTCCTGTTTCATTCTTCTGCATGTGGCTATTCAATTTTCCCAGCACCATTTACTGAAAAGGGCTTCTTTTCCCCAGTGTATCTTGTTGTCTACTTTGGCTTCCTCACTAAGCTTAATCATTTCTAGCTTTTGACTTGAAGTGAAATGTATGCAACCATTCTTTTCACTTAAACAGTTAGAGGCCATTGTAAGGGTATTAATTGGCCTAATTTCAAATTATTTTCTTAAGAAATAGAGATGCCGGAGGAGAGGGAGAGAGGTGGGAGAATGACTGGTTAGTGGAACAGTGAGGACACACACAACAGTTATTGATTACGTTCACTGTCTTATATGGGCACAGCTCCTGGTGTCCCAAAACTATTATAATAATAACATCAAAGACCACTGATCACATATCATCATAACAGATATAATAATAATGAGAAAGTCTGAAATATTTTGAGAATTACCAAAATGTAGCACAGAGACATGAAGTGAGTACATGCTGTTGGAAAAATGGCAACGATAGACTTGCTTGATACAGGGTGGCCATAAATCTTAAGTTTGTAAAAAACATAATATTTGCCAAGCAGGATAAAGTACAGCCCCCCAAAATGAGATATGCCTATAGAAAAATAAGGAAAACAGGATGTTCTCTTGTCATTTGACAAATGCATAATGCATATGTCCTGTAAAATAAACATCTTTAGTTAAAATATTTATAAGTATATGTGGAAATTCTTTTTTTCCCCTCCTTAAAGAAGGAATTTGTGAAGACTGAGAGTATTGGCTAAAGAGATTAAACTTTTTAAAAAATTTAAACAAAGGCTAAATTGCTTTGCCAAAGAATTCTACCAATTTAAAATGTATTAGTTAAAAATTACAACCCCAAAACAAGGAGCATACTAATTATTTTAGAATTTTGTTATATTTCCTAAAATTTATTTTTTTTAATTTAAGATATTTTATCACTATTGAGGGTAAATATATTTCCATATGTTTACTAATTCTTTTTTTTAATTTGATGTGTTTATGATTTATGATTTATAATTTATGTGTTTATTTTACTGCTATATAGGGGCTTACTGTTCTATACTTTTGTAAGTATTATGTACATTTCAAATTGAATGTATTAAATTGTCATCATATTTTCTGTGAATTGATATTCACAGAATTCACCCACTATTTAGAGGTTGTATAACTTGTCTGTTTCGATTTTTATGTATTTGAAGTTTAATTTATAAAATATAGTTCTAAAACCACATAATTTTTTACTTAGTGTCATTTATAAGATAAAGCATGATGTTTAATAATAAAGTTTATTATTTTAGGAAATAATACTGTTCAATGGTAAAATGTCAAGTTCTGATATTGCAATATAATCAATAAATAAACTGATGTGTAATTCAAATGTTAGAGTCAAAAAAGTTGTAGTGACAAAATGAGATTAAAAACAAAATTAAGATTTTACAAGATTAAAACAAAACTATTTTATGCTGTTGGGACTATCAACAGAGTTTATAGTAAGATATATTAATAATAAAAAGACAAGTAATAATAATAACTAAGGTCTATTGATTCCTTTCTGTGTGCTGAGCACTTTATAAAAAGTGTTGAATCTTCACACAACAACCTTTGAGAGAAGAGTTTGATTCCTTCTAAAATAAATCCTAGGTATTTTGGAGATGAACTTTTTCCAAAGGTGTCCTTGAAAATTTTTGAAAATCTGTAAGACATTGTCAGTGTTTTGGGCCTAACACAACTCTTTGCTACACCTCAGATCATTAGTTCCCTGAAATGTTCCTAAGTACTATCTTTACTTTGTTTAATTATTTCTGAATTAGAAGGAGAATCTATGGTAAATGATTTGGGGAAATTTTGAGCTAAAGCAAATTAAATGTTTCTTTCCTGCAGGACTTACCACTTTTACAAACTTATATGCATTGCCCATTCTCCAAGAAGACAGTAAAATATTCAGTATTTCCTATGCACATTTGATCTCAGATTGTTTTTTCTATGAGCCTAAAGATTCATGGAATATTTTAAGTAATACTGGAATAACGGTTTGTTTAACAGTCCCATTTGGAAATGGCAATCGGGAAATTATTATAGATCACTAACGCAAACTACAGAAATCGCCAGTCTCATTAGCGCCTCCCATTTCCCTCCACAGTGGAATCCCTCCACTGTCTCTTGAGTAGTGCTGCATATTAAAGGGGCATCAGCTTGTTTTAACCATGCACCCACATTCTTGGTATATTCTGGTAGAGGTGCCTTCTCCCAGAGAAAGAAACAGAAGAGAAAGAGAGCTGCGAAAAGGGAAAGTTTATGAAAGACAAGCTACTTTATGAGCACCTTCCAAGTGACAGATACTTTTCCAAGTTCTGGGGATAAAGAAGGTTAAATGTGCTGTAAAGGCAGATTGCTAAGTAAACAATCATAATGTCACTGGGCAAATGCTAAAGTAGGATGGTGGGGTTCTGGGAACATAGAGAAAGAACACGTGCATTACTCCTAGGAGGTGTCAGAGAAGCATTTATGAAGGATTTAACTGAATCTTGCACACTGAGTTGTTGTTATGTTAATTAAATTCTGTAGGTGCTAACACCCAATCCAAGGGGAGTAATAAGTAGGACAAAGACATGGAAGTGTGAACAGTTAAGGCTTGTTTGGAAAAGCAAATGATTTGATAGACTGCATGTAGAAGAAGGAAGATATGAAGCTAAGAAAGTATGCAGGGGTTAGATTATGAAAAGCCGTGTTTGTTATGTGAACATTATCCTGGATGTAATTAGGATCTTTGAAGGGTTTTAGGCAAGGGAGCGGGGCAGAGATGAATGGACAGGTGTTTTAGAAAGGTCACCCTGGGAACTCTATGGAGGAGGGGTTGGAGTTGGGGATAGGAGATGTTGGCAATGTGACAAGGAGAGTAGTCAGATGCAATATACCAGATGAAAGAAGCTCAAGACCCAGATCTACGCTAAACAGAAGACACAGTGGGAAGAGGACAAAGTTGGGAGCTATTTGAAGACACTTAGGTTATGACAGGACTTAGTGGCATGCTGGCTGTGGATGTCTAGAATGTAAGAGAGATTGAAGATTACAGTTTTGTCAGGGAACTGCAACCCTGATATCATATTTTTCTTTCAAAAGGATTTGGGATCATTGCATTGTCCTAATACAAAAGTCAGAAAGCTGCATAGTCTTCAAGATAAATGATACATTTGTAGTATTTTCATTCTTATGCCCATTTGTTCAGATTATAAAAATAATACATGCTTACATCAAAGCATTCAAAAATAAAATTTCTGTTATATTTGAGAGCATTTTTTTTCCAGGCTCTTTTTCTAAGCATGTGTGGCAGGGGCATTTTATGGGTATGTATGTCTAGGTCTCTATTTGGTGGAGGTCCAATTTTTTATACCTTGCTGCAGTCTGAGTTTCTGTTTAATATTACATCACGAACATTTCCCCAATCATTACAAATGTTCATTAAAGTTTATTTTTAATGGCCATATTAGATTATTTTATGGCTGTCCTACAATTAACTTAACTCTTCTCTCTTTTAGATATTTAGGTTGTTGCTTTACCTTTCCCTGTTTATTTGTTTTTATTTGGAAGGTAATAATTTTATAAATACCTTTTACCTAAGTGTTTTCAGATTTTTCTGATAATTTACTTGTCATATACTCCTAGAAGTAGAATTACTTTTTCAGAGTCTATAAACATTTCCAATTCTTATGAAAATTGAAAATTGTTTTTCAGATAGCTTGAAACACCATGTTACTTATTAAATTAACCATATGACTTTTACTTAATGTACCAAATACCTATCTCTAAATTTTGTTTCCTAGTATCACATAATTATTTTAATTACACTGGTTTTATATATTAAAAAGACTAGCTAGAGATTATGTTAATGCTAATTATGATTCCTAAGAAAATACATTTTCTTTTTTCAAAGAAAACCGTATAATTTCTTCATAGATTTAAATTTTTCTAACTAAAAAATAGAAAAAAATATCAAAAATAGAAGCTACTTACCTCTTCTATGTTTAGTATGTTTCTAACTTCTGCTAAAATTAATATGACTCAGTGTAGAAAATCTGGAAAAATATTATAATATCAACAGGAAAAAAATTATGTACAGCCCCATCATCCAAAGAAAACCATCTTTAATGTGTGTTCCAAAATGGTTGTTTGTTTCTTTTGTGCACAGATCTGACCCAAGTGCCTAGAATAGTGCATGGTATGTATTGGATGTAATAAACATTTATTAAATGAATGAATATTTTTAGCATAGTTTCTAATATTTCACATAGATAATTATAATAGCTAACACTTATTGATCAATATACCAAGCTGTGCTATTTGTAGCATCTCATTTAATAAAACCACTCTGTTTGGTAGGATCATTATGGTACCCAATTGGCAGATACACTGTCTAACCTTTAAAATTATTAAGTTGCCTGTAAAATGTCACATAATAACCAATTATTGAAGCTATGGCAGGCTCTCCGGCACCCTGCATACCCAGAGCTTGCTTCTAACCACTACATAATTCTGCTCCTTTGATAGGCAGATAAAGCATGATCATTTTACTAAGGCATAATTATCTTAAGACCACTGTTGTTTGTAAGCCATTTCTTAAATCTCTGAAAGTTTGATTTCTCTGGATTTAATAGTTTTTCTTAAAACATTTCCATTTTTTGGACAATTCCAATATTTTGCTAGTTTAATATTATGATGTTTATTATTATAAATAATATTTAGTCTATGTTCTGATGATTACTGTAGATTTGATTTTATAAGTGAAGTTAGGTCAAGGAAATGATTGTTTTTAAGGTTCCCGATTCAAATTAGGTGGTTTACACTCTCTGAAAAATTATTTGTGTGCTCATTCATTATAACTATACCAGCAGCCCTCAATCTTGTTGGTCTCAGGACCCTTTTATACTCTGAAAACATATTAAGGATCCCAGAAAGCTTTTGTTTATGTGAGTTAGCAATATCTATATTTATAATTATACAAATTAAAACTAGGGAAAAATGTAAACCTAATAAGCACACATTCATTAATTATCAAAGTGATTACTCATCACACATTAGGCAACCTCTGGAAAACTCTGTAGGAGATTTGCGAGAGAAGAGAGTGAGAAGGCCAAATAGTGTCGTGCTATTGTTATGAAAAACTTTGATCATGTAGCCTCCCTGAAAAATTCATGGGGATCCCCAGGGGTTCCTGGTTCACTCTTTGAGAACCACTGCACTATTCCATTCTTAGTAATTTAATTTACCATTTTGAAAATGTTTCCATTCTGATAGGCAAAGAATAATGTATCATCCCTGTTTTCATTTGCATTTATTTGGACCCCAGTTATTTGTGTCTCCCCTCTTGTGATCTTCCCTCTTGTTGATTTCTTTGTATCTCACTTTTCATCTTTGTCCAATTCAAAATCTTTCTTCAGGTTTTCTCTTGAAATGTAGACAATAACACATCTTTGCTTTTTATTTTCTTTCCAGCATGCTGGGGCAAATTTATATTACCTGTTATGACTGCCCTGGCAGAACTTAAACTCATAAGCCCTCAGAATAAGCCCCCCTGACTTCATAAAAGCTACGGCTGATCCATGCGTATCCTACAGATACCTCCAGAAAAAAATACCTCTGTCCTAAAATAGTGATCATCTGTTTAATTTTTATTTTTTTATTTTTTTTTTTTTATTTCAGCTTATTATGGGGGTACAAAAGTTCTGCATAGATATATTGCCCATGTCCCTCCCAATCCCCCGAGTCCGAGCCTCAAGCGTGTCCATTCCCCAAACAGTGCACATCGCACTC
>CM052436.1:30179547-30223410 GCA_028533085.1 Varecia variegata
GTTCTGGTTAAGTATATTGCCCATGCCCCTCCCAACCCCCCGAGACTGAGCCTCAAGGGTGTCCATTCCCCCAACAGTGCACATAGCACTCATCATGTAGGTAAACACCCGTCCCCTCCCCCACCCCCAACACCCCGAGTCAGATCTTCAAGTATGTCCATTCCACTGACAGTTCGCTTCGCTCTCATCATGTAGATATGGGTCTTGAACTTATCGTCAGTGTGTGTTTTATTCATATGAACATGTAATAAAGATAAAAATAGAGAAGGTACAAAATCCTTTACTCAAAAATATATAGGACCCCAAAGCTATGTAAAATAGTTTTTTACTATTTACTACGAAAATAAACTATGGTATTAAAAGTCTGGATGTGATTATTTTGAGACATAGGGAAGGAATAGTGACTCTGAGGAGTGGAGAGGGTGGGTCTGAGAGGTCCCTCAGAATGAGAAGTGAAAGGGAGTGATTCTGAGGGGTCCTTTTATAACCAAAGTTGGATACACTTTATGATTCATCAAGTTGTAGCCTTAGGATTTGTACACTTTTCTTTATGTGTTTTATACTGTAACAAATTGTTTAAAAACTTGTTTTGAATTACATAGAATCTGTGAGTCACACATTTACCACTTTTGCAGTAAAGATAAGTAAGACTGCCTCAACCCTCAAGCAAGTCAAAGTCTAAAAAAAGATTCAGATCTGCAAACAGATCACACAACACAATGTGATCAGTGATGAATAGCATCTATGAGCAGAGTTCATTATGAACAAGGAAGTGATAAACTGTGCCTGAGGAAATCAGAAGAGATTTTATAAGTAGCATTTGAACTGGGTCAGGAAGCAGGGTAAGGGTCCATATTGCTACCTATTAGTTACCATAAAGTAAGTTCGCTTTGAAGAAAACTTATAAATATGTTACCTGATTGTATACAGACTTCAGTTTTTAGGTAATTCTATATTTCTTGATTAAGACAAAAAAAATATGAACTAGATGCAACTAAGTAAAAATTCCCTTGACTTATTACCCAGAACTTTAAAATAGTAATAGTAGGTATGGATATGTGTTTATGCTTCAACTGTGGATGCCTTTGTCATTGAAATAAGCTTATTTTTTTAAACTATGAGACCATTGAAGGCAGAGGACAAGAAGACAATAGAAGACATGAAATAATAAAATGTCACATAAATGCTAATGGAATACATGATGCAAATTGATACTATGCAAATACTTGAGTGTGGTCTTAGTAGTAAAGAGATATGAAAACATGAAAAAATTTCCTCAAAAATGTTTGCCAATCATCCGTGACTGATCACAAATACAAAAACTAACCCTTGAGGAAAAGACTAATGGTGATGTTCAAATGTATCCAAGATTTAGCCTTGAGGGAGATGCAGGCTCCTAGAAGCAGAGTAGCAGCAGCGTCCAGATCAACCACAACTGGCAGTCAAAGAGGAACTACTCTTAACCTTGTCTACTAGGAAAGGGTCTTTTTCAAAGAGTGGTGAAAAAAATGGTTAATGTTGATGAAATCAAAGATTAGGCTTGGGAATTTCTGTTTCTATTGGAATTGTTTGGGGGAATCACTTTTCTCTTTCAAAGCCACTGTTGAATAACAAGCTGGAAAAAGTACTCAGCTAGGATTAAAATTTCAAATTATTTAAAACTCTTATTTACTTTACCAGACAGGATTTTAATATAGAGATTTTTCATTCCTCCTTTTTTAGCAAAACTCTTTTAAGATGAAACACTTGCACTAGTAAACTCTCAGGAGTGCTCCTAAAAGCTTCAACTCTAATATTCTGGTATTCTCACAACCACCTATTATATCATTCTTCTTAGTCTCTTTCTCTACACTATATTTCTTCTTTGACCTCAATTTGGCAATTCAATAATTAACCCTAACCTGTTTTGCATCTCTCTGCTGAATTCAACATGATGGCATTTTCAACACTTTCCTGAATTCTCTCCCAGTCTCATCTTTCTGTACCCTCAGAACAAATTGCTATCCATGAATCAATACAAGCACCACTTCAATCATCTTTTATTATGGATGTCTCACACACTGGTAAAGATGAATCACACTACAATGTCCCTTAGCATTCACAGAAAGTGTGGTTTCTACTTTAAATTGCACCAGTAAAGTACTTGCTATTATAATTAGCCTTTTTTTGACTTTCTTGAAACATTTGTTCCAAATATGTACTACACTCTTAAAATCCTAACCATATCCCACACTGTTAGAAAAGATGCACATCAGTCAAAAATCACATAACTCCTCTACCAGGCTCAGTTTTCTATATGAAATGCCACACATCTGTTTCTCCTTTTCTCCTCCAATTCTCTGAGAGTAAACCTTTGACCCATGAACTGGAAATTTTCTCTTTTCTTCTCCGTGATCTCATTCTACTAATTATTTCTCTTTTGCATTATATAAACTCTGTTTTCCTTACCTAATTAAAATAGATGTTACTTGATCTAAAAACAGCTCTGCCTCCCTATACAAACAACAACAAAAACCATACCTCAATATTACTACCTCGTCTAGTTATTGATTAATCTCCCTTTCTCTATGTGATCAAACTTCTTGAAAGAATACTTACTTTTGTTCATATCCTGAATTTTCATTTACTCCTTGTCAAAGGTATATAGAGTAGTGGAAACTTGGGTTGAGCACTTATAGAAGACTACAGAAGGCTATTCATTCTCAGATAGGTAATTTAACTTTTCTAAATCTCATTTTTTTATTCTATAAAATGTTGGTGCCTACCTACTGTGCATAGTTGGTAGAGGAATTAAATGCCATAGTATTGCAAAACACTTGGCAGAATGCCTGCCACAGGGTAAGTGCTCCAGAAATATTATCTTTCATCATTCTTATTGTTTCATATTTTTATTCTTATTTTTTATATTATTTTTCTTCTACCCACTATAATCCACTTCTGCCCATAACTTCACCCCTCATAAACCTATGGATTTGCCCTTTCAAGCGTCACCAATGACCTCCTAATTGTCAAATCCGTTGAATTACATTAAAAGTGCTCATTTTGTTTTAGTATTAATATTTGATATAGTTAGATGTTCTTGCCACTTGAAATACTTATTTTATTTGATATTTGCAATGTCTATCTCTCTTGGTTCTTCTCCCTGTTTATTCCTTATTGATACGTATGTTGTTGAATCCTTGTTCTTAGTGAGGTCTTAAATGCTGGATCTCACTGAGCTTCAATCTTTCATTCCATTTTCTTCACTTTCTTGAATATTCTTTAAGAAAGTTCACTTCAACAAGACTAAGGACTCTAGCTCTACATCTTCCCTGAGCTCCAAACTATACTTTCAGCTGTGCACTGGAGGCCTTCACACAGCTGTCTCATGTACACATGAAACATAACATGTCTACTGTGGAACTCATTTGTATTCCTCCAATAATTCTCTTCCTGCAAACTTTATCCTAATTGTCTCTATATACCAATCTCCAGTTATAAATTTGGAGCTATCATAACTCAACTGACATATTCAATTCACCTTTTATCTAGTGGGCTTGTACTTTCAGTTTATTTTCCATAAAATTATCTTCTCAAAAATCAAATGTTGGCACCACAACATGAATGTACTTAATACTACCGAACTCTACCCTTACAAGCAATAAATTTTAGTTGTGTATATTTTACCACAATAAAAATAATTAGATAAATAAGGTACTTCATACTGGGTAAAATTCTTTAATGATTCCCTTTACAACAACCTCTTCAACATTGCAAACTACATACTTCAAATGCAGTTCCAGTTTACCCCACTAAGTTCCTCTGTTACTGGTGTTTCTGTTACCCCAATCCTCACATTATTTGTTAAATATTTCAGGACACTTCATCACCACTGGGCCTTTGCGTATGTTGTTTCCTCTGCCCCAAATAACTTCTTTTCTTTGTCCAATGTATCCTTACTCATGATTTAATCTCTAGTCTCTCTTCTGTTAAGTTTTCTAAGGATCTCACAGATAGAGCCAATGAATTCTTGGTAGGTGCTCCAATAATAGTATCTCATATATACTTTTATTACAGTGCTTATCACCTTGTTTAATATGTATTTATTTCTACTTTTCTCCCCAACTTGACTGTGAACATATTAAACACAAGACCATGACTCATTAACCTTTTTTCCCCTAGTTGTTAGTAGAATTCCTAGAATTCCTGCTTATTACAGGATGCACAATAGATGAATCAATGAGAGTGAATAGAAAGGAAAGCAACAAATAAAAGCATAGAAATTCCTACTAGGGTACATCATTTAATCTAAGATGCCATCAATTCTCAGAAGTACTATTACTTTATGTGCTATTGATAAGGAAAAAATTCTGCCAATTAAGCTATGACATATGATTTCCTGAAACTTGTATTTTTAAAAAACATATTTTTTGAAAGAGCTCTTTTAAACTTATTTAGATATATGAAGATTTTTAAATATAATTTTGTGCATACATATAAATAAAAAAAGAAGACTATGTCATTTGGAGCAGTTACAAAACTTTTCTAATTCTCAATTCAATTGGTTATGAAATTCTTATAATATGTTCACCTTCAAAGTCTCACTCTTTAGAATCACTTTTTGACTCACTCATCAATGACTATGTTTTCCCACCAGCTATTATTTTCTGGGCTGCTATGTGTTGTTGATGCACAGATTTCTTATGATCTCACTATTTTCTTCAAGATTTCCATCTAAACTCTGACCACCATTTTGCAGATTTTTATATCTAGCATTTTATCAATCTTATCAGAAAGTGCCAATAGATAGTATTCTTTTAACAAGGACTCATGCCATTCTTCAAATGGTCCTTAAATGGTTGGTTTATTGAACATTGTGAGTTCGTAGTTGTCCACTCATACTAATAGCAAAAAGAACTATATAATTTTTGGTAAGTTTATTTTTAAACCCAGCTGATGCATGTCCACTAACTAAAATAAAAAAGTGAAATAGTGACATTTGTTAGAAGGGACGCTAGCTGTCTATTTCAGACATAGCTAGTCCATCACGTTGGTCATTATCCTCCATTTCTGTGTGTATGAGCATGTGTACTCATGCATATGCATGCAAATACAAAGTAATATTTTGGGGGAGATATTCTTCAGAAGTATTTTAAGGTTAAACATTTAACATGGAGGATATATTTGGCCATTGGCAGTTATGCATAGCTTTCTAGTGATAGTATTGCCTTTCTTCAACTATGTTCAGAATCTTCTCCGTAATGCCTTTAGTATTGACAGAACAATTGTGAAGCATGTTAAAGAGCTCCAAGATTCATTGGCTTATCATATTTGACTAAACATATATATATATTGTTTTCCTCAATTGAATCACATGTTGCTAAAAGTGAAAATGCTGCTATTCAATTAGCTGGAGGTTTCTGACAAATGGCTCTCAAACACATTAAAGATAATTCTGTAATACAATTGAATTATCACACCAGCTTGTCACTGCTTTGAAATTTCATCAATCTATTCTGAGGTATATAGCAATTTCCCTTACGTTCAGTTGCAGCACTTGGTGTGTGATAGCCAATCTTTTCACAAACATCTTAGTAATAAATATCTGAATGTCTGATATGTGTGAATCCTGTTAAAGCTTTGGTTTTTCTTTCCAAGAAATTATGGAATTGTGTTCATTCCTCCTTTAATGAATATTTGCTTCATTAATATCAAATTCATGCCCCACTACTCTGTTTCCATGCCCTTTTAAGTACAAAATAACTTATTGTTTCAATGTTGAATCCCAGAGTAATCTTTTTGATGACATTTTCAGCAATGCACATAACTCAACTTAAGTGACAATATGAATAGCTATGATGGAGTTCCCACATCTTCTGGAAATAGCAATTCCATCAAGATTTAGCCAGCAGTGATTGCCATCAGCTATTAAAATGTTAGAAAAAAATTGTGCCTTATAAACAAGAAAATATTATTGATTCCTAGGGAATTCAGCACAATGACCATTCTAAAACTTTTTTGTCTGCTCACAATTTCACCCATTTGCTTTTTTCTCAATGGACATTATGTAAAGAATAGAGGTGTTATAAGCAAGCTACTTATGTATGTGCTCACCTGTCCACTTTTTCATAAAGTTCGCCCAGCCTCTTTTCCTTTGCTTGCATCTCATAGACAATGATATTATTTTTGCTTTCCAGGAATAAACTCTCTTTTTTTGCACTTTGCCTAACAAATCTGTGCATATAGATGATAAGTACTCCAGGTGACTATGATGTAGGTAGGCTCCAGATCACATTTGTAAATAATGGTGCTACCATCGTTCATCTGTATGTCTCCACTGAGAGCTCTCATGTTGTTATTTATATCCATGGGGCAATGTAAGTTTCCTGTTCCTTTTGTTCACTTCCTTTAAGGTAATCAATACTCATAGAGAGATGCTTGCCTTTTGGATGTTATACTCAAAAGAATCCAGATGCTCTAAACCATTCCAAACTGAGCACAGAATGAAATCCCAGAATAAGAGTATTTGTTTCCTTGACTGCAAAGTAGTCTATTGACTTTGGTCCATTGAGGGTGAGGAGGATGAGGAAAAGGATGAAAACGAGAAAAGCTGTGACTGATAAAAAGTAAAGATCCTTCTGGGCATTCATTCAAGGCTGATAGGGCATAAACTAAAGGGAGCCCTGGACAAAACCTAACAAGTTTTCTCACCTTTCTCCAAAGCAAATCAAATTTGGATCCTCTAATTAAAAGGAGTTCCTGGAGCTACACACACCACCAGATGTCATGAAGCATAATGGTGAGGTTAAATTTTAAAAGTTTTAGAAACTATCTGCTTCCTTTCATTTCACTCTCAAAATTTTGAAGTGTATTCTTTTCTTGCTCCCTCCACTTCCTTTCCCACCATCACGTCTCTTTAACTCAATGTATTGTAACCTTCTGCCCCTACACTAATAAAACTGCATTTCTGAAGGTCACCAAAGATAATCACAAAAGAGAATGGGTTTTTCTTTTTTATCCACTGTGTAAGATTTTAACAGTTTTGACCACTCATCCTTGAAATGCTGTTTCCTTCTCACTTTCCCAACGTGAAACCAGGATGGTTTAACTTATTTATTCGTGTTGTTTATTTTTCTTGGAAGAATTTCTAATTTCACCAAACCAAGAAGTTAAGGAGGTTGGTAAAAGAAAGTGGTATGTTGAGAACAAAATTTTCCCAGAAAATCATACAAAGAAAGGACTTCGGAAACATACAACATTCCAACTCTGCATTTTCAAATTCTAATTTTCTTACATGGAAGGTAAACATGTTAAGATGAAAAGGTTTTTATCAGCTATTACATAATAGGAAATGTTCTCTCAAACATAGAGAAGAAAGTGAACATGTTCTTTCTCCCATATGTTAAAGGATTACTAACATTTAACAACAAGCTTTTAGAAGTTACAAACTGGAGTGATTTCTTGACTCATAATGATTTTTCTCCTAAGTGGGGATAGCCCAATTAATAAGCAACAGTGGGTGCTTAGTGGGCACATCTGTACTCTAAACTTTCTATTATGAGTGTACCTGAATACAGGGGTAGACATCTGGCCCAAATTAGGCATACAGATTTGGTGTTCTTGGAATTAGAAATTCACAAGGGAGAGACACAAATGCTGGGCTTTTATCTATGTCCTGATAATACATGCCAATATCTGGAGAAAAAGATGAGTTCCTCGAATTCCTTACAGTTGCCTTACTTAGCCCCTGCTTTTCAGATAAAGTGCAGGGCTCAATCTTTTAATTAAAGGTGTAATTCAATATTAAATACTGCATAAACTTACCATGAGAATCTACCATTAGCTGATCCCTCATGTAAGAAATACCAAAACACTCTGTAGGGTTAGGATGTGTTTTTCTCCTTTGCTTTTCCTCATAGATTTTGGAATATGGATAAAATCAAAGCACATAAAATTTTGGTAAGCAAATATTGTTAGAAAATATTTCTGTTTTCAGGTTAAATGTTTCACAGAGTTTCATCAGAAAGTTCAACTTATTTGGTTTGTATCTCTTAAACATTTGTTTTCCTTGCTGTCTTGGCTCTGGGAATGATTGTATGTTCAGAGTTACTTTTTATTGTCTATTCTTTACAACACACCTGTGAGTTAGCAAAATATGATTATTCATACTGTACAGATGGTGAGACTAAGGTATAATGTCATCTAAAAGCTGAATAGTAGAGTTGGAACCAGAATTTATGATTCCCCAAACCTCATGTAGAGCAGTATTTTCAGTGATATCTCTGCCCTTTTTCTTTAACATTCATGAACAAAAGGCTGTGTATAATTTCAATCTCAAATCAAAATGCCACCTACTTTTTCAGAATGGGTTTAGGTTGTTCACTAGGAATATATAAGTGTATTAAAACAGAGATAATATTATTAATTATTCTATCAGATCAGATTATCAGAGATCCTATCTTATAAAGATATTCCAGTCTTCTAAGCTTGATCACAAACATAATGTCAATTCCATTTTAGGTCATCTTAGTATTTTTTTTTAATTTGTTATTTGTCTTCTCTAAAGGGTGTATCAGAAACATAATTTTAGATAATTTTAGAATGCATTATATTCTGTGCTATGCATAGGTTTAATTCATTCCTTATTTGATTTATTATTGGGAACATGTTTATTAAAACAAGAAGTTATCTCTGGTAAAAAAAAAAAATGTATTATTGAAAATAGCATGGAACTAAGCATTTAACCCTATGCGCCAGGTTTGGAAACCTGCCAGTTTAGTCAGAGTAAATCACATTTTGTGCCAAGAAACATGAAAATTCAAATTAAACTTATTTTGCTACTGGTAAAGAAAGGAAAGACAGAGGGAGAGAAATAATTTGGACTAATACACTTCTGTTCTTATTTATAAAATAGCTATACATCAATGTTAATAAAAAGGTTCGTACCTCACTAAAAACTAAGTACAGAAAGAAAAGATACTGGCCTAACAGAATATGTATTTTTCTCATGCCTTTTCTTCTAGGGCCAATTTTGGAGTAACTACATTAATTAAGCACATAGGATAATATCAGAGTTTATTTACCATATGCAGAGGTTAAAATAAATCTTTGCTATATTTATCATCTATAGAGCATCTAGAATTAAAATTTCTTAAGGGGTTTTCAAAGTTTAGCTTACCATCCATGTCATTGAGACTTTTTTCTGTCAGTTAATGAAGCGCAGGGGCTAACCTAATTTGTGTGATTCCCATCTGTCATCCCCGCAGCAGTGACGAAGCCCAAAATGAAATTCCACTGCTCATTCAATCCCTGTAGCTTGATATTAGTCAGGTAATCAAGCACAGCTCCTGGGCCCTTGTGTTTTCAGATGAGGAAACTAAGGTCAAGTGACTTGCCCTGGGTCACACAGCAAGACATCATGAGAACAGGGAATAGATCCAGTGGCCTCGGACTTTCTCAGACGTTACCAAGACCACTGAACCATACTACCTTCCAAGGTAATTGCCTTCTCTGATATCAAATGGGTCACATCTTTTTTTCTTTTTAAGCAGAGTATTTTTTTCTTTCCTCTTTTATTCTTCTTTTAAACAGGCATATAGAAATGCTGTTCTCCACTTAGTGTTTCTGGTAATTATCTTCAAGGAAACCAGAATACAAATTTAAAGTACTCATTAACATGCTGATTAGAAATTTCTCTCAAAGACTCAAAAGGCTGGAAGAGACCCCCAGAGATAATCTCATCCAGCCCCTGACTTCAGGCATGTTTCACCTAAACAGTTTCAGGCAGATGGAAAGCTGTATTTATGACCCCCAAGGAGAGAGTCCCTAACCTCCCTTGGTAACACAACCCTGGGCTTAGATCTGCTTTTCTACATAATGGGTTATGTGCAAAATACAGAAAAGGAATCTGCCCTCTCTTGTAATGTCAGATATTACTAACATGACAAGATTAACCATATGTGTTTGTATTCATATAACTTCTTGTCTGACCAACATTTCTGATTCTATTTTGGAAAACTTTTTCCAGTCATTCGGCATTCTTTTAACGTGAAACCTGTTGTAATTTACTTTTCAATTTAAAACTGTATCCTAGAAGATACTGAATCTCTCCATAATTTTAATCGAGTTCAATTTTTATGCTTTTTGCTTCTTCAGTGCAGAGTGTCCCACAGAACTACTAGTACTTTCTCCTAATATTATACCTACTCCATCATCCCAACCAGGATAACCTCAGACTGTGTTTGAGGGAATTGTAAGAATTAGAACTGTTTCTAATGGCTTAGAAATTGGAATATGATTTGGGAACATAGTTACATGATGACTTGTTCATAGGAATTGCTTTCATTACCTTCTAATTTTCTTAGCAGACTGTGTAGGGCTCCAAAAAATTTGATCTTCATAAACCCAATCTCATTTCTGCTTCATTCTTTTTATAGACTGATCCCATTTTACCCCAATTATGCTTCAGACCTAAAATGATTTTCTATCTTAAAAAAGTCATATCTTTATAAAAATATTAATGTGTGTTTTTCTAAATCTCTGAGTTGAGTGTCGGAAAACATTTACTAAAAAAAGTCTTAGCCCAAATGTACCTGATAGAATGGAAAAAAGTTTGCTCAAAGGGTTGGACTCTGATATTTATACAACCAACCTCAATGAGCTATGTGAGTTAAATCCTGGGCCCTGAAGGTGGTGGGAACATTCTGTCATTTCTTCATATGCCAAAATGTCTGAATGTATCAACAATGTCTATAGATTTATTAAAGCCCACCTTCCAGTTATTCTCTCATTTTTTTTTTTTATTCTCTGCATCTTTGTTAAGACAGGTCCATAGTACAGGACAAACACTGGCCTGAGACCTGGGTCATCTGGGTTCATAGGTGTAGATCTTCTGCTGCCCAACACTGAGGTTGGCAATTCTTTGTTATGAGTTCTGACATATCTATTTGCAAAATAAAGGGCTTGATGATGACCTCTAAGGTCCCTTTAACCTCTAAAATTCTAGCATAAGTAAATGAACAAATGAATAAATGAATGGCAATACAATTATTGAGAATTTTGGTCTAGTTCTGCCTAGTTTGTCTTTATTACAATAAAAATTGAGTGGTGTTACTCAAGCATGCATTTTTGAAATGTATTTTAATTATAAGCTAAATGTTGATTGAATAGTTTTGACTTAATATAACAACAATTAATTGGACCCTTAGGTGCCGGATATATGTGGAGGATAAAAGAAAGAGGCAGTCAGTTATACAAACATTTAAAATATATTGATGGCCAATACTATGAATGCAGCTTGAGGCCAAAATTAAATGACAATCAAATAAAATTTCTGTTAAATACTAATGCACTATATCCATAAAGCAGAATTTGAAAGAAAGCATTAAACCAAGTGTGTTCCTATGAAAAATTTCATGTCAGGATTTGTCCAAATGTCTTTTGTCTCTTTCCTAGAAATCTGTTAGGGCTGATCGCAGAAAACATGAGAAGGAGTACTTTGCCAAATGAGGGCCAGTTCAGTTAACATTTTGAACACATCTAACCATGATGTACAAAAGTAGCAAAGAATAGCATATTCATGTCAGTAATGCCAACAGCGCCCTTTCTAAACATGTGGGAGATGTCAGGCACCACTGAGAAAGCAATCTACCAAATGAAGGATGGTTAGGTTATTAATATTATTTAGGGCCAGTAAATTTACACTGTATTTAAAAACTTAGTCTTGTCTGTGGTGGATGCTTCCTAATCCCTGGAACCTATATGTCCACATCCTAATCCCTGGAACCTACGAACATGTTATGTTACATGGCAAAGGGGAACTAAGGTTGCAGATGGAATTAAGGTTGCTAATCTGCTGACTTTAAAATAAGGAGAATGTCTGAGAATATCTGAATGGGCTCAAAGTAATCACCAGGGTCCTTAAATGTGGAACAAGGGCAGAAGAGTCAGAAAGAAATTTGAAGATACTAGTCTGCTAGCTTTGAAGATGGAGAAGGGGCAAGTATCCAAAGAATGCAGGTGGCCTCTAGATGTTGGAAAAGGCAGGAAACAGATTCTCCCCAGAACTTCCAGAAGGAGCACAGCCCTGAGGAAACATTTATTTTAGCTCAATGAGACCCATTTTATACTCCTGGCCTGCATAAGTGTAAAATAATAAATTTGGGTTGTTTAAGCCACTAAGTTTGTGGTAATTTGGTACAGCAGCAATAGGAAACTAATAGAGTGTCCTTCTGGTAGAAAACCCAGGGAAGACATCCAAAAGAGAAATAGAGAGAAAACAACTTCTGGACAATTGTTTTTATAAATCAATATCTTGTTCTAACTAAACTCAAAATTGTATTTAAGACTTTCCACATCTCCAAATACAGCAGATGTTGTCATAATAAGTGTTTTAACCCATAAAGTCTGTTCTGACATGACAATTCAACTTGCTATTCTGAACTATAAATTTAGTCTTCTTAATACTAGTTACTTTGCTTGTGTGTTAGTTGTTGCCATCCAAAATAGATTTTCCTTTGGTAAAGAACCTATCTTAATGCTTCTTTATATCTGCTTATGCCATACGTATAAGAGCCCATCACTAAATGTGATTATTGATTTGGTACCACAAGGAACATTTAAAAGTTTGTTTCAGGTAGAGAGCAACTCCACGATGGGATATAAATACATATTATTGACAAGATTACAACAAACTGAATGTTTGGGTATTTATTTATGAGTGATTATCTTAACAATTTATAATATAAAAGTAATATTCAAATTTTAAATTTTTATTACATGCTTTGAAATTGGTAGTCTGTAGCCCAAATTGTAATTCTCACAAATAAAGTAGAAATAGACTGAGGATAAGCAATTTTCATGTTAAACTAGAAAAATGATACAGTATTCTCCCAGAGTGTGAACATTACATACATTCAGATATTACTTATCATCACTGTTGTGTCTATCAGTAAATTCAGGCTAATACATTTTAGACATTCTTATATTTCTTTACCTCAAATATGTTTAAATTATTTTGAAAATCATGTAAATTTTTCACCTGACTTTAGACATTTTTGAGCTTCTGAACCACTTGTCTGTATATAAGAGAAAGAAATTTAAGAGGAGGCATTTTAAAAATGAGGATATGGTTCTAAATATAATACATTAACCATAGCCCAAATATTGGAAAGATTTTTAAACAAAATTTGCACTCATAAATTCAATCATGTAATTTTGTTAATGATCCCAAGTTGTATGGCCACATAGCATGCCTTCTTGTTTAATTCTTGATGTAGCTCCAATAACTTTATTGGACTTTTAACTTCTTTGGAACAAATCCATGTCTACTTCATTTTTAGATCCCTCAGAGTGACTAACTAGCACAATACATTTCACATAGTAGGTGTCTATAAGGATTTGCTACTTGACTAAATAAAACAATGAAGGGAAGACCCTGTAAATGTAACTTGAAATGGGTATCATTATTTTAAAAAGCCACTTTATTTGTATAGAAAATGCAATGCTATTGCTTTAGTAAATTATTCATACTTTCTAATTTACCAAGATCTAACATTCAGAGCCTCTCTTAATTTCTATTCATTTAAAATATAAAGAGAGATAGCTATTACAGTTTTATTTTATTGAAGAGCCAAATCCATTTCACCCATATCTACATTCATTTCTATTTTGTATGGTAGTAGTTCCGCACTCTAGAGTCCTTATTGAATTGAAGAGCAAATATATACATATGCTCTGTTGTGCCAGGGGGCACAAATTCTGTTTTGATTTACTCATGTGCAACTCCTATTAACACTGTGAGGAATTCAGGGCAAAGTTTAGTTTATTTTTCAAGAAGGATCATGTTGTTACATATTCCAAATAACACATGAAGTCTTTTAGACTATAAAACCAATGATGTGCAGCCACACACATTTAGGGCACTCATTTAGCTTTTCATTGACTAAATGTCTGAATAGTCTGACTCATTCTTTATGGCATATATTTTTAAAAGCAAGATTTAACAAAGAGAAAAATGTGGTGAATTTCTGGAACTAGCATAGTTGCAGAAATTATGGAAAAAAATACAAATTTTAAGGCTTATGAACTGAAACATGGGAAAATGTTGCATACATTATTTGGAATGAAATGCACAAAAATAGTACATATGTTTAAGATAATTTTATTTGATTGTTGGTCTTTAGTCAGGTAGAATAAGTAAATAAGGTAATGCCTACTTACGCTGAATTTGGAGAAGTTAAGAGAAGGGCATGGAGGCAGGAAAGGAAGGTACAACAGGACTATATTCTAGTTAATCTTTTCCTGAAACCAAACCTTGTAATCCTTTGTGAGTAAATGTTGAAAGTAACAACCTGTGGTTAATACTTTTCACTGTCCTGCCCCCTGAGCACACACAACTTACCTAGACACAGTCACAAGGAAATTGATAAACAGCCTACATGGCTGGTTAAGAAATGTGAACACACTCAAAGAGTCTGTCCTCACTTACACTGACTCAACACCTTACTAACTATGTAACTTAGAGAAGCCATTTTATTTCTTTGTTGATTGCTTACCTCTTCCTATGGTCTGAAAGTTTGTGTCCCCCCAAAAATTCATATGTTGAAACATAATTTATATTATGTTGCTATTAAGATGTGGTGCTTTGGAAAGTGAAAAGATCATAAATGCTCCATCCTTATGAATAGGTTTAGGGCTCTTATAAAAGAAGCCTGAGGGAGCTTATTCATCCTTCTAGCCACGTGAGGAACACCAGACACAGAACCTAATGGAAACTTTATTTTGGACTTTCCAGCCACCAGAACTATAAGCAATAAATTTCTATTGTTTATAAAATACTCAGTTAAAATATTTTGTATCACAGTGCTCTGGCCAGGGCAATAGAGTGAGACTCTGTCTTAAAAAGAAACGAAAAGAAAGAATAGAAACAAAAGAAAGAAAGAAAGAGCTAGGAACAATAGTACATACAGAACAATAATACAGCTAATATGTTTTTAGTGCTATTTAGGTGCTATGGACTGAATGTGCCCCTCAAAATTCATTTGTTTAAATTAATTACCAATGTGATAGTATTCAGAGGTGGGGCTTTTGGAATCTGATTAAGTCATGACAGTGGAGCCCTCAGGAATGGGATTTGCACCCTTGTAAAACAGGTGTGAGGGAGCTGCCTCCCTCTCTTTTACCCTTCTGTCCCTTCCACTATGGGAGGACACAGCACTCTTCCCTTCTGAGTGATGCAACAACAAGGCACTATCTTGGAAGGGGAGAGCAGCTGTCACCAGACACAAAACCTGTAGGTGCCTTAATCTCAGACTTCCCAGCCTCTACAACTGTGAGAAATAAATTTCTACTATTTATAAGTTACCCAGTCTGTAATATTTTGTTATAGCAGCTCAAACAGACATTATGTGTTAGGCACTACTTGTGTATTATATCTATCAACTTATTTAATCCTTGCAACAGCCATATAAAAAGTAGTACTATTGTTATCCCTATCATACATATGATGAAATGAACATGGACAACTTCAGTGACTTGGCCCAATTCTAATAGCTACGATGATATCACATAAGTGGTTACAGACCCCAAAATCTGTCCAGAGTCAGGGCTCTCCAATGTGATGTCATCTTCTTTCAAAAGTCTAAAGAGCAGAAGAGTGCATCCATTCACATTATAACCCAAGGTATCAAAATAATAAAAAATGGCAAATATTTCAATTTTCAAAGAGGAGGAAACTATTATGAAATACTCCAGAAAACAACTTTAAATAGATGATTAAATGATATTTTATTAATAGTTGGGGAAGGAAATGTTGACCATGTGGAGTGACTATTGTTCCCCCAAGAATGAATTATACCAAACTCAACTCATTTTTTTATCTTTATGGATGCTATAACTGATAGAATATGAATATAACATAGGCTTATTATACCTTGATATCAGCAACGTCTTTTTCTTATTAAAGATCTTAAAAGTCTTCAAAATGGTTTTAGAAATGAAAGTTAAATAAAATCTTGATGACTTTGTATGAACGAATTCATAGATAATTATAATCCCTCAAAAGTGTTTATAAGTGAATCAATACAAAGATGAATGAATGTCTTTACATGATGCACAAAAAATTCTTCATTTCAGTTAAAATTATCCATTAATCAAGTATAGAATGGGGATGACTGAGTAGGAATTTATGTTTTAAAAAGCACTAAAAGTTTTGCTGAACTAAAATTTTAATGTGATTCAAAGATCACTATTGTCAAAACTTCTTATGCAATTGCAGAATATGTTATCAGAAATACAGTGTACAGGACAAGAGAGGTAATAGATTACATAATTCCAAGATCACATCTAAACAATTATATTTCACCTGGGTGACACATAATGAAAGGAAATAATCAGGAGGGCAATCTGGATGGTAAAAATTTGGACATTTAATGAATAAGAGAAATTTAATATATAGAATAGATATGTGTGTGTGTTCCAGACATAAGTATTGAGAATATGTTGATCTCTTTTTGAGAAACAGAACAACACAATCTGACTCATATTTTAACAGAATTACTCTGTTATATTGAGACAAGAGCAGAGGAGATAGGATGGAAGTGGGAAAACAAGATAGGTGGTAATGATGCAGAACAGAGAGGAAGGTTGCCCTGAATTGGGATGATTCAAAATGGTGAAATGCTCTATCTTTTTGGCTTTACCCTATTTTTAAAGGTAAAGGCAGCAAGATTTGGTGGTATAACATGTAAGGTATGAAACACCATACACCAAAGTATTTGGCCTAAACTGCATTTTATCCATAGTATAATTTCAGATTTTAAAGGAACCTTAGAACTAGTCTCATCAAAGCTTTGATTTTTTTAAAGGAATACTGTCTACAACAACTTGCTCTTTCTTGAATACTTCAGTGACAAAAAACTCACTACCTCACGCAGCACCCATATCATTTTAGAATAGCTCTACTTTTAAGAGCTCTTTTCTTACACTTATGCAATGAGACAAAGCATCCGTCTCTGTCATAGATGAGTGAGAAAAGATGAAGATACTGGTAGGAAGGTAGGTAATAGAAAAGGAAAGAGAAATTATGTTTGTTTCTTCACTGGTGTATCCTCAGTACCCAGAATTTTATGTGTGTCAGTAGCTATGTAATAAATATTTTTCAATGTCTGAGCAATTTGGAGGAAGAGTGTTGGGTCATAATGATGTGACCATAGGGTATTAGTAAGAATACAATTTTAATGTTTTCTTATTCTCCATGCTTACATATGTATCTTGGTGATTGAGTTTGTATATGACGATAGTGGTTTTAAACAAATGAAGAATACTAATGCATTCCAGTTTACAGCTTCTTGGAGTCCCAAATCTCAAGCTATATTTAACTATATCATACCCTTCAAATAGGGAGTGATATATAAAATATGTCTGGGTACAATGTGGCCACCAAGTAAGCCAAATGAATGCCAGCTAGACTGGTGCATATCAGCTGAATATCAGCCTGCTTCAACTATGGGAGAAACAAGCTATTAGAGTGTTCAATTTAAATAGTACATATTTCTATTTTGTCTTTATTGTAATGAACAAGCCCTGTCTTTAGCTCCTGCTGTGCACTTTTGGAGGGTCTTCCATATGGTTGCTGCTAAGTATTTTGGCATTTTCCCAACTGTTACAATTGGGTCAGTGGGGGGGATTGTATAGGAGTAATAAAATAAGGGTGACTGCAGCAGGGAGGAGTACGATTACTACACACATAACAGCTTATTGCCTCTCATGCATTCAAGCACAGATCTATGCCATTCATTACAACAGGCAGCCAGGGCCAACTGCCATAGAGATTACTCCAGAAAAGGCCAGGTTTTGGGTGCAGAGACTGTGTCTCTTCACATTTTTTCCTAATGTTTCCTTACTTCACCTTCCCACAATATCTAGAGTAACTTGAGGAGGAGCAAAACAATTATACATTGCATATTACTTTGTCATTGTGAGAAAGTTTTCTTGAATGGAGTCTTAGCTAAATTTTAGCAGCAGCCGCCTTATCAGTGGCTATGCGGGCTTTGATATGAGGGGAAAAAATGGGTAAGGCAAGTATGATTGTCCTAAATACATAAAAATTCTTGAGACATAATTCATAAATCCAGAAGTGGTTTACAATATTGACACGATTATGGGAGCGTATTCCCTATTAGAAACGAATCTATGAAATAAACTACTACTGTTATTTTTATCCTGTGGAAGGCAGTGTTGCTTAAAGCAGCAGTGGATTGGGAGGAAAAGTTCAATGCTAAATTAAGATTCTAAATAACAAAATAACACATTAAACAGAGATATGTGTGTATACATGTACAGACACATGATTTCCATATTTATAGACCTACATGCAAGGATTCTTTAAATGATTCATTTCATTATTCCTTTAATATGATATGGAGTTGTTTTTCCCCTTCCCCCCCATCAAACACCAATATACAGCTATGCAGAATTCTAATAGGATCACGGTATAACCTTGAAATTTTGTGAGTCATGATTTACAAGCAATCAAGAGAGTTGGAGACATTCAAACCGGTTTACAAATGTGTGGATTTTTTATTTTTTTATGTTTCCGGCCAAGAACATTGAAGTGTTCCATTAAGAAACTTGCTCTCACTCCCTTCCTCCTCGCGCCAACCCCAACTCTAGACACCCCATTCCCGGAAACTCGCGCCGGGTCGGATCGTCGGGGTCCGGGGGCCCAAGGTGGCGGGTGGGCGCCTCGGGTACCGCAGGGGGCTGTGCGGGTGGGCGCCGGGGAGATCGCTGAGCAAGTCAGTGTCGAAAAGAGCGTGAACTCGAGGGACAATCACCGGTGCGGAACTCAGCACTACTACCAGCCCCTGCTCTTACGCACGTAAGAAAATACAAATCGTGATAAGTGACTGAAGGAAGTTAGAAAAGAAGGGTGCATGAATATCACTTGATTGTTATAAGAATACTTGGAAATAAGTAACATTTTCCCTTTTTCCTAAAGACTCGTAAAGAGATTTTGCAATTTGCCTATAATTAAATGTAGTTTTTCACCATAGTAATGGTGAAAAAAAAAAAAAAAAAGAAAAGAAAATACTAATCCTGATAGCAACGGAACGGTGATAAATCAACGTAGAGTGGGTCCAGACGGTTCCGGGAAGAACCTCTCTTGTTCTGCTGTCCCTGGAGTGCTCCTAATTCCAGCTTCTCCCGGGGCAAGGAGGAAAGCACCAAGCAAGGCTGATCTCTGTTCTCAATCAGCCAAGGACCGGAGCAGAGAGGCCCCCTGCCACCGCCCGCAGTCTCCCGCGCTCTTACAGCCACACAAGCCCCGGGCTCGCCGGGCCGCAGCCGCCGAGGTGAGGGAAGTGGCAGCTGCTTCAGGCGCCGCAGTGCGCAAGCGCGCGCCGAGCACGCAGGCGCCGCCTAGAAGTGACTTCTCCAAAAAGTGTCTTAGTTCCTAGTCACCTGAGCTCCCGGCGACGCGGCTGCGGTAGCTTCGCGGATATACGCCCTCCGCGGATCGTGTCTGGCGACCCTGCCCACCTCCCCCTGGCCCTTCGCTCCGCTACCCCGAACCCGCCAAGGGCCTGTCCTTTTCCTCCTGTCCTTTCCCTGTCTCGGGCCGGACCGGGCCAAGCCGGGCCGCCAGGGCGCGGTCCCTGACCATGGCGTCCCTCTTCAAGAAGAAAACCGTAGATGGTGAGTTCCAGGCCGGGCTGAAAGGGCCCAGCTCTGCGTTTCCCCGGCGTCTTTTGGGGGCTTTCGGCTGCAATTCTTGCTGCTGTCCCTGTGGCGGACGGAGCTGGTTCGAGTGGCCTCACAGGTGACTGCTCTGGCTGCGTCACTTCTCTGCTTCTCCATCTCTTCTGACCCCACCTCAACCTCACCTGGCTCATCTGGCTTCTTCCCTCTGATCACACTTCCCCCGCCCTCGTATTTTCCTCCACAGGATCCTTTTTCGCAGGAGGCAGGGTACTGCTAGCCCTTGAGGGTCATTAGACTCGGTGATTTAATGAATTTCATGCTGGTTTCTTCTGCTTGATTTGTTACTCTTCAGTTTGGAGATGCACTACTTCTAGGCATCCAGCCAGGAAACCTGTCTTGGAATAGTGGGAGGGGATAATAAGCTCCAGTTACAAAATGAACTTTGGTCTGGGCAGGTTGCCCCTTTAGGACAGACGGTATCATTGGAGGTGTGAAACAAATGCTTCTTAATTGACTCCAGTAGAAAAATAAAAGGAACTCAAGGGAAGTGCCCAGATTTAGTTTTCATAATGGATTTTTCTCCCTTATGATCATCTTTTGCTAACTATAGTAAAAGATGTGGTTTGTATTATCTGCATAGAAGTTTAAATTTTAGATGTTTGCATTGTTTCAGACATTTAGCTCAACATCATCTTAAGAGAAGGAAAAAAGTGAATACAGGAATGTACACATTTTGTGGTGTTCATATGCAATGCCTGTAATGTATTTATATAACACTGATTAATTAGTCTTAATTTTCATTGACTACTACCAGGACTTAAATTCATTCAAGTTATTTATAAATCGTGTTTCCCAATACATGTTAAGTCTAGGTTGTTGCTGGTTGAACCAAAGAATCACTTCTTTGTAAGGGTCTAACTCTACCACAAAAGGAGCAGTGGTAGCTAGACAGTGATTGGTACAAATAGGGTGCTCAGTCCAGACCTGGGAGTAACTCATTCATTCCTTTGTGTTGACTGTTCCATTGCCAGCAAAATTATTTTGGGAAGGACAACAAAGCCATCGTCTTTACCTTAGTCCTCTACTCTTCAGTGCACCACATAAATACCACCTTACCTCTAATTCATCACACAGCATTATGTATTTTTGCTTATTCTGGGTATTTGAAAAAACTGGAAAAAATATTTTTTTGGTTTATTAACTTTTTATTAATTGAGAAGTACCATTTACAATACCAGGAATAACTACCAACTTGGTATATAATGTAACACAATTATGAGAAATGGGTTTTATGTGTGTTTCTCATGAGAATGCTGTTTAATCTTTAACATGGCTCTTTATTTTTTCACTGTTTCAGCACCAATATTGTGATCTTCATTTATTATACAGTACTCTGGGCATGGGGGCGGTGGGCTAGGATTTTTTTTTTTTTTATTATTGCTTGCGTTTTATATAGTGAGAATTTACTAAACAGAGGAAAAATGGGTTTATCTCTCTTACTGTGATGTTACACATTGAATTAATTTTTTTAACATCAAAAGCCAAATATCCTAGTTTTAACTGCTTTCTATCTGTCAAATGTTTTCAAAGACATAAATCCCATTTCTGTGCTTCCTGGTGCTTTTGGCAATCCAGGGACTATTCTACTTAAAGTGTAGAGGAAAGAGAAAAAAGACAAAGAGGATGTGCAGTAAGAGTGTTTTGAGTTAATTCTTCTAAGAAATAATGCTTTTGCTGAATAGACTTATTTGTGAAAAAAGTCTTAAGGCCTTTTGCTAGGAGCTATGCCTAGAAAATTAAATTAAAGCTCTATATATGAGATTTCTGAATGTAAATTTGGCCACCCTGTATACTTACTATAACTACCAACCTGCATACTTGATGTTTTTTAAAAATTATGTCAATTCAAATCATTTACTGACATTTTAATTATAGATCTGTATTTTCATTATTTTGATATACAGCTTCACTTTTTTTACTTCTTGTTTTATTACAAGAAAGGTTTTGAGTTTTGTTTAAAAGGTGGCAGCATTCTTCTTAGCAGTAATGAGGCTATGTATTATGAAATTTAATGTATTTTTATGCATTTCTCTCAGATCCTTAGATGTTGATTATTGATCATAAGATCTTTTATTGTATGCTGACTTTTTATCTGTTCCAGCAGTAATAAAATTCTGATATATAACCAAAATATATAACTGCTTATAGATCTGGGGAATAATTGAATCTTTTTGTCTCTTTGGATTGGCTGGAAGAGTTATATACTGTAGCATTAAAGACTACTGCACATGTAAATTAAAAAGGGTGACAACATTACAGCCCTTATTACTATTCAGAGTTATGTTTAATTCATTTTTGACACAAAGATGAACAAGTCTCTGCAGTGTATACTTTGTTATAGAAATTAATGAGAGGTGTACCTCAATGCCATTGAAGAGAAGGATTCTTGTGAATTGAAATTACAATTGAGTACTATTTGGTTTTCCTTTTACTTACTGTAATATATATACATATATATTGTTATTAATATGTTCATGGACAGTGTTTATTTTTCCCCTGTAAGACTAATTGTGACCTATTTATTGAAGCTAATTATGAACCTGTAAATCAAGATGCCATCAGAACCTGTCATAATGGATAACTAAACATGCCTTTTAAAAAGTGAAGTTCTTTAAGCATTATATAATTTTTGTCTGTTATCCTCAGTAAAGACAAATTTGAGGTCCAACTCTTAAGGCAGCATTGTGTTAAGCATTTTGCATGCACTATCTTATTTAATTCTCATAAAATCTGACATAAGTACTATTATTCATTTTATAGATGCAGACATTGAGAAGCAAAGGACTCAGTAACTTGCCCAAGATCATACAGCTACTAAGTGTCAAAGCCAGGACCTTGTCACTTTATTTATTATCATTGTTATTTTTTTTTTTATTAGAGATCAATCCATGGCACAATTTAATTTTGTTGTTCTTGTTAAGTGCAACAAGTACATAATTAACTTCAATAGGTCACAGTTGGAATTCTCAACTTTTGGTGGGTGCCATGCAGTGTTTACATTTTGTATGTGAACCAGACCCTTACTTTGGAATTAGTAGCAGCAGTTTAATTTCTAATGGTGATAGAACTGGAAATACCTCTCTTTTTCTTGACTCTCCCTAGACCTAGCATTTCTTAGGAAGTATGGTGCAATCTCTTTTTGCTCCTCATGTTAATCTCTTGAAGAAGTAGTGATATGTCCTATCCCTACTTCTTCCTTACTTCTCAGATGCCTCCCCTTCTGTAGTAGTTTGCTTTGTATTGCATGCAATGAGGTAGATCTTGCTTAGATCATCAGTGACCTCTAGATTGTCAAATTTAATGGCGATTGTTTTAGTGATCATCTTGAGTCCATGTTTTGCATTTGTTTCTGATAATTTTTTCTTTGAAATTCTCTTTCTTGACTTCCATGACATAACTCTCTTAATTTTCCTCAAATTACTCTGACCAATCCTTCCTTTTCTTTCTTTTTTCAAGTTTTTCATTTCTCTTTTCTTTCTTTTTTTCTGTCTTTCTTCTCTCTCTCTCTCTCTTTCTTTCTTTCCTTTTTTTTTTTTTTTTTTTAACTACTTAAATGTTAATGTTCTTCTTGGTTCCATCCTGGGCAACCACTGTTCTAATTGTACATTCTCTCCCTGAATGATTTTTATTCACTTCTATTTTAGTTATAACCTAAGTACTGATGGATCCCCAATTTATGTCTCTAGATATACTTTTTGAGTTTCAGACCAGTATGTCCAACAATTTGCTGAATATCTGTACCTGAATGTCCCACGTTACCTCACTTTAAAGATCTCAAACAGAATTCAGCATCATCTCCTTTAAAGTTTCTTTCCTGAGTTTTCCTCCTCCAGTGTTGGCAGTACTTGAGGTTGTCCTCTGCTTTCAACTAATTACCAAGTCCCGCTTCTTTTGCCTTTTAAATATTTGGCACATATGATTTTCCTCTGTGTGCCTGCAACTCTTTGCTGTAATTCAGATCCTACTCATCTTTGATTTTACCATATCACCTGTTTACTTTATTTCCCTGTAACTTCATAGCCTTTAAACCCTTTATCCACAAAGTTGGCTATATGATTGATAAACCTGCAGCCTAAATCTGACTATGCTGCTCCTCAGTGTAAACCCATTTATTGAACCTCAGGTACTGACAGGACCAAGTGTGAGTATTTTAATAATGCATGTATAACTCTCCTTAATCTGGCCCTTGTCTTTCTTTCCAGCCATGTATTTTTACTGTCCAGCAACATGGTTCTTCTGTTCATCGGTATATACCATAGTCTTTCTTACCCTGACATATTTTTGCTTATGATGACCTTATGCCTAGAGTTCTCATTTTCCCTTCCTCTAGCTAACCTAAACTATCTCAGGTTTTTTCCTTCTCCAGTAAGTCTTCTCTGATGCTACCTCAAACTGTGTTAAGGACCTCACTTCTTGTATTCCTGTTTTGTAACATTTGCTTTCTGATGTGCATTCACTAGAACCAAAGTAGATCCTTCTACACTTCCAAAGTTGGATTATGTTTATTTTAAAGCTTTCCCTACATTTCATAATTGCAAGGTTTTGGAAAATATCTCTGCAGTAGTATATAATTTAGAGACTCAATCATTAAAATGATAGCATTTACTAATTAAAAGTAGTGTTTCCAATCCAGAGCTTAGTATAGTCTACATCCACATTATTGTCACCCACTGTGAGCTTTAGTGCAAGCTAAGAGATAATTTGAGGAATGTTACAGACAGAAGAGGAACAAAGATTTTTGGTTTTTGCCTCAGTGGAATGATATTTATATGTGCTGGTTTTCTAGAGCTTAGAATTTCTGAAGTTTTGACTAAGTTGGGTTAAATCTCCTATCAACAGGTCAGTTGTGATGCCACATTTCTGATATGTTAAGAGGAAATAATGTCTACAATCTATATAAACTGAATACCCATCCGACACATTTCTTCTTTTTTCCAGAATACAATACAACATACTCATGGTGGGACCTACAATATTCAGATCTTTCCTAGGATATTGTGTGTCCGCGTAGTGCTCCTTATTCTGAATATTTAAAAACTCAAATTTTACTTTGTATTTAACCCCTACCTTCTTGTTACACCAAAGAAAAATAATTGAATGTGGGTTTCAGGAGCAGAGTATGTTCTGATCATTTTTCTTAGCAAAAGTTCTCCATAATTTTAGAACAGCTATTTCTGTAGAAAAATTTCTTCCCTCTGTGTTCTCCATCCCTAGCATGACACCAAAGACAAGTGTTTCTTTTCATACTACTCTTTCCTATCTTCAACTCCGTAGGTTTGTGAGACTTTTCTTCGAGAGTATGCCTTCCCTCTCATTCTCTCGTTTATCTAAGATAAAATATGCCCTTTGGTAGTTTTCTGAACTGAAACTGTTATTATGACATTGCCCCAGACTTTGTCTTTGGGGACCAAATGAGACCTAAAGGCCACTGATGCATGTCCATCTCAATACCTTTCTTCAGCTCTTGAAAACACTGACATTTTGCTAATAATAAAATAAATTCATTTGAATGAATTCCTCAGGGCTTGAGTGACTTTTAATACTTACTGGTAGGATCCACACATTTCTTTTTGCTTCCTCTTATGCTTCCATAGAATTTGCCTCTCCTGTTTTCTCTTTAATATTGTGCCTTTTCTTTCCAAGTCCTGCTGAGTTTTTCAGCTTCAACCTGGTTCTTAAGTTGGTTGGCTCCCTTGACCATATGAGCAGTAATGCTGTTGGCATGTTCTTCCACTGTTCTGTTTCCCATTGTTGCTTTTTGCTTGTTTTTGTTTTCCATGAATTAAAACTGGTTAATTAAGCTGATAATATTCATCCCTGAGTTTCTGATACAACATTTCCAAAGGTGAGATACAAATTTGGTGTTCATATCAAATTCTGATCTCTCCTTACCCACTCTCTCACTGTCGTTTTCCTTCTTCCTCTGAGTAAATCTGGTTCCTAGAACCAACATTTTACTGACCTTTAATGTTTCTTTTTTACGCCTTATCTTTAAAGCTTGTAGCATTTTTGAAAATTTTTTTCTCCTCATAAATCCCAGAAGATGGAACATCCCCTCACATAGCCAGGATGCCTTCCCATTTTATTGTTTATTGGTGAGACTCTGTCTCAAAAAAAAAAAAAAAAAAAAAAGAAAGAAAGAAAAAGAAAAAGAGGGGAAAGCAGAAAATTATAAGGGAAATGGCTGATTATTTCATTGCGGTGTTATCTATCATAGTTTAGATTTTACTGTTGTTAAATTATCTTTCTTGACAACCAATAGATTTTATTATTAATATATGTTTTAAAAGAATGTGTTAAATATGCCTATAAGGCAAACTCTTTCACAGTTCAATACATGTGTTTGCACTCCTTTAGATCACTGCTAACTATGACTTACTGGAATAGTATCTAGCATGAAGTAAGGTGGGAAGACAAACAAATAAAGTACATGTATTCCCTACCCTTAAAGAGATTATAATATTGGGACAAAATCATACCTACTAAGAAATAAATCTAATGGAAAATAACTTTGGCCATAAAATCATTAAAGGTGTCTCAGAACTGTTCTTATGTTATTCCTTCTGAATTATGGAGAAGGCCAAATCATTAAATGTGGGTTTGATACAGGAATTGTTTTAAAAGAAATGTAGAGTAATTTGTTTGTTTTATAGGCTATTCTTATCGTCTCATATGAAAAGATGTTTTACTATATTTTCCTAACCATAATATGTTTTAAAGTGTTATTATGTTTTAGTATGTAATATTAGATACTCTGAGTTTATAGCTTAGAACTGTTTAAATATTAATAGGTCTTTTAACAATTATGAGGCTGTGGAATATGCAGTAGTTAATTTGCTTTATTTTTCATTTTGTGATATACAGTGACATGATACATATATTAATAGTTATATAAAATTAAGAAAAGTAGAATTAAAGTATTTTAATTACATTACATGTTTGTTTGAAATTGCATGTAATACTTGTTTTTCAATAAAGATGACTATGTCTAGTCTCAACTCTGATTCTCAGATACCTATTGGGTGTTCAGCAATTCAATTCAATTCTGACACTAATTATCTAGAGTTAGAGCAGATCCTGTAGGTTAAGGGCTCAGTCCCACAAGGCTGTCTGTACTTCAGAGGCCATTCACAAGTCCCACGTTGCCACCCATACTTCTGACTGGCCATGTGTTTTCTATAACTCTGTCTTCAGGTTTGATAATTTGCTAGGACAACTCTCAGAACTCAGGAAAGTGTTTTATTTTCTATTACTGGTTTATTGTAAAGTATACAATTAAGGAACAGCCAAATGGAAGAGTTACGTAGGTCAAGGGTGGGAGGGGGAACAGGGTGCGCCATCTTCTTAGAATATCAATGTGTTCACTAACTGGAAGGCTCCCTGAATCTCAAGCACCCTCCCTCCCCTCTGGTCTGGGAGTAGGGCTGAAAGTTCCCACCCTCTGATCAAGTGCTTGGTCTTAACTGGTAACCAACTCCATCCTGAAGCACCCGTCTTTCCACAGGATATACTTAGATGTGGTGGAAAGGGGTTTGTTATGACTAACAAAAGACATTTTTATCATTTAGGAAATTCTAAGGGTTTTAGTCCCTCTCTGGCAGGAACTCAGGACAAAGACCAACTTTGTATTGATACCCTAGTAATGTAGAAAAATACATGTTGGTAGAATTTTTAGGTTTTAGCAATCAAGGCTTTCAGCAATTGCTGTGTACCTGTGTTAGTTATTGGGCCACAGTTTAACTTTTCAATATAATTGCTTCTCTTTCTGAGCAGTACTGTTGTAGCTGTAGCAGACTGCTATCACTATTGAATACTGTCACTTCTTCTGTACTAGTTTAGGGGTTCCTTAGTACACAAAGGGGTTGTACTCTAGAAGTTCATTTGTAATTTCATAGTTTTAAATTTAGAACACATTTTCTATCAGAACAGTGGGGTAAGTGGTAAATGTTTTCATACCAGACCATTGGCTTTGACTAAGTCCAAAAGAAGAAAATTGGGTGTTTGAGTGTTGAGGGTGAAGAGGTTAATGATTCCTTTGAAAAATAAGGAAAATGACAGCTTTTTTGTTGTTTGTTTGGGATCAGTTTGTAGATATCTAAGTGAGGAAAGACATAGTGTGTTATGGGCTGAATTTTCCCACCCCTACCCCAAATTCATATGATGAAGCTCTGACCCATAATGTGACTGTAGTTGGAAATAGGGCCTGTAAAGAGGTAATTAAGGTTAAATGAGCTTACAAGGATGGGGCCCTGATCCAGTATGATTGGTGTCCTTATAAGAAGAGGAAGATCCACCAGGAAGAGGCACACACTGAGAAAAGGCCATCTGAGGACATCACAAGAAGGTGGACATCTACAAGACAAGGAGAGAGGCCTCAGGAGAAATTAAATCTGCTGG
This sequence comes from Varecia variegata, assembly GCA_028533085.1. Classification (NCBI taxonomy): domain Eukaryota; kingdom Metazoa; phylum Chordata; class Mammalia; order Primates; family Lemuridae; genus Varecia; species Varecia variegata. The sequence continues at coordinate 30,207,688 of CM052436.1, forward strand.
CACCTTGACCTTGGACTTTCAGCCTCCAGAACTATGAGAAAATGAATTTCTATTGTTTAAACCACATAGTTTGTGATATTTTGTTATGACAGCCCTAGCAAATTAACACGGCATGTTATTTTAGAATAGGATCACAACCAGTGCTCTATGCTAATATCAAGAAAATGTTAATAGATACTTCTTAAAAGGATTCTTAGCTTAATAAATTTGGGCAATAATCTGTAATCTCTTTTTAAGCATTGATAATGCATATTCATACGTTAAACATTCTCAGAAGCCGTAAAGCAAAGAAATTTATTTATTTTTATTCAATTTCAGCATTTCCCAAATATATTTGTCTACATAACATTGTTATGAAACCAAACTGGGATCCACTAATCTGGTACAGCAAAGCCAGACACTGAAGCCAAGAATTGTAGTGGGAGGAAGAGGCATTTTTATTGTATGGTGCCATGCAAGGATGACAGACGGCTAATGCTTAAGACCCAAACTCCCTGATGGCTTACAAGCAAGGGTTTTTAAAGGCAGGGGTACATTTCAGAAAAGCAGAAGTTGCAGGCAAAGTGTAAATCAGTACATGGGGATTACACATTGGCCTAGCTCCAAAAGACAGGATTCCTGAAGTGCAGCTTAAGTGCCATGGGTGGACTCAGAGATTCTTAGATTAGTGGAAAGGAATGTTAAGTTGGGTGTGATGGGTGCTTCAACTCCTCTGTTCTCCCTTAAGTGCATTTTCTAACTGGTGAGAGTTTCTGAAAAACAACTCAAGAGCATATGTTAAGTTACCGTCTTAGCTTGGGGGAACCAAAACACCTTGTCTCTGACTTGTTCTGAGGACCATTGTTATGTCTTCCTACTCATCAGGTTGCCCATTCACTTTTCAGGGCTGGCTAGATAGTTGCCCGGAGCTTCCCCTAAAGGGACTCAATATTTTTCATTATTTCTCCACTTGAGAGGTCCCTGCTCCTTCTCAACATGCACTCCCTCTCTTTTAAATGAAATGTACATTTTCCATCCAGTCCTAGTCATTTTAGAAGGCCCCTGTTTCTTCATTTCCATTACCAATATGCTTTGGTTTCATATTATGATATTTAAACTTTAGAATTCATCCCTAGTAAATCTTAAGCATTAGATATCCACCAATATAACTTAATTGAGAAACACAGTAAATAAAGGAAGGAAAAACATAATAAATGTATGTAAGATAAAGGAGCTTTGGGATTTTATTTTAACCTTTATTCAGAAAGTCATTCTGATTGATTAGTTTTATCAGCAATATAACTAATAACTATTACCATAACTACTATGACTATATATTTAATAATAACTACAGTTATCCTAAAAAGGTCAAGGAGTGCTGGCTTTGTTCTCTTAATTGTGATGAAATTCATATAATAACCATTTTAAGGTAAATAATTCAGTGGCATTTAGTACATTCACAGTGGTGTTTAACCACCACCTGTGTTTAGTTTTCATCACCTCCAGATAAAACCCTGTACCCATTAGTGACTCATCATCCTCCCTGCTCCCCAACCCCTTGGCAACCACCAATCTGCTTTCTGTCTCTATGGATTTACTTATTCTGGATATTTCATATAAATATAATCATAAATTATGACCTTTGTATCTTTCAAGCCTTGAAATGGCTTGTATTTTTCAAGCCATTTTAAAATTGAGTTGTGTTTTGTTTGAGTTATAAGGATTACTTATATATTCCAGATACCAGACTCTTATCAGATAAATGATTTGCATATATTTTTTCCTATTCTGTAGGTTGTCTTTTCACTTGATAATGTCCTTTGATGTACAGAAGTTTTTAATTTTCATGAAGTGTAATTTATTTTTTTGTTCCTTATGTTTTTAGTGTTATATCTAGGAATCTGTTGTCAAATTCTAAGTCATGAAGATTTACTCCTATGTATTCTAAGAATTTTATGATTTTAGCACTTATATTTGGGTCACTGATCTTTTTTGAATTAATTTTTATATACAGTATGACATGGGGGTCCAATTTTATTCTTTTTTTATGTGGACATCCAGTTGTCCTGGTACTATTTGATAAAGAGACTGTTTTTTGTTATTATTTTTAATCTACCTCTTTATTAAAAAGTTACTCTAGTGAAGTGGTTAAGATCATTGGGAGATAGATGCTTGGATCCAAATCTGGTATTATTGTTTGCTACCTACATGACATCGGACAAGTTATTTAACCTAACACTTAATTTTCTTATATATCAAATAATAGAAACTCCATAGTATTATTATTATGAATATTAAATTGAACAATGTATGTGTTACCACCCAACCAGGTTCATTGCCCACTGCCTAGGAGGAAGCCAATATACTGAGACAGCAGGTGTTATGGCAGAGAAAGGGGTTAATTCCGCAGAGCGCTAATCGGGAAAATGGGAGGAATTTCTCAAATCCGCCTCCCTGAGAATTTGGGAGATGAGAGTTTTAAAGACAGTTTGGCAGGCAAAGGATTAGGCAATAGGGACAAAATCTTATATTGAATTTGTTCCTGGGTTGGGGTTACAATTCCACTTGAGTCAGTTTCTTGGTATGGGCCACTGGTCTGGGTGGGTCAGCCAACCCACTGGAATGCCGGACGTGGAAGATAGCTCAGAAACTACCTTCAGGTTTTGAAAAGGTGATGTTATCTAAGGAAAAAGTTAAGAATCTTCATGACTACCAGCTATGTGACTCCAGAGTAGCAATTATAGAGAAGCAAACAAGGGGACAGTGACTAATTATTATCATTATTTTTCGCTAGGCCCGTGCCTTCACAGAGTTTTCAGGGCCTTACCCCAGTTCTTGCCTTGTACCCCTTTATTGAAAAGAGTGGTTTTATATGTAGCAAGATTGTTGATTATAGGAGATCAGTGTTTGCAAGATTTAACATTGATTCTGTGATCTTTTGAAGAAATCATTATTTAGTAACAACTAACCCAAATTACAGTTCATCAAGCCTAGATTAATGCTTTAATTCTTCAAAAGGTAGGACTGAAGAATCCAAATGATGAGATAAATTGGAAAGACATTATGATTGAGTAGATGTTTATAGTATATCCAAACATTGGGGTGTTATTTACTCCTAGAAATAATCCCTTTCTTTTGAGTAAGAAACCTGAGATTTATAGAACTAAACTAACTAACTTTTCTAAGATATAATCATGTAATGATCAAGTGACAGAGGTGGCATTTAAATCCATATCTGCCTCATTGGAAGGTCTGCTGTTTCACTATTATGACTTACTGTAGGAAAAAAAAAAAAAAGATTTAATAAATATTAGACCTGTCTTCCTGAAATTTCATATAGTACTGGAGTATGGAGAGATGAAAAGCATCGGAGTGTGTGTGGGTGTGTGTGCATGAGAGAGAGAGAAAGAGAGAGAGAGAGACAGATATATGTGCCATATAAAATGTTATATACAAATCAGTTCTCTAGGGGAATAGTTTATTGTAATTTAATGTATACTTTTGATTAAATCTCAGACTATAGAATATTTACACTCACCTTCTGTCAATTCTTCATATAATTGATACTTACAATCCAAGTTTTAATATTTAACTTTTTAGTATATTAAATTGAAATAAAAATGTATAACATGTAGTAAGTATAGGTTTTTTTAAATCATGATCTCTGAGTCCAGTATTTTAAATGGTATTGAAAATTTTACAACCCATAAATTTACGTTTCTTTTGTGGTTCTCTTAGATGTCATAAAGGAACAGAATCGAGAGTTACGAGGTACACAGAGGGCTATAATCAGAGATCGAGCAGCTTTAGAGAAACAAGAAAAACAGCTGGTAAGTAGAACATTAAATTTCAGTGTAACTTTTCCAACAAATTTGGAAATTAGTGTTAGAATAATTAGCTAACTAGGAAAAAGGCACATGGCAGGTGGTAAGTGATTTACTTGACTAAGAAGTGGCATTTAATGACTTCCTTCATCTTCTGCTTACCTTTGTTTATTGTGTCATTCTGCTGACTTTTATCAGGATTCTGTGTATTCTGAATCAAATTATTCTTCAATTTATGAAAGTCATGAATGCCTGGGAAGAAATACTGCTCAAAACGGAAGCCCCTTCTTAGTTAACAGCAAAGATAAAATAGACATGGATAACACAAGAGGGTTATAAAAAAAGTAATTATGTTAGCGCATAGGTGTCTTACTTGGTATTTTAAAGATCATTGTGTCTGTGACAATGAATATACTTTTTTTTAATAGACTCATCTACTTCATCTTTAAATATTCTGTATGCTGTATTTTTAAATATATGTTGCCTCAAATCTTTTAAAAAAACAGCTTTATTGAGTTATTGACATGCAATAAACTATACATGTTTAAAGCATGCAATTTGATAGATTTGACATATATATAAATTCAGTAAACCATTATTACAGTCAAGCTTGTACATATCCATCATCCCCAAAAGTTTTCTTACACCCTTGGGGATCCCTCCTACCCAACCCTTTCTGTCTCCCTGTTCCTCAGTGAGGCAAATACTGATTTGTTACTATAGATTAGTTTACATTTCTAGAATTTTGTGTGAATGGAATTTTATAATAATTAACTCTTTTTGTTATATATGTCTTTTCACTCAGCATAATTATTTTGAGGTTAATGTTGCATGCATCAGTATTATATTTTATTTAATAAATTTTATTTTATATTTTTATTGATGCATGTTATTCCATTGTGTAGATATTTCACAATTTATTTATATCTTTACTAGCCAGTGGACATTTGGGTTATTTCCAGGTTTTGGTTATTTTGAATAAAGTTACATTCAAGTAAAGTCTCTGTGTGAACATGAGTTTTCACTTCTCATGGGTATATTCCTAAAGAGTGAGATGCTATATCATAGGGTAAGCGTATTTCACTGTATAAGGAAGTGTTAAACAATTTGCAAAGCGACTATGTTTTTCTTCCCACTAGAAATGTGAGACTTACAATATACTTGGAATTGGCGGTCTTTAATTTTAAGCCATTCTGGTGGGTTTGTAGTAGATTGTCATTTTAGATCACATTTCACTGTTCACTAATAATAATGCTGCTGAGCTGCTTTTTATGTACTTGTTTGCCATTTACATATATTCTTTACCAGTGTCTATTCAAATATTTTACCCACTTTTTTCATCAAATTGTTTTCTTATTAATTAGTTGTAATAGTTCTTTATATATTCTAGATACCAGTATTTATTAAGTATCTGTTTTTCAAATATTCTTCCCAAGTTCTTGGCCTTGTGTTTCATTTTCCTAAGTGTCTTTTGAGGAACAAAAATTGCTTTTGTTTTTGTATTGTGGTCAGGTACAATTTATTCTTTTTTTCTGTAGTTAGTATGTTTAGTGCCCTATCTAAGCAATCTTTGCCTAACTCAAAGTCACTAATATTTTCTCTTATGTTTTCTCCTAGAAGTATTACAATTTTACTGCTTACATTTAAAAATATGAACCATATTAAGTTTCAGTCTAGTGTCAGGTAAGGGTAGAGGTTCACTTTTTGCATGTGGAAATTTAGTTATTTCAACATCATTTGTTGCTGGCACCTTTCCCTTGTCACCCCTTGTCATTTGAATTAGTTGTCTAAATGCATGTGGGCATCTTTCTGGGCTCCGTGCTATTCCATTGGTCTATATGACTATTCTTAAGCCAGTACTACATGGTTTTTATTACTGTAACTTTAAAGTAAATCTTCTAGCTAGAAAGTGTTAATCTTTCAACTTTGTACTTCTTTTTTCATAATTGCTTTGAGTATTTTTGGTGATTTCCATTTTCCTATGAACTTTAGAATTCACTGGTCATTTCTACAAAAAGGTGTAGAGTTTGATTTGGACTACATTGAATATGTAAGTCAATTTGGGAAGAATTAACATCTTAATATTAAGTCTTCTGACCCATGAAGATAGTATTTCTCTCTACTTATTTAGATCTTTAATTTTTCTCAGCAGAGTTTTATAGTTGTAAATTTAAAGGTCTTGCACTTCTTTTGCCAGATTTATCCCTGATTATTTCATATTTTTGATGCCAAATGATATTTTAAGAACAAATTCAATTTCTGACTTTTTGGTTTTTGTATATAGAGCTATATTAAATTTTTGTATATTCATCGTGAATCCTATAATCTTTATAAACTCACTTGTTCTTGTAGACTATTTGTAGATTACATGAGATTTCTACATAGAGTTAGTCATGTAATGTGAATAAATAAAACTACATCTCCTTTCCAATCTGAAAGCTTTTTTCATTTCTTTTTCTGACCTTTTTATGCTGGCTAGAACCTCCCATACAATGTTGAGTGGAAGTGTTGAGGGCAGACATCCTTATCTTTTTACTTTTTCTTAGGGGAAAAAAACACTGTCTTTCACAATTAAGTATGATATTAAGTATAGGGTTTTTGTAGATGCCCTTTTCCAGGTTGTAGAAGTTCCTTTTTATCTAGTCTGCTGAGAGTTTTTATCAAGAATGAATTTTGTCAGATATTTTGTTTAATATTTTTTGTATCTGTTGAAATGATTGTGTAGTTTTTCTTTAGTCTGTTAATGTAGTGAATTAAATCGATTGATTATCAAAAATTGAATCAACCTTTTGTTTCTGGGATACACCCTACTTGGTAATGATGTATTTTTTGGAATGTATTTTCAATTTACTGAAATTTTGAGAACAATTTTATCTATGTTCATGAAAGATACTGACTTGTTAGGGGTTTTGTGTAGTGTTTTTATTTGATTTGATATCAGAGTAATAATGTTAGCCTCATAGCATGAGTTGGCAAGTATCCCATACTCTTCTCTTTACTGGAAGGGTTTGTATATTTTACCTTAAATGTTTGATAGGATTCATCAGTACAGTCATCTATGAATGAAGTTTTTCCTAGTGGATAGGTTTTTTAAACTACAGGTTTTTTTTTTAATAGATATAGAGTAAATTAAGTTATCGGTCATTGAATGAGCTTTGGTAGTTTGAGTCTGTCAAGTAATTTGTCCATTTCTACTAAATTTTAAAATGTAATGACATATCATTTATAATATTCCCTTATTATTCTTTAGCATCTTTAAGATGTGAAGTGATGCTCTCCTGTGCAGTGTCAGTATTTGTTTGTGTGTTCTCTATCTTTCTCTATCCGTCTTGTTTTTTTTCTTCATCAGTCTGGCTGGTGGTTTATCAATTTGATTGATCTCATATAAAAAAAACAGCTTTTGGTTTCATTGATTTCCTGTACTGGTTTTTCTTTTTTAGTTTGTAAATTTCTTTTCTTATTTATGTTGTTTCCTTCTTATGGCTTATTGCTTTGTGTTTCATTTGTTCTTCCTTCTACTTTATGTTAAAGCTTATGAGATATTCATTGTTTTTTGATATAAGCTTTAATGCTATAAATTGCCTTCCAGGAACTGTTTTAACTGCAACTCACAAATTTTGATATGTTGCATTTTCACTTTAAGTTCAAAATGTGATCTTATTTTCTCTGTGATTTTTTTCTTTAACCCATGACTTATTTAGAACTGTATTTTTAAATTTCTGCTTATTGGTGATTTTGCTCCCCTATTTTTCTTATTAATTTCTAGTTTAATTTCATTTTGATTAGAGAGTGTATTTGTGTGATTTCAGTCCCTAAAATTTATTGAGTCCTGTTTTCTGTTGCAGAATATGAAATATTTTGGTGATTGTTTAGTGCACAATTGTAAAGAATATATATTCTGCTTTAGGTGATGGAGTTTCTTATAAATGTCAGGTCAAATTGGCGATAATGTTTTTTAAGTTTACTGTATGGACACAGATTTTCTGTCTACTTGTAATAGTTATAGGTCATCTACTTAAAGGAGGAGTTGTTGATATCTCTCATGATAATTGCATATTTGTCTGTTTCTCTTTTCAGTTCTATCAGTTGTGTTCCATATATTTTGAAGCACTTTTATTAGGTGCATACACATTTAGCATTGTCATGATATCTTTATGTATTGACTCCTTCATCATTATGTAATGTTCCTTTTTATTTCTGGTAATAGTCACTGTTCTCAAGTTTAGTTGATCTGATATTAATATAGCCACTTCAGATTTGTAGATGTTGATAAATATTTATATAGTATTTATTTTTTCATCTTTTACCTAGCTTTGTTTTTATATTTTAAGTTGGTGTCTTACGATAGCATATAGCTGGGTATGGTTTCCTATCTGACAAGCTGCCTTTTAATTGAGATATAAAATGGGCCATTTTGCTTAATATAATTATCCATATTATTAGCTTTAAATCTAACACTTTGCTTTTTATTTGCTCTTTCCTACCAACTCTGTTTAATTTGTTTGTTCCTTTTTTCCTACCTAGTTTTGTATTAGTCTTTTTAAAATTTTTCTTCTAGGCTCTACGTATGTACTCTTTTGAAGATTTGCTTTGTATTTGTGGATGAAGGTCCTAGTTCTCTTTTTTCCATGTAAACATGTGGAGGAAGTTGCCCTCTCAGATTACTCTTTCTCTCTATGACTTTGTGATAGCCTCTTCCCTTCTTCATGATCAGGGAGAAAGAGTGTATTATACATAATAGGTCTATTCTTCTGAAATAAATTATTGAGGGCTACTCTTTAATAATTTTATTACCCTCCTTTTATTTGCTCTCATAGGAATTAGAAATTAAGAAAATGGCCAAGATTGGTAATAAAGAAGCTTGTCGAGTTTTAGCCAAACAGCTTGTACATCTACGAAAACAGAAAACAAGAACTTTTGCTGTAAGTTCAAAAGTTACTTCTATGTCCACACAAACAAAAGTGATGAATTCCCAGATGAAGATGGCTGGAGCAATGTCTACCACAGCAAAAGTAAGTTGGAGCCTTTATATCCATAAATTTATACTTTTATCAAAGATATTTAAATATTGATATTCAAGTCAGATTTAAAAGCATCTCCTGGTGTATATGTGGTGCAGAGTCTATAATTTTAGTAAAATGAGTAATAATACTAGATAATCCAAGTAATTACTTCTAGATTCTTTATTGATATATTTTAATATGAAATTTCTTCTTTTAGGACATTTTCATCTTCCTAAGATCTCATGTAGCTTCTAAGTTTATAAAATTGACTTTTAAAAGTGTTTACTCTCTTCCCTTAAACTCTCAGAAGATTTTTGGGCTTCTTCTTTCATTAAGCTGTAAGTCTGATTTCTTTTGAGTAATAATTTCCTCTTTATTCATTTTTATGAATGTGCCAGAAGGACACAAGAATACTATCAGAAGGATTTATCAGTTACTGTTTTTCTGGAACTTATGTTTAACTTACTGCCTAGACTGGAAACTTTTTATTAAATAGTAGTATTGAGGGTAAAGATTACTCATTTTGCAATCTTCTGCAATTGGTAGCCTAGGAAAAGGTACCTAATGTGGTCCTGCCATATAGAGATGTCCAAATTGGAATTCTCACTTAAATTTCATAGAAATGTGTTAACAGGGCAAATATTTATGTCCTCTAGGTAGAAACTGTAAGAAGTGATGAGGATGAAATGGGAAGCAAAACCAGGCATGAGCCTAACCTTTATGAAGCTTACAGTCTATCTAAGAGGCAGCCCATTTGAAAGGTAGTTTGTACAGTGAGTGGTTAGAAACATAAGCTCTAGAGCCAGACTACTTGGGTTCAGATCTCACTTTACTTAGTAGCTGTGTGACCTTGGGCAAGTGCTTTTCTGTGCCTTCATTCTCCATTTGTAATATACTGAAAATGGTAATACCTAGCACGTAAAGTTTGCGTCAGGTTTAAATGTTATTTAACTTTAATATTAATACTATTATATGTAAGGTGCTTAGAACACTGCCTGGCATACAGTAAAGTTATATAGGCATTAGCTACTCTACTATCATGATCAACCTCATTATTGTTATTAGTATTGTTTATAACAATAGTGTAGGTTGCAATTAAAGTAATATAATTTACACTAATAAATGTAAAATTTCATCTATAGTGAGTAGGATTTAATAGGAGTATCTGTTCTATTAAGGGGTGTCAGACTTTCCTAAGAAAGTCGTATATAGACTGAAATCTGAAGCACTGGTAGGGAAAGCAAGTGGAGAAGAGCATTCCCGGTGAGGGACTACTATGTGTAAAGGTCCTGTGGCAGGAGAGAACATAGCACATTTGAGGGAATAAAAGAGCAGTGTGCCTAGAGGACAGTGGTGCAAAAGGAGACTATCTTATTAAGCAGCGTTCACTCGATGTTAGGTCTCATAGGCAAATTGTGGAGTTTGGCTTTTAGCACTAAGAGCAATAGAAGTAGCAGGGAGTGCAGTGACATATGTGGGAAGATTACTTTGGCTACAGCATTGCATATAGATTGAGAAAGGATTATGTTTACTTCATATCTTTCAAACCAACATATTTTCTATTGTATGGTATCTTGAATATACTGAATTAACTATGTAATACATACAGACACATCATATATATAAATACACTCATGCTTCACTTAACAACAGGGGTATATTCTGCGGAATTCATCCTTAGGCAATTTCATCATTATGGAAACATCATGGAATGTACTTTCACAAACCTAGGTGCCTATTACACACCTAGACTATATGGTATAGCCTATTGCTACTAGGCTATGCTATATTGAATACTATAGGCAATTGTAAGACAATGGTAAGTATTTGTGTATCTAAACATAAACAATGTTCAGTAAAAGTACAGCACTGTAATCTTATGGGACCACCATTGTATATGCAGTCCATTGTTGACCAAAACATCAGTATATGGTACATGGCTGTAAATAAATTTTGTCATACTAGATAGTATTAATCTCTTATAATGAAATAGTTGGAGATTTATAGTATAAGTATTATTTTCACATAATTTTATAAAACTCAATTTTTTAAATTTCTTTAAACCATAGTTTATAGATTAAGTATGTATGCTAAAATATCCTCCAATCTTTTTTATAATAATTTAGACTTTAAAAATTTTAATGACAATTTTTAAGAATTTTTTTAATTTATTGACCTTGCCTACACATATATGCACATATATTTGCACCTGCCACATAATGGGTAAATTTAATTTTCCTGTTGGAATAGCAATGAATTTTATGTTGAAAATATTTTTTATTACATAATTTTTTGCCTGCAGTTCAGATAAGGTTTTTTTCACACTGGCTTTTATTATATAGATGTTAAGCAGATAGTTTACAAATGGATATTTCATTTTTTCCTAGAATACTTAACAATATGTTTGATTATGGCAGGACAGATATTTTTTAAAAGCCTGTCTATATTTGATATATTACCTTTTGATTTATCCCATAGTAAAACTTTCATAATTATGAAGCTAACATGAATTATTTTAATATATTTAAAGACAATGCAGGCAGTTAACAAGAAGATGGATCCACAAAAGACATTACAAACAATGCAGAATTTCCAGAAGGAAAACATGAAAATGGAAATGACTGAAGAAATGAGTAAGTTTAAGAAGTTGTAATGAAATTTACAGTTTTCTCTTCTTTGAATTAGCCACGTTTATTTAGTAACATTCTTATATTCTCATCTATGAAGGCAGAAGTAATGAAACAAAATATAATGGAGCAGCCTTATAATAGATATTTATATTGTAATTCAATGTATTTTTAAATTGGCAATGTGTGTGTCTCAAAATTCTATTAGCATTTAACTGAGGGAAAAATATAAAATATGTTATGCCATATTTCTATTACACATTGGCCTCAGCAGTTTTACTTATTGGTTAGTGTACCAAAACCAACTCGTGAATAAAATAATTCTTCATGGTATAAATTAGGTAGTTTCAGAGTTATAGTGTTTATATTGGAGGTAGAGGTGGAGCTCTTCCTTTTATTTTTATTCTTTTATTTTTTTTCCTCTCAGAATAGTCATTTAGTATTTAGTTTTCTTCTTTTTGAATATAAACTAATTTATATGTTATCGCAGAAATATGGAGAATCCAAAGAAACAGAGCATATAAAAATCATCTCACCTCACACCACCCAGATATGGTTACTGATAATGTTGTACATTTCCTTCCTGTATTTTCCTATATTTTATAAAAGTGAGATCATGTTACATGTACCATAACGAATATTATCCTGCTTTTTAAAAACGTAATAATATAACATAACATAAGCATGTACTCATGACCTTAAATCATCTCTGAAGTCTGTTTTAAAAATAGCTTTAATATTATAAAACATCAATATACCCTAATTTATCAAATCATTCTTATATTGGTCAATAAGATTGTTTTAAAATTTTCAGTATATTTGATAATTATTTGAAAAATATGTTTATCTATTATCTTTGACTGAATTTCTTAAATCTCCTTTGAATATTAACTTCTTTAAGACTTTTTGGTTCATATTACCCAAAAAGAAAAATTTCCCAGAAAGAATTTTTATTTCACCAGTAATGAATGAGTGACCCTTCATAGCACCCTGGTCAACATTAAATCATTACTTTTTTTATATGTCAAAAACTGGCATCATTGTTTTGAAAGATATTTTCTAATTGCTTTACATCTATGTAGGGACATGCCAGTTTAGCTCTGCTTATCTGCTAGCATTTTAGTTTAATAGCATTTAATTTGTAAAATAGCATCTAACTAAATTACCAGGGTTACTAAACTCATCATTGTTCTAGTATTTTGTTTAAAAGTACCCATTTTTCTTCTAGGGTGTAATCATACTGTATGTGTATATTGGATAGTTCCAGAAGTTCTTTAGTTTTTATTTCAAACCTTTACTTTGAAAAATATGATTCTTTCAGGGTGACTAAGAGAATTGTCGTTTATATAATGATCACAGTATTTAACATGTTTATGTGATTTCCAATGATGGCACAGGTGTGAGCAGGTCTTATAAGAGAAATCAAATTTTCCATTAAGCTATAATGAAAAGAATCAATCCTTTATTTAATCATATATCTATTGTATCTATCATAGTTGTTATCATTTGTATTTTAGTACTTTGTAAGTTAGTCTGAAATAATAGTTATTGATGATTACTCATTTTTTTAATACCTAGTAAAGTAAACTAACAATATTTTCATCCAAAGTTAAATTCAAGGTATAAATGAACATATCTTTTTACCATTAGAATTTATATTCTGCCATGTTGCTCCAAAACTTATTCACACTCAAGTTTTGGAGACAAGATCATTGGGAAATTTTTTTCATAGCTGTGATTAGTTTTGTTACACTTTTCCTGAAAGCATTCTTTGTTAATCTGTTATTACACCTTTCTGGTGTTTTTCATCTATCCCCTTCATTCATTTTTTTCTGCAACAACCTCTTCATTCAGACCCTTATAAACTCCCCATCTCCCTACCTCCTTTATAACTACCATACAGGTAACACACTACTGAATTATTTTTCCAGAAGCCTCTACACATGCTGATCAGATTCCTTCAGTGGTTTTCTGCTGACTACAAAGTAAAATCCCCAAATAATAAATCAAAAATAATTTTCTGGTCAAGCACCTTTAAAATTTTGCCAGTGAGAATACTGAGTCCCAGAGAGAGGTAAAATGACTTCCCCCCAAAGTTGCCTGGGTACTTAATGGACTAAATGAGATTATAATTCAGATCTTAACATTAACTTTATTTCTTCCAAGATGATATTCCATTTTTTTAATCCTTAAGCTCTTTAGCCTTTTCCAAATTTATACTATTGAGCTAACTCAAAAAATTAAACTGTCAAATCATGCTCATACAAATCAGAGACCTTAACCAATATTAACCTTTATTAATAATGTCAAGGATACATACAATTAAAATGGACAGGCAAAGCAGTGAGAGGGCTGAGACATCCCAAATCAACCACCAAATCTTTTCTCCCTATTTCAAATACAAGCTCTCTGACCTGGAATAATAGATAATGTATCTAATGAGGTTGCTTGTCATCTCATGTTGAAGGGATTATTTAGATTATGAAACCTCTCCAATACCCCAAACAGTCACCTACTTTATGTGAAATTTTCCAGGGAGTCATGGCTCATAAAACCATAGATCGTAGGTTTGCTACTGTAGCATCCTAAACTAGAACATCCTGCCTAGAGCATTCCATAGACAAGGGCTCTCTTTCTAGCAATTATTAGTCTATTTGCCAGGAGCCCCAATTATCAGCATGATTACAAGGAGATCAGACGAGGTTTCAGATTGTCTTTCTTTTTCTGGGGACATCCCCCAGTAATCAGGAGAGGAATGATTACAAGCCAGCTGCTTTAATTTTCCTTTTTTTTCTTCTGGACATTGTCCACTCATGGACCTTGAATAACAACCAAACAGAATAATTTACTCTTTCTTGTTTGTGTCCCTGTTGCCTCACCGTGTCTTTGCTCATGCTATTCCCTCTGTGTTCTGCAGGACTACCTCACATGTTTCTTCCTCCCAGTTGGACGTCATCTTTTTTGTCTGAAATTTTATAATCACTTCTCTTTTCACTTGCCACAATCTGTTTATTAACTTTTTCTTTTGTACTCAAGTGAAAACTACCTAAGGTCTTTATTTTTCTCCATCTATCCGTCCATCCGATTTATATTACATGCCAGGCACTTAAGTGTCCAGTTTCAAAGATAAGTAAGACATAATCCCAAGCTTTCAAAAATTCTTTCCCCACAACTCAACATGCTGCCTTCTATACAGAATCCTTTCAATAAGTATTTTGGGAAGGGAAGGGAGGAAAGGTTATAGAAATAGTTATCCTGGAAGGTTAAATTGGACATCATTCTTTGGACAAATTTAATAAAATATTGAACCTTAGACTTCATTAGAATATTATCCTTACATCTTTAACAGGATGTTTATTAACAGGGTATTTAATTGATGCATATTCTTCCCTGGTTAAGTTCAACAGCACCAGCTCAATGGATACAATTTGTGGAATCATATTTTAAAATCTTAAGCCTGTAGCTGTAAATATCACATAGTTTTTTTCTATTAGGTATAATTTTTTTAAAAAAGCAAAGTAGACTTATTTTACTATAGAAGTAAAACAAGTACATTTGTGTTAAAATGAACATTATTCCAAATTTAGTGGCTCAAAAATATATTTACCAATGTACTTTACTGATATCTTAAAGTGACTTTTGTAGATGATTGATTCCCTAACTTTACTTTCTATAATATAAATATAAAAAATATATACACATAGCTGGGCTAGCTTCTAAAAATGTATTAATAAATCTAACTTGGAATTTGTTTGACAGTAACTGCTTTGTTCCCTCCTTTCCCCATCCCCCAGTCAATGACACACTTGATGACATCTTTGAGGGCTCTGATGACGAAGAAGAAAGCCAGGATATTGTGAATCAAGTCCTTGATGAAATTGGAATTGAAATCTCTGGAAAGGTGTGAACATGTTCTTTTCTTAGTTGGAAATAGTTTCTACCACTTTTGTCAGTTAATTGTTACAAGTTGTTTTTTACTAGTAGGTGCACGTTTTTATATTTGTTTCAAAAGTAAATTATATCACATCCTTGATGTCCTAGCCCAAATGTTTGCTAACCACATTTTTTCCTCTTTTCCTTTCTTTAATATAGATGGCCAAAGCTCCATCAGCTGCCCGAAGCTTACCATCTGCCTCTACTTCAAAGGCTACAATCTCCGATGAAGAGATTGAACGGCAACTCAAAGCTTTAGGAGTAGATTAGTCAAAAAAAAATCATAATATTTTTGCTTATGTAGTATAAACCAGGCACAGTGCAGATTCCTTTTACAAAACACATTTATTTTGCAAA
>CM052436.1:30223510-30294266 GCA_028533085.1 Varecia variegata
CATCAACTTAAAGAGACTTGTAAAAATATTAAAAGTATATCATTAATTCTGTATCTGTTGCTTGTCTTTCTAAGCGATTATGTGTTATGACCATAGGCGGTTCAGCTGCCAAATTATTTTTAAATGATCTAAAAGAGGAGTGCTATTTAAACATCTGTCTTAAGCAAAAACTGTCATGGCTTTTTTTTTTTTTTTTTTCCTTTGGGAGAACATTCTAGTTGGTAAGTTTATTACCTTTCCAAATGTGCTTGGCACCTGCCTTAAATAGCACAGACATTTTGTGCACATCGTTAAATTATTTTGACTGGCAAAAAAGAATTACATCTTAAACTAAAATTGAGGCCTTGTACAAAGATTTTCTAGACTCTCTTTAATAAAGCTTATAAAAGTGAATTGAATATAATTAGCAAAAAAGACAATTAATAACATTTTACAGTAATAAAACAACATATTTTGGCCTTCTAAAAACTGAGGAAATTTTGTCCATATGAATTATAATTTAATCTCTGTTTAATTTTGAACTGTATTAATATGTATATTGACTTCTCTAAATGGAAGCCATTATTCTCAATGAAGTATTACTACTATGACAATACTCAAACTAAGTTTTTAACATAAAAGTTAACTTTTTTTTGTAAAACTATAATTTTGTTAGAAATTACTGCCTAAATATGTATTAATGTATTAGCAGTATTTTTTAAGGTAAAGTTGCTGTGGTATTTAATGTATGTATAGAGTGTGAGAGAAAATGGAGTGCCAAATCAGTTAGAAATAGAATTAGGATTAGGTTAGTTTTGAAAAATTATGTAATATATGGGTTCTAGCACATCCCACCATAAAAACTGAAGGAGAGTATGTATAACCTGTTTAATTTGGGATAATGGATACTTTGGACTAATGTTGACAAAGTAAAATAGATCTTAGGAGTAGTACACATCTGACATATGGATTGGTGGGAGGAATGAAAAACTAAACTGTATAGTTTCCACTCCGTAAGCCATTTTATAATGTTCAAAGATTAGGTTTCATTATTGATAGTATTGAAGACACAATTTTTCTGAACAGTGATGGGTCAAAACATTTTACTGGATTAGTGAATGTTTCCCCAGAACATGTTTTGATTCTTGGATGTACATAATAATGACATCTAACTTATCTACTTTCTTGTTTACATGTGGGGGCTTTTGTTTTTCAAAATTATTTTGTTAAAAAAATTCCAATAAAGATTTATTACTGTTATCCCTTATCTCTTTTATTCTGTTTTTGGCTTCTGCTAAAATTAAAAATTTTATGCAAATTTGATAATTTTTCTAAAGAATGATTTTTATTTTCTCAGAAGTACCATTAAATAACTCTGCTCCTTCATTTTAACTAAAACAAGTGTCTTTTAAGAGTTAGTATTGGTAACAAGCTGTTGTTTGTGAATGTTAATAAGCCTAAGAGTTAGTGGTTTCACATTCAATTAATGTGATAATTTCTTTTCTAAAATTTCCAGAAACTAAACATTTTGAAATTTTATTTTTAAACTTATAAATCTCCGTGATTTCTTCCACTTACCACAAAGACTTTTGGACCCAAAAGATAGTCATTTTTATTTGGCTGTATTTATAAAATGTTCTGGTGACAGTTTTCACAATCATTATAAATTTGTAATATTACCATATCCTTTGCTAAAAATAAAACAGTTCCTTTTGGGCCCTTTAAGAATAGGAAATAAGGATTCTTCTAGATTGAAGTCAATGGAAATATTGATTTTTGTTAAAAAAACTGCTTTTCTGACTTCCCTCTTTTTGTCAAAAGGATTTATTTAATAATTATATTCAAGCAACAAGAGGTTGCCCATAGAAAGAGAATAGAAAATTGTCTCTGTTATTGAAAAGGATGCAGTCCAGTGTCACATTTTGCTACCAGATGAAAAAGTCATGGATGGGGGAGATTTCAGAGTACCAGAGAAGTAGAATGTGATACAAAAATGTCAATGGTGACACCTGTTCTTAGAAAACATAACGTGACCATCTGTTAGATGATTCTGTTGTACAGACTGTGTGCTCTGGGGGGAGTCTCTGGTTATGGCAGGGGCCAATGGAAAGCGGCTCAAGTTTGAGACCCTATAGGCGAGGAGGAGGAAGCTGGCAGCCTATGGGCTTTATGTTATTTGACCTGCACAGTGTTGTATATTTTATCAGTTGCATTTGAGTCCCTTTAGAGGAAACCTGGCACTCTCTCTTTAGCCAAATGCACTTTCCCTGCAAGCCCAGTTACCACAATTCTCAGCTGATCCCTGTGGGCCTAATTTAAATATGTACTCTTAAACATTTTATGTTAAAACAGGGTCTGTCCAGGTCTCCAAAGAAACCTATGATAATGTTCCCTGATACTCTGCATGAAAAGGTTTTTGCAGCTTCAGACACACAGATCAACTTTCCAATTTCCTCTCTGTAGAAGCTGAGTCCCATAAACAGACTCAAAACCATTCTTCTAAGCTTAGTTCCTTTAAGAGTCAATTGAATTGGCATTGCCTTAGAAGGAGTATGATTTCAGGTACTCTTGGAACACCACACCTCCCCACGACTCCCCCAATAACTTGAAAATACACACACACCCTCATGCTCAAACACTGAAAATATTTCTTTGACTAGATAAATTCTTTCCACCATTAGAGATGGAAAGGTAAATTTTATGAATGAGTTTGTCAACCACCTCTGCTAGGTAAAGTTGAATTTACCAGTTGACATAAACGACAAACATCTCTCCATTTTAATAGACCACTCCACTGAATTCCTAAGGACTTACCACTGAGGAGCTTACAAGGACATAAGATGGAAAGACTGTATGGCTAAAGTTAGCCTTTGATATTTATTTAAAGTATAAACATTAATTCTGCACAGTAAATGACATTTGCCATTTGCTAAATTATAGTTTAGGATTATAAATAACGTTAACCATTTTCTATTAAAATTTTAATCTATATTAAAATATCACAATATAGGTAGAAAATAGTCTCAAAACTCATTAGTACAAATGAGTTAATAGTAAATACTAGTATATTTACAACTAACTTATGAATATCTAAATGAGTAAAGAATTCCTATTTCAATATTATTCATTCAACATAATTTCTTTTAGGGAGAAAAATTGGTTCCCAATGCTGGTTGTCTAATTTTGAAAAGAATGACCTTGTGGATGAATGTCTGATAATATCTATTATGATCTAAACATATATATATAGATAGATGATTTAAGTACACATATATGATTATTTTTGTTACATAAAGTAAGTCAGAGTAAACATTACCAGCAGATTCATATTTAAAATACAAAAAAATTACTAATCTAGATTTATATTGCATTACATTTGGCTTCTATTTGCAAGTTTCAAAGAGCATATATGCATTTTTGCATATATGTATACATGTATGTGTACATGATCTTGCCTTTTGCAAACTAAAGAAGCCCTTCCCCAATTAATGTGTGTTCTAAGCAGGTGAAGAAATACTGTGTTATCCAGAAAAGGAATTTAAACACTTGGATGGCTGAATAATTTGGAATTTACTCTCAAATAAAATTTTTATATTTATTACCATTTGATGCTAACTATGTGCTTAGGCATGGATGATTAGGTCACTGAAAACTATCTTTTGTTAATTAAATTTCTATCTTTGTTAGTAACTTATCAAATTTCTACCCATCCAATTGATGGCGATTATGTGTGCACATACATATGTGATCTATGTAGATTATGAGGTATAAAAATGCTAGGTCTTTAGTAATATAAAAAGAGACAGCAGTATAATTTATTTAGTAAGCATTCTAAATTAACAATAAAATGTGGTCTAATTGTTTCTTTTTTATATAAAATAAGTTAATGGCAGAAAATTTACATTTGAAATGCAAAAAAAGGTCACTTCTAAATTTCACACTGCAGTTTGCTTCTACTTGCAAGTTTCAAAGAAGTGCATTCTTAAAAGTTAAGTAAACATATTCTTTGAGATAAAATTCTCAGAATTTATCTAATCTAAATCTAAATCTACAATTTAATAATAAATTGTAACAAATTATACCAAAAGCGATCATCTGTTGTTGTGGGATCTCAGATGATTTTCTGGATTGTGAGATTTCAAGGATAGATTACAATTTCAAATTAGGTGTCACCCTTCATATTTGTAGTCATTGTTAACAACACACCCTTTCATTCATTTAACAAAGATTGCATGTCTACTATGAGCAAACACTTTCCCAAGCATTGAAGAAATAACAGCAAACAAGCCAGGTCTTGTCCCAGCTCTTGTGGCTTGTGGACTAAGGTTTGGGGCTAAAGAATCCACAAAGCATATTTTCTATAGCTAAACATCAAAAAGGTAATTTTCGGGAAGAATTAAAATATCATGAATTAATGTTTCTACATATCTCCTTTGAAACAGTTCTTTGGGTTCTATGCCATAAATATTAGCATCAAAGTTATCAATTCTGATTGCGGCTTATTCCTAAATACAATGATAAAATTCTAAGACACCTCCAGTTCCTAAGTTCAAAACATTTAGTTCAAACAAACTATTAGAGCTGGTGGTAGGTGGAACATTGATTAATGAATTTTCTAATTGAAACTTCCCTGGTGAAATTGTTTAAATATGCAACAGTACTGACTAAAATATTAAGCTAATAGGCTTGGAAAAGAAACTTTTAAGCCATAAAACCTATATGCACACTCATACGTCACTGTGTGTGTGTGTGTGTGTGTGTGTTGGGGTGAGGGGGTAGAGAAAGAGAGAGACTCATTGTTTTATTCCTCTTAGTATCTTTGGCTTAAAATGTGTAATGGGGCTTTTGAGAATAATTACTTTAAATAAAATAACTTACCAATATAATTTAAATCGTTGGGTTCTTTTTTAAAAAATAATAGTAAAGAAAAACTTCTGCTAAAGTTATGGGTATAAAATTATTTTTGAAGTCAACTAAGTAATTTCTATTTTTGTTGAGCAATAGAAAGGAATGAAAAGTGGGGGAAAAAACTGCACAATAACAAATTTTATCTGCATTCAAGATGCTCTTTAGAAATAGAAAATAAACTCTGATTCAGACTTGTTTTCACCCGTTTTTCCCTCTGCCTTCGGTTGCAAAACCAAACTCTTACTACTTCTTTTTCGAGATTCAGTTCTTCAGCCATCCGCATGATCTCTTGAGAGGAAGGTTTATTCTGTTCTCCAAAGTGTCTCTCCAAAGCATCTTTAGCAGCAATACTGGGGTGGGGTGGGAGTAAGGGGTGAAATGTTTTTAGTGAAGTTTCTGGCAGATCAAAATTAAGTTAGGTTGAACTCCCAAATATTAACATGAAAAGGAAACGTAAAGACTCTGAACACACTTGAAAAGCACTTCAACAAGAACAAATGTATAATTTGTTAAATATTTAGATCCTTCTCTTAATGCAGGGTTAACATTACCAGAGTCACAGGAAGAAATAAGTAGGGGTACTCAGGCCTTCCATGTTTATCCTGCTTAGCGCCACCAGAGGGCACTGCGATCTTGGAAAGGAAATGAACACGTCCGTAGGCTTTCCTAAATATCCCCCTAAAATCATTTAGGTTGTTTAGGATAGGTGAAATGTGTAGTGAAAAACGAACCAATCAAAACAAAACCTATGTTTTAGCATTTCCTATGTGGGTCTCATAGAAACTACAAAAATATCAATGAAAACTCTTTCTGGGTTGAAATGCAAAAGGTCATGTTGAAATTTTAAGAGACTGAAATATTGATTAGCAGTGTTGCTATTTTTAATAACACAGATACCATAGATATTGCCAAAGCAAGAGTATGTATATAAGAGGACAATAGAGGTGGTCCCTCTTTTAGAAGTGATTGTTTGGTTTCTGTATTTATCCAAAAACTTCTGGAGCAAGTGTTCTTGAATCAAACAATATAAAATTTTCCATCAAATGTTAACGATTACTTACTTGCTCTCCATTTCTCACAATTAAGTTATTAAATTCCACTTTTTAAAAACTTATCTTGTTTTTTCAGTTGAGTTTATTCACTTTACATTTATATGTTACGTTGCATGTCTATTACAGTCAAATGCTCATTCCATTTATAAAATAAACATAATTTATAAAATATAAAAAAATACCTTATAGTTGTTCTTCGTTTCCTTTTCCTTTCATTTGCTCCTACTTTTTCATTGTACAATGCTATAATGTGGAAAAGAAGCTTAATTAGGAACACAAAGTAGATTTTTTTTTTAACTATTACATTTGGTTTTAAATTTTCTTTATAAAACAATGAAAAATTAAAATGCCATAAATTTTTGTCTTAAGTTTTTGCAATCTAAGCCATTTTATTAATGTTAATGCAGAAATAAATATGAATTTAGCAAAGAATTTTCTATACATAATATCCTCACCTTACTTTTGTTGGAACACTTGCTGTGAATGCTTTCAGACTTTTCTCTTTATCCAGCTTTGACAGTAGTATAAGTAGATGATTTTATCTCATTAAATTGCTCATCTAGCAATTGCTCATTTCACTTACTTTGAAGATTAGTGTGTACAAATGTGCTGTGTACACTAATGTTAGATTATAAAAGTGATTCATGTACAGTTACTTCAGTATAGCACACAGGCAAAAAATCTAAATATATTAAAAAATAAATATTTCACCACTTCACATTGATGCCATAGTATCCAGAAAGCTTTCCTTATATAGCTTATTCTCTCCTCAGTAAATTCTTGCCAAACTTGCATTGGCCTTCCTTTTTTTTTTTTTTTTAAGTGTGATGTGACAAGATACTGGTTTTTCATCTCAAAAAGAAAAGGGCAAAAAACTCCATCAAACCTCCCTCTTTAGCATTAGTCCCACCAAATGAAGCCATTTTTTTTAGGTTAAAATATAGCACAGCCTTCAGAGATATAGCTTTAGTACCTCCTACTTGCTCAGCTTCCTCCAGCCATTTAGATAATATTGCTTTCAGTTTGCATGCATTTTTAAAGCTGAGCTGCAGATTTTCAAATCGGCAGATAGTTGTTTGACTGAATTCAGAGCCATGCACAGCTGCCAGGGCTTCCCCAACATTTGTTTGGGTGTATCCTGTGAAAAGACAATAGAGATGTTAGCTCCAGCTTTTCAAAAAGCATTAATTTTGGTGCATTATCACACAAACCTGTATATTTTCTTTGTCAATTATTAAATACTGTTTTTTAATCATATACTTTTGGCGAATTAGAATTATTTAGTAAGGTTCAGTTTAGGATTGTCCAGTACTTCTTCAAGTTAATAAATTACTTTTTTCTAGAAGTCAAAAGAATTCAGATAGGAACATCTGCCATTCATAATATCTAGCCAGACTGCACAGGTGTGTCCTGAACACTTTCTGAATGTTTCTTTAAACATTCTTGCTCTTTTTATCATCATTATTAAATATCTGATGATACATGCTCAAAAATCTTTAATATATTAACTATAATGCATGAAATATATGGTGATATATCATAAAATTTTTATTTCAACTGGAGGAGTGAAAATTCAACTATATTTTTGAGTATCAAATAAAACTAAGAATTATGCTTAATTTCCCTAAAATCATGTTTATTATGAAAGCATGATCACACATTCCATGTATACCTCTGAATACATTTAGTGTATTGTTTGGTAATGGTTCTATCTTCTGACAAAGGTCCTTATTGATTTTCCCAAACATTTTTAGAGGACAAGCTGAAATAAACCATCAACATATAATTTGAAATATTCATAGCAATATAAATAGAAAATTGAAAATGACTGTTATAAAGATGCCTACTGCTATGTTTATTACATGCAATAACTACATATTATTTTAGGCCCTAAGGCTATATACCTATATATATATAAACTATTATTTATGATGGCCATAAATAAATATTATTATAAAATTACCTATGGTTCATTCCCCAAGTGCAGAGGTTTGAACTATCATTTCAATCTATTAAAAAAATACACAACTTCATGGATTTTAACCAAAGTTAATTGTTATAGTTATTTTATATTAGAAACAATGAGCAAACTCTCAGACAGTTCACAGAAAGGGAAATACAAATGATTGTCAAATATATAAAATAATGCTTTTCACTCTCCACTCAGAATAACAAATTTAAAATGAAACTACAATGAGATGCCACTTTGACCTGTCTAATTGTAAAGATCCAAAAGACTAATAGCATAGTATTTCTCAATCACTATATATTTCTGACATATTCTATGACATATTCTATGTCACACTGTTTTAGATGCTGGGGATACCATTAGTGAGAAAACAAAAAGAAATCGATAAACAAAAATCTTGTGCCTTCATGGAGTTTATATTCTCAAGGTGGTGTAAGAGACACTCATGGTAGTAGTAAAATTTGGTACAACTTCTATAGAGACCAGTTTGACAACATTTATCAAACTAACAAATACATATACTCTTTGATCAAGCAACTGTGCTTCTAACATTTTTCCTACACATATATTATATTAATATTTACATAGAGTCAAAATGACATTTAATGGGGCTAATTACATGGTTTTAACATCACAAGATTAGAAATCACCTAAATTCCACTAGTAGAGAACTGGTTAAATAAATGGTAGTATATTCATAAGGTGGAATTTAACAGCTCCATAAAAGAAAAAGATCTCTAGAAAAAATTAATACTGAAATCTCTCCAAAATACATCTGTATGAAGCAATATCTATATTTGTTTCTATATGCATAATGTATCTCTAGGAAGATACAAAAGCAAACCAACTAACAACAATTAGAAGGAAGGACAATCAGAAGAGATACATGTCACTTATACTCTTTCATTCTTTTTAATCATGAATATATTATCTATTCAAAAGTTCAAATAAAATATAGATAAAAATGAGCACATCAAAACTAACCTTGATGTGGGTAAAATTGGGAAAGGGTGCCATCAGTTTAAAAATCTGTGTATTTTGATTATTAAGAATTTATAAGAAAATAAAGGCTTTTGTAGGATTGTTATAATTTGACTAACTTAAGTCCACAGTAGAGATGTAGACTGAGAGCTGTCTTAGACTTTTGAGTCAGATTATAAGAGATTTAACAGTAATAGAGTAAGGATTTGCAGACCAAGTTATTTGTCCCATTGCTCTTAATAAGCGCATACCTAACTTAATTCTTCTCACTTTAAATTCATTGGCAAACTTTTCAAGTTCTCGGATTTCGGGAGAATCCATATCTATTGGCTCCTCAACCAATTTACTTTTCCGCCTGAGTTCCTGCTTGAAATCAGCAGCTGTGGGGTCCTCTGCCAGGAGAGGCTGGTGTATGGGAGGAAACCCATGACTCAAGGTGTGGTCAGGAAATTTATAAAGACAAGGGGTTAAACTACCTGTGAGAAAAACAAAAAAAGAAAGGAAAGGACCATTTGTAATTATTCCTTATTTCTGTACAAGGAACAGTTTTGCCTGCAATAGCCCATTATTCTACTATAGACATTCTTAATACTTAAAAGTTACCTTACATTCAGTCTTCCAAAGGAGGAGTCAAAGTAGCTTAGTAAAACTGGGGCTAATTTGTCTTCCACCTACTCCAGAGCAGCAAAAGCAAAGACAATGTTAAAGGAAAGAAATAGGGGATTGGGAATAATTGAAACAAAAATAAGCAAATTCTCTTAGAAGTGTAAGTTTCCATCATTTTTTTCTTAAAAGACACCTATTCCCAGGAATCTGAGGTTCGACTCTAACCAGAATCTACACATTGATATCTTTATCCTTAAATCATTGAACAAATAATCTGTAATGTTTGCTATAACCAAGGCACTAAATGCTTTGGACAAAATGCTGTCCTGGGAAGTTTTTTTGTGATTGGGAAGTTCATTTTACAGTATTAAAAAGCCCCACTGTCTTAATTATTAAAAAGAGACATCAGGATTTACAGGTAATTGTTAAAAACATCAGTTTTCATTTTTACCGTAATTGTGAGGTTATCAGTTTATTCAGAATACTCTTCATAGAATGTAAGAGAAGTTAACATTTTTCTGGAATATTGTTTTATTTTAAAGTTTTAATGTTTTATTTAGTCTTAAGCTGAGAAATTTTGAGAAATTAAATAATTAAAAAGTTAAATTCTTTGCTCCATTTTATTTGAAAATATAAGCATACATCCATGGTCTTTTTTTTCATTGCTTATCTGGATAATAACAAAACCCAAGTCAGAAAAGATTTCTCTAACATGTGATTCCTTTATCCATAATTTCTCTCAGTATCACACACACACAGATTCTCTCACACAGTCTTAATTTGTTATCGCTAAGAGTTCTCATCCTGCTGTAACAATAAATATAAAAGATCAAATAATTTCTTTAAAAACAAACCAACAAATAAAAAAATCTGTGCACAAAAAAACTATGCACTATTTAAAATCATTTAACTCTTTTATCTGGTCATTTCCTGAAATTAAGCAATGAATTTTGTGATGAGTGGATCTCATCAGCCAGATTTTCCCATTCCTCAAAAACCATGCTTCAATTCCTTCATGTAAGAATCATGAACATAGGTAATTACACTTGATACAGTGATGCTTTACTTATCCAGAGTAGAAAAGTATGTAGCCTCAATTATTTCAATCCCAGTTAAGACTCAGAAACAATTCAGAAAGAGCTGCTAAATCCTGAAACAGCTATCGCTAAAGCCCCTACCAATCATTGTCTGCCTTCAATCAGTGTCTTATTTATCTTTATAAGCCAAATGTCCAGAAGAAATACTGAGATGAGCGAGGTTCTATAAATCTGTGCTGTCTTTATGATAGCCACTAGCCACATGTGGTTATTCAGCACTTGAAATGTAGCTAGTGCAACTGAGTTTTAAATTTTATTTTATTTTAGTTATTTACATTTAAATTTGACTAGCTACATAGGCCTAGTAGCTACTATATTATTGCTGTAGGCAAGGCCACCAATAGCACCAAAAAGTGACAACCAGCAGTTTGACAATAGCTAATTCAAATAAAAATCAAAATTCAAATAAAAAGCAAAAACAAGAATTAAGAAGCACAGCAGTTCAGGGTTGCATAACACAGGGCAATTATGTATTACCCCTAGGTGTCTGAGGACGTCACAGATCAGGGAATATATAAATAAGTGGTGGTTTTAAACAATGATTTCCAAAGTTAAGAGATCAGAATTTTATGTCACACTCTGGTCATAATTCTCTCAGGCCCGGAAAATCCATCTAAGTGTCCCCAAATTAAATATCATGTACAAAGACAACTTTTCTTACCTGCCATCACTCCATAGGTTGATGGCTGGTTTCCATAATGGCAGGAAGGAACAGAATAATGGAGTCCCGTTGCTGTGTTTCCCAACGTTTTCACCGAGGAATGTGTTCGCAGACATTTAGGAGATGGAATCAAAAACAAAATAGGCAAGACTGGTAAGAAAATGTATGAGGATTCAAGACACATTCATTTCATCTCAACAATACACACTTATGCAATTATTAAAGTTATATCCCTATTATTTTATTCTCATTTGGGGAAAGTTCTCTGATGAGTAGGTTAAAACTAGGGGTCAAAGTTTGTCTAAGTAATGAGATCATAAAGCATCAAAGTGGACTATATCCTTCATTAATTATCCTGCGTTCTGTGCTGCCACTAGGAGTGGCCCCATGAAGGCATGACTGACCAGTCTGGAGCTTGGCTTTTGAGGAGCTGCAGAATTCTCGTAGGTTCTATCCAATACAGACATGACAACAAACTGACTAGAGGAATAGTCTCTTAAAATTCTTGCGTTGCATGGTATAAAGAGGTCTTTCTCTGGGAGAATGAATGCAGAAATGGGCACATAACAGTCTGTACTTTCGTTTATTTTCCTAACAAATTTCTTTCATCAAAGAGGAAATGGCAGAGCAACTAGCCTCCTATTAGATACAATCATAAAAATTCTACTCCATTCAAGAGTGTTGTGACAATGTATGATCTATTTATGCTGATGTTGAAATCACAAAGTTGCATGTTTTTGGCATGCACACAATTGATTCAGCCGTTCTAATGATAAAGCTGGTCAAAAAATAAGTGCCATTGATTGTTGGGTGACTTGACATCCATAAAGCCTTATATAAACATCATTGTTCAAAACTGATTACATGCGTCATAGAATCAATCTGTTTTTTGAAAGTAAATTTGAATTACTAAACTTTTATCGAGTTTTAAATACAAATCACCTAGATGATTAGGAGCATGAACAGTAAAACTACAAAACTATTTGTCAATGTTTCCTCATATATTTTATTTTCTCATTTTGCCTTCATATCTTGAATATATTTGTGGATTTTCATAAATATAATATAATTACACTTTCTGGAATAAAGTACAGAATTAGGATCATTTCTAGAATATTGATATTATAATCTAGTGACTAAGAACATGCTGTCTCTTCATAAAGTAAAATGGATTTCTTAAAAATATAGAACAATCTTTTTAATTTTTAAATATCTGTACAAATTTTCATTTTATAATTAACAAGTAGAAAGAACTGAAGTTATTTTGCAACATAATAATTACACATAAAAATCTTACTATGCATTCCAAAATTAAACAAGTGTTCTCATTAAAATCGGTATTTCTAATTTCTTAGACAGTTTGATGTATATGATTATAATTTCATGGAAAAATTGTAAATCAATGCTGTTATCATTTAAAACATTTTTAGCTCATTTTCACTGATTATGAATTTTTTTACTTTCAAGGTTTAAATAATTTTTGTTTTTCTGATTTTAGAAAGTTGCCTACAAAGAGGCTAGTTTATTAAATATGTTACTTATTGTTAAATAAATAAATAGGATTTTGAACCTAAAACTAGATCATGTTGCTAGCTCATTACCTCAGTTCTAAATTTTATTTTCATGCTGGCCAAATTCTCTTCAAATATAGTAGATTAAAGAAACAATGTATCATCCTCCTGTTCCCCAGTGTATAGAAATATCTATTATTCAAAAGGTATGATTAGTTGTGTGGTAATTGTTTAGATTTATTTATAATGTATATTTTTGATAAAAACAATTTATTGTATTTTCCAAACAATACATTTGAGAATACTTCTATTATTACCTTTTAAATTAAATTATGGAAATCTTTGGTGGATGAAAAAATATCTCTACATTAAATGATTTTACCAAAGTCCAAATATCTGATCTCTAGATTTTTTTGAAATTCAGCAGAAGCTTTATGCCAAACTTGCATAAATGTTTGGAAATTACCTAATTATAATAAAAGATAAAGCTTAAATCCTTTAAATGGAAATATTAATCTATTAACTCAAATTTTGATTTCTAAATGTATAAAATTTTATTTTATTTCTAAATGTGAGGCAGATTGCATTCAAAATTGATGGAGAGTGAGTAGTATTTTGCTATTTAATAGAAGAAATTTACTGAATTCAAGGCTTTGTCCATTTATAAATCAGTTTGAAAACACTTTATTTGTTATTTCCTAAAGAATGAACACATTGGCAAAACAGGAGTACTTAGTTCACTGTGTTGAGGTGATATTTTTGAATTCTCAAGCTTGATTTCTATTTTAAAAAGTTATGTGAGGCAAATGTTAAAACTTGGTTAGAAGCGAAGTCGTTTCAGACTCAATCTTGAGAAAATTTAACTCAGTTCTGGGGCTTTAAATGTTATATTATTTCTAGCTTTGATTCCTGAGTTTTATATTATGCTAAAAATGTAAGTTTATTAAAACTAATTTAATTATTTTATTCTTTGAAAACTATTACTGGTATTGGGCATTACTCTGTTGTGTTTAATATAAGGTTTATAATTGTTTTTAGACAGTAGCAAATGTAACCTAAAAATCAAATAAATCTTTAAGATAAAGAAGTAGCACCTTTTAAATATTAAATTATTTTATCATATTTATTTCATTTTGCTCCTTATTCCATAAACATTTCCATTAAAATGGCTTTCAGATTACAAATACCCAAGCTGTTTTATTATGTAGAAGACAGATCTTTTTTATTATAATAAAGCAATCATTTAAATTATTGCTCTTACTAATATTTATTTTAAAATTCTTAGGCATTTTGGCTTCTTTAATGTTCTTAATATTTAACTTAAAACAAATTAAATTAAAATGGAAAAATAAAAGTAGCAAAGAGATTAACTAACAAGATTCAAAGTATCCATTCCGATAGCTTTAGGCCCAGCCATATGTAAACTGTCATAGGAGTCAGTACCTGTAGACATCACATTGGTGGCATGGTTGGAGACTGGTAGACACTCGGCGGCACTGTGATGCATTATCAGAGGCAGAGTTGCAGAAGCGTCAGAATTCAGAGGTATAAAAGTATCAGCTGAAGTAAAAGATTGGCAACTCATTCCCACAGAGAGTAGAAAAATAAAGAGAACACTGCTCTCCAAATCAGAGTTTTATTATATTACTGTCTCAAAGGGCCAATTTAGTTCTCAGTACCTGCATATATACATCAGAAAGGCTCTGAGGCACCAGGAGGGCGCATGCTAGCATTTATACTGCAAGGAAATCCCTTTATACATGTTAATAGTCTTTTCCCAGGAGTATTGCTTTATCAATCTGAACCGTCTTCCTTTCTTACCCAAACATGATCCATGCCCAAGAAGGAACAGGGTTCTGGGGTATAGATTGAGGCAAAGAGAGAAATCTGAAACTTTACTTAACAACTTCAGTAGTTCAGACCTTTTAGAGAAGAATCAAGAACTTTGAAAAAGTGTCCCTCAAAGAAATAACGCTACAATGAATTGAAAAACAGTAGGTGTCTTTTTGCTACTAACACAATTGCAATTTTATAAATGTGAAAGGTTTTTCTTTTTTTTGATAACTTCTCATTAAATCTGCAAAATAACATGAAACAAGAGAAATGCATACTAAAAAGTTTTAAGAAACTGAATATTTAAGTTTATACTGAGAGAAGCATGTAAGACAATATGAGAGTGAATATGTTGTCAATTACTGATTCATACTCAACAATGCACAGTTTTGAGAAACTATAACAACCAATTTAATTTTTACTATATTATAAATGGAAAATGGGAAAATATTGAATAAAATATAGTTATGTGTAAAGGAGATGAACATGAATGATTGTATTTTTCCCTTGATTTTAATTTACTCATAAAGAACCAAAATTTAGTAAGCTCTTATTAGATGCTGACAATATTCTAGGCATTTCTGTAGTTATGTCATGCAAATCTCACAACACCTCTGTGAGTTATGAACCGTCTCATCCTCACTAAGCTGGACTGTGCTAGAGGGTGAGATCTTGGCTGTTTTGCCACAGAGCCTGAAGTAAACATGGTAGCACTGAATGCAAAATTCTCACACAGAATATACCAACATTATATGAGAATGAAAAATAATATATTACAAATAATTCAAAGATAAATATCAGCATCAAGATTTTACAACTATCATGATTTATATAATGAATGAACTCAATGCTATTTATAGAATGTATATAGGGTAATGCAGCAAACAGAAGCAGCTAAACAGGCATAGACATTACTGATAAATGAGGGCCATGCCACATTAGACTCAAATTTTGTATTATGGAATGTTTCAAGATAACTGGAAATTGGTTGCTTGGTGCTAAGTTTAATGTTAATATTGACAAGAATACATTTTCAAAAAACTGGAACACTTTGTTAGTAACCTGCTGATATTTTATAGGAAAGTATGTGAAAAGTTGCCCAAATCACTAGATAGTAAATGAAAAATATTTATTCTAAAAATGACATATTTTTCCATTCTGATGTCTATATCTTTGCAGCTCTATTAGTCTTCTCTAATGAGAAAAGGTTTAAGTTAATCAAATGCATTTATTTTACTCTTGCAGAATTCTGGTAATTTTCAGACTTCATATATACAAAGAAGTGGTTTTTCAGTATGTTTATAAAGAGACTTTGTTAAGGAAATTAAATAAAAATAAGTTTATTGAGTGTCATGTATTTAAAAAATTAGTCTAAATGATATTTACAGAGAATAGAATCTGAAAATCACCCTTAATGATTTTACTATTGTTATATAGTCATTGCAATATATTGGGAAAGTATATCAACCAAATGATAGATTATGAAGGAGTACCCTAAAACCTGCCTAGCAAACAACACAAAACTTTCCCAGTAATTTATCATGATATGTAAAATTATAAAATTGCAATCTTGTACAGAATTTCTTTAATAATGACTTTAAAAAATTAAATATTTGTTCTGTGAAATGCAAACCAGAATGTTATAGTTAAAATGGGGTAAAACCAGGAAACAGATGTTTCAATTATATAGTCTACTATACTGTATCTGTAGTATTGTTTAGAATGTGCCTCTTTAGAATAGATTCGTGGAATCACTGAGTTTAAGTCTTACAAACTTTTTATCATTCAAAATCATTACTGATTTGCTTTTCAAATAATTTGTTCTATTACAATTTTGCTTTCAAATATCAGGAACAAGTTGAGCCAAAAAGAATTATTTATTATCAGAAGACATGGAAGTTTCTTGGAACTCACAGAAAAGAAGGAAGTCAGGCCAGAGGGAAAGACTTAACAGGAAATGGGAAGCCCTTTGGCACACCCATCTGATTCTTCCATCTGCTTTTTTCTGTGTCTCTCACTTTTTTTACCCTCTAGAAGAGCTTAGGCCAATTCTCCCTCCATGGTCACCTCACAATCTCCAGATCATACCCTAAACTTTCAAACAGGCAGAGACTATCTTGTAGCTTCTCAGTCTACATTTATGAGAAAATGTTCTTATTGGCCATGGCCACTGTTGTGTCCCAGGGGCACAAACTTGGTTCCTGGAAGCCCGTGCTTGTGAATGGGTGGGTTTGCCCTATGCATTCGAGCATTTGTAGGCAATGAGGGATAGACTATTGTCTAGGAAGACTTCTGTAAAATGTGACTGTTATACTGTCTTATATTACATTAGCACTAATAGTGTGAAATTGACAGTTGCCTTGTATTCTTGTGAGTAATAAAGTCTAAATACTAAGGCTTTGTTAATCTGTTGAACAAAGGCATTTTATTATTTTAATCTGCATTTTGACTATTAATATGCTGTCTTTTCATATTTATATTATTATAGCTTTTTGTGTTTATCACTTGCTTAACTAACTGATTCTATTTTGTCCTTTTATTTAAATGCCATTCAGACAGTTTTATTATCCATTTGTGTGTTTTGAAAATATATTAAGAATGTTAATTTTCATTGTTTTTATCATCTTAGGATTAAAATCTTCCTAATTTCTTATTTGTTTTATAAATTTATACTGGACTTTGATATACATAATGTTATATGTAATAGCTAAACATGTTGATCTTTTTTGTGTGCATTTCTTAATGATTTTAAAATTTAAAGTCCTCTCCTATCCAAAGGTTTATTTATTTTTTACTTTTATTTTGGAGCCTTAAAAGAAGCTCCTCTTGACATTTTAAGCTGTCATATTAACTATGTTTCTAGAACTTTTTTTAATTGCTTAGACAATAATGAAAATTGTAGCTCAATTTGAAAGCTATCAGATAAATAAGAAATAAATCTACTTTAAATTAAGGTAATAAAAGAGAATACACAGAAGAGAAGAAGTCTTGGTCAGGCATATTTGTTAGCCTGATTCATTACTTGTAACTCCTGTTCAATTAAGCAAAGGGTTTTTTAAAAAATACTCTGAGGTTTGAAAGAATGATCACATTTTGAGAAAAATACATAAGCCCAGAAAAAAATCCTATTGAGAAATAATACTCACATCTATTTATCTCTAGGTTATAGAGTTTAAAACTTGTTTTTCTTTTTCATATTTATGTTTTCTAATTTTTTTACATTTTTTTGCATGGGTTCAGAAGCAGTATAGTATGTTCAGCGTGAAGATAGATCCTGAAGCTAAACTATCTGGGCGAAAACCCAAACTTTACACCTTAATAGCTATGTAATGACGGGCAAGTAATTTCACCTTTCAGTGTCTCAAGTTATTTTATCTGTAAAATGAACACTAATATTACAGTCACTTAGAAAAATGCCTGGCAGATAATAAGCTTTCAGTAAATGTTAGCAATTAGTCATATGCAAAGCTTTATAATAATAATATTTATGCTTATTTAGTCTATGTGCTGTATATATATTATCTCATTTGATCCTGACATTAACCTGGTTAGGTAGGCACTATTGTACAGACTGGGAAACTGAGGTACAGGCAGCTTAAATTCTTACCAAAGGTCATGCAGTAAGTGGTGAAACTAGTAAAGGAATCCAAACCATTTAAAGCCTGAGCAAGCTACACAATACTGTCTTCTATTATATAGGGAAAATCTGTATTGATATAGAGATTTATCTAACTCTAGTTCTATATCCCTGTGTATCTCTATATTTTGTTTGTCACCTAGCATCAGAGAGAAAACATGGAAAGAAGGCTGATTCTCTAAAACATACGGTATTCTTATAGCTTTTCAGCATATGCATCTCTATATAAACCTGTATTAGTACCCAGCTATATTACATGAATGATATGGGCATTTATTTCTTGTGGACAATGGACTGAAGCTGCTGAATAATTTAACTCTATTCAATAATGTGTTCAGCTGATGCAAATAATTCTTTTTTCCACCAACTTTCAATTGAAATTACTTTGAACTGATTACAAGCTGTGGGAAAAAATACATATATATGTATATATAATGTGAAGAAGAGGGAATTAAGCTTGGGAACTCCCATTAGGATAACAAAGTGAATATGAACCTAAATTAATTTATTCAGTTAGCTTAAGTGGCAATAAAATGTAGTATTCTCGCAACTCATAACTTTTGAAAAGATGATGAATTTTACTCAAAGCAGTTTTTTAAGGAAAAGATTATACGGCCATATGGCTTGAAAGGGGACTCTGTCACATTGGAAAAAGACATTATTTAAAGCACATATCAGTCATGCATGCCATGTTTGGCTCTTTATTGATTGTGAAAGTAGCAATGAATGTATGTATTATGCAGTTCATTCCTGCTTTAATTCTTTCCTATCCAGAAATCAAGGTTCTTTATTGCCCTAGGAAGAGATAACGTCAACAGCTTGCAACCTTGCTGAAGATGAATGCTCTCTTAATGCTGTCTAAAGGGTAGCTTGTAACTTATGGAAAATAAATGTCAAGGTGAGACATTGATTTAGAAATGATGCTTGCCCATAAGGGCTATATCCCTGTTGTACTATAGCTCATGGGTAGATTTATCATTTGTCTCACTCACTTAAATAGATCTAGTCTTGTCCAAACAATGTACTGCAGTGCCTGAGTTAATTTAGTTGGAAAATCTCTTTGCTCTGAGTTTCCTTACATCTCATTAATAGATAATGCATAGAGGTATATTTTAGAGTGTATAAATCTTTCACAAGAGATATGTTTGCTATTGCACTTGAATAAGAAGCAAGATTCCCATTCCTTAAACTCATGATGTAAAAGAAAGAAAAAATGATTAGCTTCTTGGTAGTCTTACTGGGTAACACAAGGATATCATATGGTGTAACAAGAAATAAATGCAGAACACAGCAAATTAATTGATATTGTGCAGAGTGAGTCTGCCACCTTTATTCATTTAGGCATCTCTAGAGATGAAAGAAGCAGAATGATTCCTTAGTTACTGCAGTGAGATTATTTAATTATAATCATCTGGCTATGGCTTAGTTCAAGACACAAGATAATCTCATGTAGGGATTGCAGAAGGGAGAAAAGCTAAACAGCGGTGCAAAGTGGGGGGAAGAAAGGTGTTTCGTTTCCTCTGATGGAGATCAAAGGATACATCTGATTATTTGCGATTGCCCCAGTGTTTTGTTTTGTTTTGTTTTTGAAGGGGCCTGGACTATTTTAACTAAAATAATTCAGCCACCTATCAGTATTGTTGAGGTTAAAGGGACATTCAGTCATTTCTGTATAATCCACAATGCTTGATAAGAAAAAAATTCATAAAAGTGAAGGTAAGTAAGACTTATCGCAGATCACAATGAACCAGAAGGCCAATTTATGATTCAAACAGGAAAACAATGGTTTGATGGATGTGAAAGCAATAAATGAGAGCATAACTACATGAATTGAAAAGTCTCAGTGACTGAGGGACACTATAGAATAGCTGAGGGCTGTTCCTGGCATGTAGGCATAGGCATACAGTACTCTTTAGTGACCGATTATTAGAAAAGAGAATTGCTTCTTTTATAATAAAATATTTCTCTCTGAATTCAAATTCAGATTCAGCTAGTGTTTATTGAACATCTACTTTGTGACACATTTGTGTAAAACAGTTTGAAATACATCGTTATTCCATCATATGTTATTTAAATTATTGTAATTTTAGTACTTTCCAAATGATATACTAACATCTGTCCTATATTTTCACAACCTTGTTGGAGAGATAGATTAATAAAATATAAATTTGTCAATTACATTCCTTTGGTTAAAAAAGAACATGCTACTATATATTTTTATAGTGTTACTATCATAGAAATATCCAAATATTTTGATTTATACTTAATTTAAAAATCCTAATCTTTCCACATACATTTTTATCAAGTACCAGAATTCTTTCAATGCAGTAACTGAACAATTACTGTGCAGCTTAATGTGTAAGTAAACTTAAGTTTAATTCTTTATTTAAAAGTCATTCTGAGCAAGTGAAATGTGCTTGTCTATGCCAGGGAAAATGGAGAGAATAGATTAAGATAATTTATAGGAGAATACTTCTTCATGCCCCAAACAATAGCAATGAGATATATATGTATATGTGTATGTGTGTGTGTGTATGTGTGTTTGTGTGTGTGTATGTGTGTGTATGATTAATTGCTGCCTAGATCTTAGAGCTCTGAATAAAACAAATATAATTGCATTAATCTTGACAGGAGCCTGGAAGTTTAATTAAGAAAAATAGAAGGATTCAATAAAGGGTAAATAAAATTAGAATTTCTCTCTCTGAGACACCTGCCTTGCACTAGATTGAATCTGCAAATGAAAACCACTCTGTTGTACATTGAAGAAAGGAACTATCTCTGGGGCTAAAGCCATTCTTCCCACGGTTCTCAGAGAACATGTAGGATGTAAACAAAGTGCCTTGACAGAATTTTTAAAAACTAGGTTAGCTAAATTCTGAATTTTAAAGTTTGATAAATAATCAATCTGAATAAAATAATTAACTGACCTGAAAATGTTTGTAGACAAATTTAAATGCATAATATAAATAAAACCAGTGTTATTCATATGCGTAGGATACTGTGGATAAATGAACATTAAAAAGGGAGTTTCCGTGGAGTCAGATACTGAAATACAAAATTGAATCTGACCAGGATAATCTAATTACTTTACTCTATGAAGTAAGATCATTTTGAAGTCCATTATATGTTATATGATAATTATTTTTGGAATGAAAAATTGAATCAGTGGTTCAAAAGTTGCAAATGATGAATGATTAAAATGTTGACATTTAAAAAATATAAAAAACACATAAGAATTGTCTTGTAAAATATGCTCCCCCTTAATAAGCAAATGTATTGACTAGTTAATACACAGTGAAATAAACATGTACCTTACTTGTCTTACTTTAACTCTGCACTTTCAAGAGATAAATAGATTGGAGAGAGTGAGGGGAAAAGAGAAAAAGAAGGAAGGGAAGAGGGAGCTGGGAGAGGGAGGTGGAGAGATGGAAAAGGATTGATCATATACCATGAATATAAAAGGCCCATTAAGAAGCTAGTGTCAAGGCAGGTAGTAACAGGTACACAGAACACATATAGGAGAAAATGCTGTTCATGTATCACATGTAACATATGTAAAATAAAAAATACTATATGAGATTCATTGTAATATATTAATAGAAAGTGCAACATAAAATATAAGAATTTTGTTTTTGACTTCTTAATTTCTTCTTCTTAGTACCTACACTATTTGTACTTTGTATCCATAATCTGGAGAGAAAAAGTAGGGAGGTAAAAAGGATGAAAATAGAAGGATTAGAACAAGTTCCTAGGATTAGTCAATTACGCAAGTTTGTAAAGCTAACTACACAATTCTAGTTTAAAAATGACTAGTAATGAGAACAAAAGTTCTCTGGAGTTCATGGGGGCTTTGTAATATTTTAATGACTTCTTTTATATTGGAGAACAAAGTACAAACCATAATGGTGTTGAGAAATGAGGACCAAATGGAGATTAACATGTAAGCACTCCGAAAATCCATTTCATTTTTATTCATACCTGAACTTTGGGAACATATTTCTGTTTAATGAATATTGATGCATTAGGCAGAAAAACATCATCTGTTCAAACACAGTTGGCAGTTTAAGGTTTCATTTTTCTATCAAACATTTTGCAAGCCAAGTGATTTCATCAACATATTCAAATCGATGCCCAGCACTTATTAAAGGTCACTTGTAATGCTTTGAAACCTAAGACAGAGAAGGCAAGATTTTAACCTAAAAACATTATAATGGAGATTTTTCTAATAAAGTAGTTCTTAATACTTCATATTTACAATAATTTGTCCAATTCTACTAATAATTTCAAAACCACTTATACAAATCTCATTGTGAACCTTTAGTTTTTGGTGAAGATGTCTTTAAAATAAGTAGAAAAAAAGTGTTATTTAATAAATGGTACTGTGACACTTGGCTTACTTTTAAAAAACATATTGGAATAAGAGCTTTACTTCTGACCATATACCAACTAAGTACAAATGGATTCAAATGTCTGTTATAAAAAATGTACTCACACGAGTAGAATTTATAGGTGATTATCTGATTTCATGATGTAAATTGATAGTTAAAGAAAAAAATAAGAATTTCATTTGGAAAAGACATACATATTTGGTTACATATACACATCAAAAAGTCTGTATGTTAAAATCATCATAAATGCACTAATTTGAACACTTTCAGAATTTCAGCTCTCAAAAGATAGCAATCTCATAATGTAGAAAACTTTCTGCCACAAATAGAAATGATGGATGAAGTGAAATTTTTTAATGTACAATGGGGCTAAGAAAGAAAGAAAGAAGGAAAGAGAAAGAGAGAAAGCAAATTCTCCAGATACTAGAAACAGAGAAATAAATATGTTGGTGAATTTATACAAGACCTGGGTCACTGCTGTAGTAGATAGAGCAAATGTCTGGCTTAGTAATAGTTAGGACCTTGGATTTTAGTGGTCACACATTTAATGTACAGAAGACAAAGATATAGATACATATGAGGTAAAAAATTGGATTTTAGAGAGTTTTATTACTTTGTAGTCTTATAAGGCCTGTACTCTCACTGGAAAGAGAGATTAGAAAAAAATATCTGCTCAATGTGAAAAGAAAGATGACAAAACAGCCTATTTATGACTGGGCTGTTGGTGAAAAACACAAGCAAAAACAAAAGCTTCCATCAAGAAATTTTTAAAATATAGTTTTTTTTTTTTTCATTCTAAGAAATAACCCTAAAAATTATTTGTGTGAGAGTCATAGCCATGCTCTTGTGACAATGGCAGGGACTCACCCACAATGACGGCCACCTGGGATTCATACAACTGCATAGTCACCATCACCATTGAAAATAAACTTAGTGACTAAAAATTACAAATCACATGAGGAAGAAATCTACCATGAAGGAAGAATCTGAAAAATCAACAAATCAAAGACTGAGTGAGCAACCCAAGACCTTGAGCTAACATAAATATTATTGAAAATAAACTATAAAATATGAAGGACTAAAAGGAAAATGTGAAACTGTAAAAAAAGAACAAGGCAACAAACAGATACATTTAAAAAAGAACCAAGTTGATATTCTAGAAATGAAAATAAAATAACTGAAATAAAAATCACTGGGGATAGCGAGGATAGCATTAACAGATTCAACTGAAGAGAGAACTTATTCATGGGCATCAGTCACAATGGAATACAATGAAATAAAGAAATGTTAAATAGCCTAGAAAATTTAAGAGACACAAGGTATAAAATAAGAATGACTATTATATTATTAATAGGAGTTCTAGAAACAAAAAAAACCCACATAAAATCTGTGAAGAGTAATATTCAAAGAGATTATGGCTAAGAAATTTCTAGAATTGCTGACAGATATGAATGTTCAGATTCAAGAAGAAAAATAGGCCTCAACTAAGTCACTACTATAAAATGCAAGCCTAGAGAACTTGGAAGTAAAATTGTACAGCAACTAAAACAAATGATGATTCTAGAAGCAAATGAAATGTAAAAACAGGAAAAAACAAAAAGGAGACACTTGGACTGAAAGAATACTTCTGAATAATCACAACAGAATAACATCTTCCAAGTTCTGAGAAAAAATAAGTTAGCTTCAGTGCCCATATCAATATTAAGAAAAGTAGTCTTCAAGTCAAGGGGTATTATCAGAAATATGGATATTTAATTATAATAAAAATGCCAGCTCAGCTTTCTTGTTCTGGTTCTAGCACAAGATGGAGTAAACACAGTTCTCCCTATTCCTCCCACTAAGTAGCACTAAAAACCCTGGACGTTGCATACAAAACAAACCTAAGAAGGTTATAAAAGGGAAAATGGCAGACTGTGGAAGAACCTCAGAACCTCAAGAAAAATAGGGCAGTGTATTCCCTATTGTTCATTAGACAGCAAACAGTTCCCTGCTTGTTTGTTCTCTGTGAATTTCCTGCTTGTTTGTTTTTGTGGCATATATCCAAGGTTTAGCACCAATAAAAAATAAAACAAGGAGAACAGATGAATGTAAGGAAGAGGACATGAGAAAGCGCATTGTTTGTCTGATGAACAGAGTTGTTTTGGTGTGACTAGACAGAGGGAGGCCAGACTATCTTGGTTGACAGTATATACATGCACTTAACAGAAGGTATAATACAAAGAAATACTGAGGTTCT
Organism: Varecia variegata; assembly: GCA_028533085.1. Taxonomy (NCBI): domain Eukaryota; kingdom Metazoa; phylum Chordata; class Mammalia; order Primates; family Lemuridae; genus Varecia; species Varecia variegata. The sequence continues at coordinate 30,248,369 of CM052436.1, forward strand.
ATTAAAAAAGAAAAGAAAGACATTGGTAAAAAATAAAAAAAAAAAAAAACCTCAAGAGCTAGCCAATACAAAACCAATTACTCAGTAACAAAGGGAAATCAGAACTTGGAGGCTAAAACTCAGATTGTTTTTAAAGAATGTTTGGAGTAAAGTAAAGAGATTGATGGATAGTTGGTGCAGGAAGTGATCCTCAAAGGAAACAAACCTTATAGGGACAGCTCTGGATGGGAGGCTTTTGGCTGTCCCTTATTCCATATTTCCTTTTATATTTCTCTTATCACTAGGACCTGTTTCCATCCTGTGCCTTTTGAAGGCATCTGTGGTCTGGGAGACACTTCCTGGATGCACCCAGGAAGGGTAACAGTACATGTGACATTGGGTATCTACAAGGCAAAGCAAGTTCTCTAAATAACAATGACCTGTCATAGTATAACTTCTAAAAGTTTATTTATTTTATTCTAAAAGTCCCCCCGCCTCCTCCTTCCCCTACCAATCAGAGATGAGTTTGGGGAAAAACAATCAGTATGAAGGAGTGTGAGATCTCAGCCCTATCCATGTTATAAAGACCAAAAAATCAAATCAAACGAAGCTAAACAACTGCATGAAGTTCGCACAGTGTGGAAGTGGCCCAGCTGGATCTAACAATTAAATGTCTAGACTTTAAGGGTGTACTTCCTCCCTCAGGGTGAAGGACCAAAAAGTTTATATGCTCTACCATAAAATAAAGAATCATGATAAGCATAATTTATTCCCATGAGGTTCCTTGAAACAATTTCAAAGCATATATGAATTTCCATTCATAAATTTGGCTGTACAAAAAATACTTTCTTAATTTCTTAATTTATGAGAGTCATGTTCTTTTTAACTCAAAGACCCCATCTTATATAATAAGACTGATGGGAAATTAAACTTAAATTCTCAGAGATCTGCATCTTCACTCTCTTCCAGGAGCTTCAGTCCCTGAAGGAATAATCATCTCATCACGGTGGTTACTGGTGAGACACTTTTAGTTCCACCTACATAGTCACTTCAAGCCTCATTGTTACATTTAGGCAATGCTTGAGACAAAGAAATCTTTAGTGTGAGGCTCTGGGTGTAGACTGAACCTTCTTAAACACTTGTGTTCCTCCTTTCTGAAATCCTTGGGTCTACAAGTTCCCTCTTCTCCAAGTACTAACAACACTCTATTCTCTCAGTGGAACAAGATAATAAATAAACTCATGATAACACAAGCCTAAACCAAAATGTTACTGTGAAACAACGATTTGAAGTGAAAATATCCACCACCAATGGTGTCACGATATCTTACAACCTGACCCTGCAAATGTAATGCCTGGAATGAAGCATCCTCCAAAGCTACTATTTAATCCCTTTTCATAAGCTATGACTCAAGCCATCTACATGTTTGCTTCAAACATTCTTTATAATTTCCTCTCAGACTGCAAATATTGCCAAAGCATCATCATATGTCAAATGTAACCCAAGAAATATCCAATTTGTGGATATAGTAGATGTCAGGGAGAGAATAAATATATTTATAAAATGGACAGTTATGGTATGAAAGAAAATCTATTAACATTGTCACATTTATACATATTGTAAAGTATTCTATGAAGGTATTTTTTGAAATAAATATTGCTAAGAAAGTTATCTAAATACTCCATTTCATTCTTAATGTGTATATCAACCTGGGCTAACTGGCAGTTGTAAGTAGCAAAAACTTGATCAGAAAACACTTGAGTCTTTCAAAATTAGGGGTTATTTACCACAGTGTCATAAGCTGCTTTAATGTTTGGCGGAGTCTAAATTTAACTATAATCTCAATAGCAAGGAATATAACTAAGTGTTAAAACTTTATGTATTAAATAGGTATCCATAAGAGCAAATTATATTAGCACTGATCTCAGCTTAATGGACCTACACTTGAGTCTCTGTATTTCCTGGGACAGGTTTTTCATGACTTGGGAAATACTTACTGTGCTTTCCAGTCCTAATTTCTGGCTTTGGCTGTTATGACATTTACTGGACCTTCACATTCACCACTGTTACAGACACTGTCACATTTCTGTGAATAACTGCCAGGTCTTTCAGTCTTCGAATTGGTCTAGGACCACTATTTAGAATGAGCATTAATAACACACTAGCAGAAAATTTGTCACTATTTTCTTAGAAACAATAATCTTCTATCATAGCTGCCGGCACTTTTCACTAAATTAGTATTCATTTTTATTAAATCTAATTCTACTAGCTTTTGGTAATCCATGTATCTTCAAAAGCTACCAAATGTAGTCCTCAAGAGTGATTTATTCACTCAAAGATTCTACATTGTGGGGTGTCAAGGATGGGCTAGGTCCTGTATCTCCAAGTATAGATTTAGAATTTTAACCCCAGACTCAGGAAAAACAATGGAAAGTTGATTAAAGTCATATTAGATATTATTAATGAGTTTGTATCAGGTAAATTTCATTTTGAATATTCTAAAAAAGCTATACTGTATAAAGAAATTTTAGAAAAATTTCAAACAAAAATTTGAATAAAATCAATTCTTGTACCTAGTTGTCAACTCCTCACTAGAAAATGTTACCATTATAAAAAGTTTGCTAAGTAAACTAGATGGACAGTTTTGCTGCTATTTAGTATTTTATTTTCTAGCTCATCATAATCCACTTTTATACTATGTTCACCATGTCACTGTTTTTTTTTCCCATGATACTGACATTTGCTTTAAGTAAACCAGCAGGTGGCACTCACACATCTAGAGCCAGGAAAATAAAATGAACTGTTGACATTTAGCTGAGACTACTGATTATTGTCAGAACAATAAACTTTTCTCCAAGACAAGTCTAATTTTACTATTTTTCTTTAATAAAATCTGTAAATAAAAAGTTAAATCTTGATTTCTGAGTACTTTTTATGAATTATACAGAGATGATGAAAGGCATATAATTGTTTCTTCAGAATATTTGGAGCCACACAAAAGAAAAGCAACCAGAATACATAGTGAAAGGGTGCCATTGCTAGCAAACCATCTAACATGAAAAAAAGAAAAAAAAACAAATCACTGCACACAATGCTCCTTTGTTTGCTTAACCATCTGTAGCTTAACTTGTTTTAAGAGTCTATTTTACAGAACTTGAAAAGTACTAAGTAGACAGAAAAGGATGAGTAGCCCTCCTCCATATCTCCCAGACCATGTTCTGAGAACACAGATAAAGCCAGCCTAGCAGAGAAGAAAACAAGAAAAAATACATACAACCACCTCCTGTTATCATTTTGCAGCAATAACTAATCTATTCTTTATAACCCTAACAGAAGCCCAAGCCACTCAACATTGGGACCAGCATTTCTTCTTTCTTTTGCGCTGTTCCCTTTCCTCCTTTGAAAAGTAATATAAACTTCTTGCTTCAATACCTATCCTAATCTTTGAGTCGAGAATTCTTTCTCATCCCATGGTACAAGCCTCCCTCCCTAACACATATTGAGTGTGTTTCTAGGACAAATAGGATGAAGGTAAATAGTTGTGAAAAGTATTGCCTGGTTCCTGAAATAACCCTTAAAATGGTATTTGATTAGGTTTCCAAATGTACTTATTGATTTCAAAAAAATTATACTCTATGATGAAGCTGTTAGAATAAATCCTGAATCATCAGTAAATTATAATTATGTGTGTCAATTTTCAAGAAAAATGTAATGACCGTTTATTTTGTTGTTTTGTCTAAATAATCTTACCACTGAAACTATAGATACATGGAGGAATATAATAATATTTTTAAAACAAAGAAAAGATATACTGTACTGCAAAGAATTTTCAAAATTTGCAACACCAAACCTCACATTAAACTTGTTTCCTAACATAAAATTTTTGACTCTCAGGAGGTATGTGAGAAAAATATACTCTACTGAGTGAATATTGATATATTTACTCTGTATCTCTAAGTAAAAGTGAAATAGGATATATATTTTTAGTTTAATACAGCCTGGTCAACACTCTAGAACAACACACTAGAAAAACCCTTCGTACAAATATAGCCCACCACCCATTTTGGTAAACAAAGATAGCTATGTTCATTTGTTTGTATATTGTCTATTGATGTTTTCACTATAACAGCTGAGTTGAGCAACTATGACAGAGATGGTATGGCCCACAAAATCTCAAATATTTAATATCTAGCCCTTTACCAAACAGTTTGTCAACCCAGATCTAAAATACAAGATTGATTTATCTTTTCCCCTTCAAGTTATATGAAGAAATTGCATGAACAAAAATTACAATGATAATCCAGTATAGCTTGTGATTTCTCTACCAATCATCAGAAAAATAATTTAAGGAAGCCTCAAAATTCATTAATTAATCCTGAATTCCTCTGACTTCAAATAATTTCTAATGGATACCATGTGAGGTCCAAAGGATAGGGACAGTTATAAGACTCAGTTCCTCAGATCTAAGAGATTATAGTCTTTGTGAGAGATAGTACACTTAAAAAAGATAACTACTAATACAAATCAGTTTAAGCTAAGTTCCAAAGAGAAGGTAAAATCAACAAATGCCATAGGAATTCAGGGAAAAGAGAGATTATTGTTTAAGTTAACTAAATTAGGCGGCTATATCATCAACAACAATTTCAAAGGTGTTGAATTTGCGTTTTCATAAGTAGTAGGATTCACAAGTTTAGCAAGTTTAAGAAAGGGCATTCCAGACAAAGGGAATAGCTTGAATGATCTTGATATGGGTACATGTATTCAGAACTTTATATGGTTTACTTTAATATTAATATGTTAATATATTCTTGAGTTTTTGTACATTTGTTGATGTTTTTAACTTATAATGGAAATTTGTTACTAATTTATAAAGGATAATTCCTAAAGAGACATTACGTTTTCTATAGAGAAACAATAACTGCAGGATGAACATAAAAACCTAAATTCTCCTCTTCTCCTCTTCAAAAAAGAATAATTTTTTAATTTAGTGAAATGTAATAGTATAACTTATACAATTTCTGCTAGATTTTAAATACCTAGGTATCATAATATTTTATCTAAGCATGTCAAGAAAGATAGTTCAAGGAAGCAGAGTTTGCTAATAAAGGAGAGAGTATAGTACTATGTATTTTATCTTCAACTTAATCTATGTGCTTCCATTTCTGTGGCTACAATTATTCAAAAGTTTAGTTAAAAATATATAATAAATTGCCTTTAGTGTGAAACTTGGGGTATTCAATTTTTTTAAACACGGAATTCTACTACAAATTCAGAGAAAAAGAAACATACTAAAAAACATATTAAATGCTATTTCAGTCTGATAGAATATGTTCTGTCTTGAGTGGAAATACTGGACAGTTTTGATGGCTTACTCTTTGCTTATTTCAGTATACAGTGGGTTTTCTTAGAAAAATTTGAAATTAAGAATAAAAAAAACTCTTCTTAGAATGTACTTCTAGTATAGTTTTACAGTGTGAATATAGACAAAAGCCTGAAGAATAAGACTTTGGAGTAAAGAAATTATAAGTTTAAATAGAATATTGGAAGAAGGAAATTCTAATAAAGTACAGCAACATGTCAGTTGTGTGGCCCCATACTAGGATGTAGTCAAAAGAAATAAATTTTTTTGTGTGAAATTAGATACATTTCTGTTTGGTGTTAAAACATTTTTAAAACATTTTGATTTGCTAAAGAACTAATATTCTTGAACATTATGTAATGTTTTCTAGATTATTCAATATCAATATTATGAATACCAGTTATCTTATTAGGCATCAGCAGTCCTATCTGCCACTCCAATTAGAAGGACAAAACAGATTTGGACAAAGTAACAGACAGGAATACTGTTTGCCGAGTTCTTCACTTCCTTCCCCTGCCATGTGACCCTGCAGTGCACTAGAGCCTGTGAAATATTAATATGTTGCCCTGATTCATCCCAAGTTGGGCTTGGTCAAGAAACTTGTTTGGGCAAATGCGATATAGGTAGGTCTTAAGAAACATTATGCGTTTCTAATTGCTGTCTTACGCTTTTGTTAAATGTCAAAACAAGAATATGCCCGCCCGGAATAGCTGCCTGTCCTGGAAAGAGACCTGTGGAGCTCACAGGAACCCAACCCACAGCCTGGAGCCCAGCCCAGTGGGCCCATAGCCTGAGGCACAGCTGCCCCAGCTTTCTCATGTAGATCTGTGAGCAAGGATAAGTATCTGTTGCTGCTCTTGCGAGCCACTGAATTTCAGTAATAACTCTCTAGTACACAAAGATATTCTGGCATAAACCAAAGATGTTATTTTTGCTGACTTTAGCTTATATTTATCCATAAGTCATGAATAATACATAAAGCTTGTTATTGAAAATTGATGGTGGTTAAAGTCACTTAGATTTTATACATGAATAATACAGAGTGGAGTTGTAAATCGTAGAAATTCCAGAGTCATTTCTAGATGAGGGATCAGTGTTACCTGTCTCTGAATTAGATGGTTCCAGGAAGCACCTAGTATGCTGCCACTAATGAATTTTGCTACTAATGTGATGAGGTTTGGAATTTCTTTAATAAAAAGTAGTGCAATGTGTTTTATTTTACAGTTAAAGTTGAAAGTGTATAAACCTATAGGGGGGAATTATTTTTTGGTAGACTATCTCCAAAAATAGACACCAGCAATGCCTCCTATCCCTATGTATATTTACTGCTCCTCTCATCAAGAGATGGGGTCTATATCCTCCCTCTTTTCATCTATCTTAGCCTTGTGACTTGCTTTGACCCTTTATCGGTTCTAGGACCAGGATTTAAGAGATCGGATAGCTTCTACTTTTGCTGCCGTGAAAGCCAAGCACCATACAAGACGCTGAATCTTGTTGGAAAGACAGCTAGTCTCTAGCAGTTCCGTCCACCCTAGTGGAGGTACCAGCAATGTAATTGAGGCCAACTTAGACGTCCAGCTACAGACTATCTTGCAGCTAAATACATTTGCATAAATTACCTCAACTGATACCCGCGTGGAGCTAAAGAACTGCCCAGCTGATCTGAGGCAATCCAAAATACCATGAAAATTAAGAAACTGTTTTTTTATGCCACTAAGTTTTACGAAACAACTGACATTCTTTAATGAAATTATAGTGTCATAAGTTTTCTGGGAATATTAATTTAATTAAATTAAAATTGGAAAGAGAGGGAAACAGTACAATGGAGGCAGAGAACAAGCCCAGAATTATCCTGGTGTGTCTGAAGTTAAAATTAACATTTTTCATGGTTTTTTTTTTTTTGTATTCTATGGAAGTTTCCAGAAAAGAGAGACTGACTTAAACCATGTCAGTTAGGATTTGAGTTTCTGAGTCCTATATAATACAATTCAGATATTTCTGACCTTTGTGTTTTGCTAGGGTATATTTGTTGTCTCATATTCAAGTTGCCAAGTGATGTGAAAACTACAAAAGGAAAAGAACCCAACTTTCTTTGACTTGGCTGACATCCCACTTGAAATACTGTGGACATTTGATTGGACTTAAATAGGAGAAACACTAGACTCAAAATGCCTCAGTTTTCCAAAACGCTCATCTTTATACATACTTCTTACGTAGAATAACTTGTTCTGTATGTCAGGAGATAAGTATCTATGGATTTATAAGTGGCTATCAATACAGGATTTGATATGCCTATTACTTTGTTCTGAATAAGATTCTCATAATGCATGTATTACAGTTTTTGTTTTGTTTGTTTTTATTTTTTTGACTTCTAGGGCTACAACTGTGAGTTAACCATATATGGAAGCACATAAAAATATAAAAGAAACAATACTTTAAAAAGGATAAGTCATTTATTTATAGTGGTATGTTTCCAACTTACTAAAAACTGTATCAAATAATATATTTTCTCATAGCAAATAAGGGGCCTTGGGAATTGCGAGTTCTTAAACAAGTTCTAAATTTGTTGCCCACCCAACTCTCATAAAAATTGAAATTTAAAAAGACTTTTGCATTTAGAGTAGAAATAATCTATATTTTCCCTGTAAATACAGAAATTGGTGAAGAAATAAGTCTTAAATTCAGTTGAGCATTTTAACAATGCATGGACAGATTTGGTATTGCTCTTAAAAAAATGGCAATGATACAGCAGGCAGTTATTTAAAAGTTAAAAGGAATCTTTTCTACATTAAGAATACCCATCCATGATTTACTTTACCATGGTAGTATTGGAAAAGGGGAAAAGTTAATGCAGTGCTCTTAACAAAGTGTGATGTAATCATATTTTATACTAAGAGCGATGGAAGCCAACAAGGGATTATAGAAGAATGACATAATCATATTTATGTTTTAGAAAGACCATTCTGAATATAGTGTAGCGAATGAGTCAGAGACAAGCACAAGTGGAGGAGGCCTTCAGCAGTGGTCTGAGCTAGGAAGGAAGTTGCTTCAACCCAGGTGGTGGAGGTGGAGAGGAGACAGACGGCATCTTCCTGGGAACCTCGGCCCTATATTTCCAAATGACTCAGCCTCTCACTTCTTATGTGTCTCAGCTCAAATGTCACCTTATCAGAAAGGCTGACCCCTGATAGTCCTATAAAATAGCTCAAGTATCACTCCCTACCCTGTCTTCATATTGTACACCTTTTCTCTTCTTTATTTTTTCATACTAATAATATTTCTTTTCCTCTGTCATTTGTGTATTTTCTGTCTCCCCTCACTAGAGTGTCAGCTACTTGAGGACAGGAATTTTGGGTCATTGTATCTTCCCTGCATCCTTAAAGATTTCAAGCAACTTGCTACTCAAAGTATGGTCTGTGGACCAGCAGCACTGTCATCACCTGGGAATGTATTAAAAATGCAGAATTTCAGGCCCCGCTCCAGAACTACTGAATTGGTAGCTAATTCAGTTTAACAAGATCTCAGGTGATTCATGTATGCATTAAAGTCTACGAACCCCTGGACTAGCATACTTTACATCTTCAATAAATATTGGATGACAGCATGAAGTTAGAATAGATAGCATATGGCCATGGACTGAGCACAGAGATGGAGCTAAGGAAGACGTCAAGGATGGCAACTGAGTTTCTGGGTTTCTGGCTTATGCAATTGGGAGGGTGGTGGAGCCACTCAAGAAAATAGGAAACACCAGGGATGGGCAAAGGCTAGAAAGATGAAGCCTCAATATTGGATATTTTGAATTTGAGTCTCCTATGCACAGCCAGTAGGTAACTGAATATAGCAATTTGAATTTCAAAGGGATATCAAGATTAGATACATAGATTTTCTACAGATATAGATTAGAATAATTCAGAAACACTTACACTTTGTAGGTCTCCCAATTGTACCTTGGCCAGATGAAGATAAACTGGAGCATTCATAAAAACATTTCTATTAAATGTTAATGAACAGGGAAAGTGGCTTCAGCTGTAATTCTTAAGGACTTAAGTTTGGCCAAATCAGATGTACTTCATTATTTAGAATGAGAGTAAACTTCCTGCTACTTATTACCTGACACGTTTAATGATTTTAATCTACTGTTCATATTATTAGTCAATATTAGATGATTATAATTAAATGCTGTGGTCATTGTTAACTACTTAATACTAAGATTTAAGGAGACAAATCTGATTAAGGATATCTTTCTGAAGCTTGTGCCTTAGTTACGTATACATTACACTCTTGGCAGGTAATCAGAATAAATATTTAGGGGGCAATTCTTTCAGCTTCACTGAAGCATTTAACTTAATTGATTACACTTGGCTTTTACAGATAATGAGGACTCCCTGGCTGTAAATTGCTCAGATGATTATTCTCAATGGATGATGATATAATTAAACAACAATTTCTGTTTCAGATGAAAACTGTATACAAACAATGGGCTGCTTCCACTTGCTTGATGTTAAAATAATTTAGAGAAATTACAGAATATCATTATGAAATAGCAGAAGATGTAAGAGAATCTACTAGTGGTTTTGTGGTCAGATTCTTTTACTATTAAATCAGCAAATTATTTAAAAAGATAATGCCAGTTATATTGATGGTAAATGTGTATTTGTTGGTTCTTGGGAGTACCTTTACGGGGTTCAATTTGCTCAGGTATATCAAACACAGCACACATTTTTATAATTTTGCTTTAGTATTTCACTTCTGAGAGTCTCTCCTAAATAAATACTTAAAATAGTATAAAATGTTCATTACCAGGTAACATACTGACTGATTGAGTCTTCTGTTCCCCACACCCCACCTTTTTGGTTATTTTGCCATTGTGAATTAATAACAAAAACCATTCTTTTAATGGTCTCTTCTCTCAGAAGAAGTATTTTGGAATCTTTGTTCTGGGCTTCCTTGTATAAGGAAGAACAAGTTGAATAAAGAGAAATATCCAGGCTTTGGGAGAAAGCAGGCAACAGAATGCTATGGAAGTTGGACGTTAACTGATATGCTCTACGGAAGTGGAGGTCCTAGGCTTTCAAGAAACTAACAAAGGGATAGGAATAAGTGAAGTGTTTATATGTTATAGGGGACCCCAGACCGAATTTAACAGGGAGAGACTGGGAGCCACTGGAGGAGTATATCCCACTGTTCAGGATTCCTAATGGCTGTGCTGCTTTGATGCTCTGAGACCCAGAGCCCACCCTTAGCTTCTTGGATTACTTATCTTCAGGGCTGTTATAAATTGTCAAAGAAGACTAGAATCTCCCTTTATCCCTAATGATTAGAATTGTTGCAAAATCTTCAATATCTGGATGTGGGGACATATATGTTGCACAAAGAGGAACTTGCCATTACCTGGCTGAGTGCTTAACATCTTGAATCTATTAAACATATTTAATCAAATTCTCCTAACTATTCATTTGAATATTCATTTAAAACCACATGACTAATATGTCAGGTTCTCTTAAGTGTTTGAAACATAAAAGTACACAAATAAGACAAAAATGATCATAATAAGACCTTATTTCTATCTATATACTCATACATATAAACTAGCTACAAAATATTACTATCACATGCTTGCTTATCTTGGCTTCCTCCAAAACCAGAGCCTGAGACAAAGACTCACAGGTAGGTAGTTCATTTGGAAATGATTCTAGAGAATGTCAATGAGAGACAAACAGAGTAGAACAGAGATGCAAAAGCCAATCAAGGATGCCTTGTGGAGCTGTGCGTTGCTCCTGATAGCTAGTAGTAGGTTGTGAATTAATTTATGAATGCATCTGAGAACTGTTGTCCAGGAAGCATAAGCACTTCCATTCTCACTGGTCAAGGACGGATGAACCAGCGTTAACTCTCTCATACTTGTGGGATGTACATTTGCAGCCTCCCAGGTAGGCTCTCTGGAAGACAGGAAGTGAGAATTATGCCACTTGAGCCTTAGTTTCAAATCTGTGTGGATTTTGACAATGTCTATAGGAATAGATGGAATAGAAAAATTTTAAAACCATCCCTAACATTGTTTCAACATTTGCCTTAGTAAGTTTTGGCTGAATTAATATAGCATCACTAATTTGTTTTGTTTAATTTTTCTCTGCTACATAATTTTACTTCCATACTGTGGCTTTCACTTTCTGCTGATATCCCATGGGAACAAGGCTTTCTCTGCAGGGAAGTTTTCTTTTCTGTCCCTTAGGTGCTATCACCAGGAGATAAAGGTTTTCCAAACTGTGTTCCTTATTCTAGCTTTGAGATTATTCTCCGCCCACTCCTCCCAAAATCTTCACAGCTCGCTATGTCATTGCTAACAACCATAACATCTGTTACCTCTATCAGAAACATCCAGTTTCCCATGTGTCACGTACTATATTTTTGTAATTCAACTTCACCATTGCTTGTGCCCCAAAAGGACCAATAATCTGTCAATACCACTGCTTTAGATTGTTCCTCAATTTCTTGTGTTCTCATTCCCCTCCTTACCCACCTGAACTTTCTTATCAAGTTTTCTAATCAGTCTCAGGTATACTTCTTCAACTATCCGTCCCTTCTCTCAAGGTTTGATGAAATCACACAGATTTATCCACTCTTCCTCTTCTGTGCATCCTCCCACACACAGGGAACTCACAGACCAGGCTGAGTGGTCTCACCTCAAACTCATCAACACCAGCCTTAAAAGTGCTCTCCATGCTGCTCAGGAGTCAAACATTTCTCCAGTTCATTCACTCTCCCACTCTGTTTGAAATGATTTCATGCCATTTTCTCACTCCTCAATGTTCTAACACCTCTTTTCTTATCTTCATTCTCTGCTGACCACCTTACCTCCTATTTCATTGAGCAAATATAAGCAATTGGAAGCTTTTAGGAACTCCTGTCACCTCTTCTACCCACTTTCTGGCTTATTTGTCCCTGTACCCTACTCTCTCTAATGTTGGTGAATGAACTTGATATTGGTAACATTGTATAAATTTTAAATATGGTTGTCAAATTGGGACAATATCTATTAGTTTTTTTTTCACATATGTGTTATAAGATTTCAGTCTTGCAAATGACAATTTGAAATATCTGTACTCTGAGTGGATGACAGTAATCAGTTTGTTATTGATGTCATAAGTTGCATGTGTCTTTATTAATGTCATTATTTGTTCCAAATTTTCAAGAAATTTAAATATTTTTCAATGTGTTCATATGATTGACTTCTTTTTATCAGTTTGATTATCAAATGATCCATCTATTTATCACTTCTATTATAAACCATATCTTTTATTATTGAATTATTGATTATGATATGATTAAAAATATTGAAGGAATTTGGCTTTTCAAAGTCAGAAATAACTTCTATTGCCATAATATAGGAATATATGAAAAAAGTTTCTATTACATAGTACAATCATGATTTTATATATTTTATTATCATGTGTACCCCAGACAGGAGAATACTTGTGTTGTGACTAGCTATCAATGAGAAGCAAATCCTCCACCTCCAATTTTGTATATGTGATAATTTGAAGAATTTTCTAAAGACTAGGTTCTGATTCCACACACCATAAACTTTTTAATCACCCACTACTAACATAATTCAGGTGCTGGGCATTGTACACCATTTTCTTATTGAGATGTGACCTCTGATCCTGTACCTCCATGTCAGGTTGCAGGTGAGTCAGCACTGTGGTAAGAGAAGCAGATAGAAATTCTGCAAGCCATTCTACATTAGATCATGCATAAGTGACTTCCAGCTACAAAAATATGTCTGGCTAAACTCAAACCAAATGTGTCCCCTGATTATATTTCCACCTAGCCTAACCCCCAAAGATACCTACGGCCACTCTGACACCACCTACCATGGATGGATGGGAAGTTGAGATGGGGAACAAAATTGGTCTTAATCATTTGTATTTAAAATACCTTGCATCTGAAAATTTTACAGAAACATATGACTATGTCAGTGTGTTGCTAGAGCACCTCTTAGGGCCTTGGAAGTAGCTGTGAAAGCAAGGGCCCCTGAAGTTTAAACTTCATTGGCCTTACAGTACATCTGTTGATAAGCCTGTACTTACCAACAATTTTGTCTTCTCTCTTCATCAACAATATTTCCCTACTTTAGGTTTTTCCCCATCAGCAAGCAAACATTCTCTTACATAGCCCATGGATGAAATGTCTTGACACTTCTTTGCCCTCCAACTATTACCCCATTCTTTTTCTTTCCTTTACAATAAAACTATTTTCTTTACAGGAAAACTAAGTGTTGGGAAAACTCACTCTCTAATTCCTCCACTCCCATCCTCTTAAAATTCACTACATGCTTCCTTAATATTTACCTCTTCATTGAAACTGTTCTTGTCACTAGTGAATCTCAAAAAATCCTACCTTCACCTACTCTTATCTGCAACTTCTGAAAACTTCCTCATCTCAGTTAATGGTAACTTCATGCTTTCAGTTACTCAGGCCAAAATACTAGAGTCATCTCAGATTCCCCTTTGCTCTTATAAAATTGTCATAAAATCCTGTAGGCTCTACCTTCTGGTGATTTTATTGCTATCATCCTGGTCTAGGTTATCATCCTCGCTCACGTGGATTAATGCTACGGCTTCCCAACCTGTTGGACCCTCTTCATTTTATTCTCAACGGGGATGCTAAAATGGTCTCTCTTAAACCATAACCCAGGCCCATCCACTGCTCATAACATGTCAGTGGCTGTGAATTTTACTCAGACTAAAAGCTGAAGTCCTTACAATGGCTCAAAAAGCTCTTCTCAGTCTGTCCACGAACTCCCTACCCTCATATTCTCTACTCCTCCTTTGCTCACTCAGGCTTCCTGGATGGAGCATTCAGGGCAGGCTCCCAGGCAGGCAATTCCTCTGTCTGCAGGGCCCTTGCTGGGGAGAACCATGCTGCTGAACCCTTCTCCCTTCAGTCTTTACGCAAATTTCACCTTCTAGGTTATGCTTCCTTGATCATTCTATTTAAAATTGCATTCTCTCCACATTTTCTATAGACCTTTTCTGCTTTGTTTTTCCCCATAGCACTTATCCCTACTAATATTCTATGAATAATAATTATTTTGTTTATTGCTTGTCAATCCCCTCTACCCCACTACTCACTAAAAATAGAAGCTTCAAGAAGGCAGGGACTTGGTTTATGCCTATATTGCTAGAACGGAGAATATTGCTCAGCACATAGAAGGCATTCGGTGAAAATGCATTTGTTGAATACATGAAGGAACAAATGAATGACTACAACTTTCCCTTTACTTATATTTCTGGTATACCTCTCATAATTAATACAGAATTGGAATATTCTTTAATTCATTCTGACTTCATCTTTTAACTGTCATGTTTAGTTCATTTATAGTTATGGTGATTGATGTTATATTTGCAATTATTTCTACTACCTTAGTGTTCTTGGAAATGCTGCTATTTCTATGCATCTTTTACTTTTCTCCCTTTTTGTTTACTGTTGGATTGCTGAGTTTTTTTTTTTATTTCCAGTTTTCCCCTGTACTGATTTGTATCTCAGCCTTAGAGGCATAGCCACTCTATTCATAGCTTAATTTGCTAGTTTAATCAATAGATCTTTTTATAGCTAAAGAAAGCAGCATTGAGCTCTTCTATTTATCACATTCTCCCTTTTCAATCTGTAAAGTTCAGAGGTACAACGACAAATTTTTTAAGTGCAACTTTTAAAACTAAACAATAGTTTAAACTCAAGCACATCTCAGCACAAATGGGATCTTGGAAAGTGAAGCCCCCTAATTATATAGTTGGAGAACACGCTTATCTTAGTATAATTTGATTGTACAGCAGAATTACTTCAGGAACTTTTAAACAGACTCTGATGCCTGCTGCCCGTTCCAACCTGATTAAATCATGAACCTTGGGTTGAGGGGGGCAGCAAGTGCTTTAGGTGATCCTAATGTATAGTCAGAGCTGCCCTAGATAAGTTAAATGCTTGAACCCACAGCACCCAGTATTTTATATTTCAAATATATTCCCATACTATTCTTAATCTCTAACTTTCTGTTTATACTAGATAAAGTTTCATAGCATTCTTATTTTCCAAAAAGTATTCCTTCTCACTATCTGAAATCCCTGCTCATTAAAAATTATTTTGGGTTAACAAATGTTTTATAACACAGATACCATCTATAAAGGTATTAGCAGTGGTGTGTTGGTATTTAAACACTGATTTTCTATGGGAGAAAAGTCCAAATTGTAGCATTGGCCAATTTGCCTGGTGTAAATACTTTCAACATGATCAACTTCAAGCTACCAACTAGCTGTCACTAAAAATGGACATGAAAAGAGATGTCCACAATTAACTCTCATGAGTCTGTGAGCCTGCTCCAAGACACGGTTGAATATAAGACTTTCAATCACTTTATAGAATGATGCATCCATCACCTCATTTCACAAATGAAGGATTCAAGATGCAAACGATTTAGGTGACTTGTTCTAAATCAAATAATTACTCGGTAAAACAATATTTGTAATTAACACTGATGGAGAATGTGAGATGAAACTCTAAAATATGTGTGTAAATGCACAGACACAAGTCACACATTAATTAATAAGGGTTCCAATTAGCCTAACACCATTTATTGACAGATTTCTTTTGCTAAAATGTAATGTTTCTTCATTATTTATAGGTGTCATAAAGGGTGTTCCTGGTTTATCTAGTATGCTTCATTTTTTCTGTTTACTCTTCTGTAAACTAAATTTGTTTTTATATTTGCTAGGATATTCTGCTTCAATACTCCTCTTTTAAAAATGTGGCTTGGCTATTTCTTATATAATTTTCCATACTTTAAAAAATATTTTATAACTTTCCCCAAAGAAATTATTGGTAATTTTGATTGTGATTAACCAATTAAATATGAAATTAAAGAAAAGTTAATATTAGTTTAAACATTAATAATTTCCATTAGTAGAATTTTAATACATTTATTATTGTTGTTTTTATGAGTGGATTTTCTTCCTTCATATACAAGGAAACTGTTGATTTTTATAAATAAATTTATTTCATTAATTCTGTTTCCTATCCAGTTGGCTTATACTTTCAAGGAATAAAAACATATGAATACAATAAACTATGCCATATATGTATACACACTCACACACATACATATATTTGATCCTTATTCTTAATTAAATATTTGTGAATTTTCTTGCTCATTAAAATTTATTTGTTCCAACCCATGGAGAAGCAGGCATAATAAGAAGATAGAGAAAAATGAAAAAAAAAAAGAAAAAAAGAAAAGAAAAAAAAATTTATTTGTAACCCCAATATCAGTAATCCTATTGCTTTCATGGTCATTCAAGATCATTTGTGAACACGAGCTGAGCAGTGAAAAATTGGAGTCCCTTGCCCATGCACATCTCAGCTTAAGTCAAACAAGGCAATGCTCTGCCTTCTTGATTCAGCTTTTATACCTTAAGAAGGGCTTTTTTCATGTTCCATTTAGTGCCGAGTTTTTTATGTTTTTGTGCTTTTTGGTGGTGATTTTTTTTCTCATTTAAAATGACTCCCAAGCATAAGGCTGAAGTGCTTCCTATTGTCCCTAAGCTTAATGGGTCTTAAGGAGGAGAAAATACATGTGCTAAGATTAGTTTAGGCATCAGTTGTAGTGCCATTGGCTTTGAGTTCAATGTCAATGAATCAGCAATACAATATATCCAGGAAGGGAAGAGGAAATTCATTGATTTGTATGTGAAACTACTCCAGAAAGTACTAAAATAACACCTATAGTGCTTGTCAAAGCCATGAAAAGAATAGAAAATGGCTAAATTTTTGAATTTGTGAGACAATTTTAACAAGTAAATGTTGTGAGACTGAAAACCAAAGAAATTTATAGTTATGTACCCAAAGTTAGAAAAATGTTAAACCCTTCATCACCCCTGTTTTATTATAAAGAAATACTGCAATCATTATTTGTAAGAAATATATATTAACATGTCTTTAAATAGAAACACACATAAAATAAATTTATGTATTGATCAGTTGATACAAAGGTTGTGACCAGAGGCTTGTAGAAACCCAACCCTCCCTGTACCTTACCCAGGAGAAATAGCTCAGTGTTCACTAATTCAGTGTTTGAGGTGACTTTGTGGAACATAACTACCATGAATAACAACAATCAGCTCTATCTGATCATGTGTGTGTGTGTGTGTGTGTGAGAAAGAGAGAGAGAGAGGGAGAGCAAGTGTGCTAAAGGAAAGAAACATTACCTAAAGTTCTGCAACCATTATACAAACAGGAATAATTTTTGTGTATTTATTTCAACACATATATTTTACAGAGTTTAGTACCTGATTTTTATGTACTTTGGATGCCATGTGTGTGTATGCATATACATATAGATTACATACATGTGAATTTTTCATCCAAAATTTCAAACATTGCCCCATATTATTATGCAATATTTCTCATCATTACTTTTAATGACTACTTATTAAATACTATATTATGGATAAATATACTAATGTAACCATTCCCCTAGGAAAAGATTGTTTCTGAGTTTCTCATGTTTAATATATTACTGCATATACTTTATTTTTTGCATATGGGATTATTTCTTCATGATAAATTGTTCTGTCAAAATGTTTCAATATATCTTTGTTAAAAAGCTTTAAAAATTTATGTTCTCATTTTTCATATAAATGTAAAAGCAAAAGGATCATTTTGAAACTTCTGTAAGATAGGTTAGAAAGATAGTATTTTTGTGACATCTTTTGGAGTACAGAACCCCACTCTCCCCAACCATTTGCATAATTTCATTAATTTAACTCAAAATGAAATTCTTATCTTATTTTCTCTATTATTTAAGTTTGCATGAAAATGTATAGTTAATTAATTTAACTCTATATGTCTATTTGGTTTAATACACAAAATCAATCATTTTCAGTAAAAACTTAGATTATAGATTCCTAATTTTTATTTTAAGTATTTATCACTGTTTTTAGCAGGTCTTTTTGTGATTAATTTTAAGATGATCTCTATCTTTGCATCTTTATCACACCCGGATGATGTATGACTGCGCACTCATTTTTTACTTCAGAGTTTTATAGATACTGCTTCATTTTCTTCTATTGTTCAGTGTGGCACAGATACATTTTGAGGTCAGCATGATATTTGTTCCCTTGTACATATACTGATTATATTGTTTTGTTGTTGTTTAAATCATTGGATTAAATTACTGGAGTTGTTGGTGATATGTCATTCCATATATTCGAATGTATTTTGACCAAATTTGAAGACAACAATTTAACATTTAAAAATCATACATATATTCATTAAAATACATATTATTATTCAAATTAAAAACATTTAATTGATGAAATATTACAGAGTAGTTATTTTTGTATAAGTTTCCTCTTTATAGTATAATCCTTATAATTTATTTTAGCTTAGAAATGTGGACAAAACAACGTGAGTTACAAGACATTTTAAACATTAACATAAACTATTTTGTTATGTATTTTATATCTATATTATAATTTTGTATCTATGTTAATGTCATTATTTCTATTATATCTTTGTACGTTGTCTTTTTTCTACCAAAATAAAGTATGGTCATTTTAAATAAAATGTTAAATAAATTCTAATATGGTATCTCATAGAATATCTTCAGTTTTCTTTAAGAAGCTGTTATCAAATTGCCTGACACTTTTATTGTTTAATCTTTCAGACCCTTTGGGTTGCTTGTAAAGCATACATACTCAACTTACATCATTTATCTTTGAGGTCAAACTTGCTATTAACTAAAATGAAATCCTATGCATTTATGGTCAACCATAATCTTATAATTATTATCAATATGTACAGATGACAGTTTGAATAAAGTACAATGCAGAGATACAATGTGAGTGAACCAGGATAGCTAATCACACTGTTAAGTAACATTTAACTTACCTCAATTTGTTTCCCTCTCTACGGAAAAAATAACACTCAAGGCAACTTACAATTTTCTTACCCAAATTCTATCAGAAATTCTCCTTGTCTACTTAATATTAAAACTATAGACAGATGATGATGTTTATTAAAGGTGGATATGCTTGAATGTAAACCTTTGCAGCTACCATGAAGAATAGTATGGAGATTCCTCAAAACAATTACAAATACTACTATTAATATATGATACAGCAATTCCACTACTGGGTATTTATTCAAAGGAAAGGAAATCAGTACATCAAAGAGGCATCTGCACCCTGTGTTTATGGCAGCACTATTCACAGTAGCCAACATATAGAATCAGCCTAAGTGTCCAACAGCAGATGGATGGATAAAGAAAAATGTGGTAAATATACACAATGGAATACTATTTAGCCATAAAAACAAATGAAATCCTGTCATTTGCAACAACATGAATGGAACTGGTGAACATTATGTTAAGTGAAGTAAACCAAGAATATAAAGTTAAATGCCACATGTTCTCACTCATATGTGGAAGCTTAAAAAAACTGAACTCTAAAAAAGTAGAACAAAGGATACTACAGGCTAGGAAGGGTGAGGGAAGAGGGGAACAGGAAAAGATTTTTTAAAGCATACAAAATTAGAGGAAGATGGGAGAAATAAATTCTACCATTCTATACCACTGTAGGATGATTATAGTTAGCAATAACATACAGTTTCAAATAGCTAGAAGATGGATATTGAATGTTCCCAAAACAAATGATAAATGTTTGAGATGATGTCTATGCTAATTACCCTGATCTGATCACTATAATTATATGTATCAAAAATCACTATGTACTCCATAAATACGTACAATTATTATATGTCAATTAAAAAGAAAAGAAAATTAATAAAAAATAAATTTAAAAACATTTAAAAAGCTGAGCATGATCCTCAAAATGAGCTACACAGAGTCTTTAGAGTGTAGATGTTATGGAGATGTGCTCAAAACAGTTGATGTTTCTTTGTTCTTAACTCTTCAGTGTTTGAGATTTGGCCATCAGCCATAGTTTCTTTCAGCTAGCATGCATGCATGCATTGTTATTCACTTCTGCCTAGACTGTAATATTGTTTATGAGGTCTTTATAAGACAATGTGTAGCGATCCCTAATAATCTATCATTGCCATCTGTTTTCTTCACCAATTCCTGGAACATTCATGTGCCCTGAACATTCATAAAATTTGCATTTGAACACTCCGCGTGACAATTTTTCTAGGAATTTTTGATGTCCCTCTAGGACTATTTTTTGTACCTGCTTTGCCAACCATTTCAGTTCATGAGATTTCTCCAGAATGCAACAAAAAGCCAGAGACTAAATTAAAGTAAAAAAGAGTTCATAAAAAGCAACTAAATTGAGAAAGTTCATAACGGCACTCTTTTTTTTTTTTGGCTGAGAACATAAGCCACTACTCATTCTCTTTTATTAACAGGCAATTAGAAAATTGCCTGTTAATTATAATCTTCGGTACAATTCTATAATATCTTGGAGAGCAACTAAACTTTAATGAATTAGTACTTTTCTACAGCAACAATAAACAAGCTTAACCAAAACCCTTTTATGATATGACTTCAACCTGTCTTTCCTGATTTTTTCTTTTCCTTTATGTATGAGATAATGTATTGCTAGCAGTGGTATGATAGCAAATGTTTAACAACCAGCTTTTTGAAAAATAAGAGTCCATTTTTAGTGTTGTTGTTTTTTTTTTTTTTAGTGTTTGCCTATTTCTATAATGTGAATACTCCAACCATGGCTGATTTCAAGCATGCTCCTTTGGAAAAAGATGTACATAATCAAAATTCCATAAAAGCCAGCCTCAAACACCCCTGGTTGTACTGGAATCAGTTTGGAGTTGTGTTCAATTATTTATGAGTTATGTAATTGAGATCAAATTACTAAATTTTCCTGTTTATTTAAATAAAACTTAACATGTTGGGAGTTTTAAAAAATAGAGATGCTATAATGCAAAGCAGTGTACATGTTGACAAATAATAGACATTTACTGAAGAGTATGTATTGTTATTGCTGATACATCTGCCTACATCCCTGTCTTAATCTATTCAGATCAACATAACAAAATGCCACAGACTGGGTGGCTTAAACAACAGATATGTATTTTTGTTATAATCTGGAGGCTTGAAGTCCAAATCAAGGTGCCAGTAGGATTGGTTTCTGGTGACACCTCTCTTCTGGGTTGCAGACAGCCACCTTCTAATTGTGTTCTCACATGACATTTCCTCTGTGCGTTCGTGGAGAAAGATATCTGGTGTCTCTTCCTTGTTTTATAAGGACAACAGTCCTATTGCATTAAAGTCCCTCTCATATGACCTTATTTAACCTTAATTATCTCCTTAAAAGCCCTATCTCCAAAGACAGTAACCTTGGGGGTTAGGGCTTCAACGTATGAATTTGTGGGAAACATAACAATCCCTACACATTCTCTAGGTTTTTCCCTAAGTACTTACTATTTCCCAAATATGCCCAGTTTTCTTTGCTTTGTTCCTATTATCCTCCCTAAGTATATGTCACCTTGATAGACAAACTCAGATCGTCAAATCCCAATTTGTCAAATCCCATTTTAGCTACCACTTTCTCCAGAAATACCTCCCTGATCATTTCAACAAAAATAATCTCTCTCACTTTGACACTCAAAAAATCTTTGATTGTATCTTTGCTATGATGCTTATCTTTCTCTGACAAGTGTTAATGCCATATTTCATCAACTTTAACATGCAGATTTTTGTCTACTTTAATATCCCTGAAATGTTTTGTTATAATCTTAAAGCAGAATAAAGATGAGGACTGTCTTATCAATTAAAAATGCTTTAATAACATGTCACATCACTGGCCAGGGTTAATAACATGATACAGGAATATTTCTTCAAATGTTCATTTGCCAATGCTTTCTTATATACCATTATATTTACTTATAAAAATTATAGTGAAATTATATTTATGAATACAAATTACTCTTCACATGTGAAAAATTCAGTTTTGTGTCCCTTTATTCTGTAAAAATTTGTCATTTAGTATGTAGTTTAGTTCATCTTGTAAATCAGATCCCTGCTGATACGGACAAATCTAAAATTGTGAGAAATGAGTAACCTCCTCCATGTTGTGAATTTTAATTGAAAGTTAAAGAAACCTAACTCAATGAGCTAAAAAAAGAAAATTTATATTAACTGTATTGTATTAAAGTATAACATTCAAAATTGTAAAATTATGACATATATAAAATAAACATGCATCCAAGGGGGTATGTTGTTGATTTAAAACTGACAATAAATCTTTTAGGTTTTTTTTTTTTTGGTTCTCCTAAAAGAAATTTTTTTTCATTTATACTGAAAAAAATTTACGTGTTAACCTCTCTTTTTATGTAATGGTAAAATAGGCAGATAATATAATGTCAAATACAAAAGTGCACTGAATGAACTTCCAGTAATCTCTTTTGCCTATTTCTAAGTTTTTGATAATTTTTCTGACACCTGTTTGGCTCCATAAAGGATGTGAGTTTGTCATCAGTAGTCCAGAGGCTGCAAATAAATGGTTGCTAAAATTAGAGAGAAATAGTTGTATTAATAAATGATGTTAAAGAAAAGAAAACACTTCTTTTTTTTTTTTCCTTTTAAAATCCTTTCCGATATTATCAGTGCAGGGTTATGAAAACATATTTAGGGACTTCCTTGGAGATAAGCATTTCTTCATGGTCACTGTCATTTGGAGAGTTACTTCCCGTAGTGTAGCACCAGAGACCTATACTCAGAAGGAGTGGAACAGTGTCCTAGCCAGAGGACAATGAAGAACACAAAGTCAGTCTTCATTTCAAAACTTTTAATTGAAAAATTGTTTTCCGTGACAAATTTAAATGTAAGGACTGTAGAGTCACAAAATTTCTGGAGCAGAGTTTTCAAATTATCAATGAGGGACCAGTTTATTTACATTTTTTTCGAGTATGTATGCTACAAGTCAATAGGTGTCTTGGTGTGCATGATTAGCTCTATTGCTGATGCCATATGCAACACACCAGATGACTTTGCCAGCACCCAAACTGCTCTATACCTCGTCCAACTAGATGAATGTAATGATAATGTGTGTGGATATCACTGCAATAAAAAATTGCTATAGGATTTTCCAAATGCTTATCAATGTCAGTACTTACCTTATCATGGCCTTGTAACCTCGCACTGGCCTATGAACCTTACTTTGAATAACACTATTCTACCTTGGGAAAATAACATGAAACAACCCTGACATCTCAGGTTATTTTCTTCTTATTATGCTTAATTACTTTATTTGACAATTTTTTAACGTTGGCCGTCACCTCAGAAACATTGCTGCCTGCTTTTATAACGTAGTTATCAATGTAGCCAGTGCATGAAACTTATCCAAGAAAATAAAAACATGGAAATAAGTTTTCTCAAAGAAAGAGTAACAAACTTTACATTGGATTTTTTGTTTATTGGATCAAAATTAGGGATTTCTAAATTATAGAAAGTCCCTGACTTACAATGGTTTGACTTAAAATTTTCTGAATTTATGATAGTGCAGAAGAGATACACATTCAGTAGAAAATTTACTTCAAGTACCTATACAACCATTATGCTTTGTGTTTTCAGTATAATATTCAATAAATTATGTGAGGTATTCAATATTTCATTATAAAATAGGCTTTATGTTACATGATTTTGTTCAGCTGTAGGCTAATGTGTTTCAAGCATGTTTAAGGTAGGCTAGACTAACCTGTGACATTCAATAGGTTAGAAATATTAAATATATTTTTGACATGATATTTTCAACTTACACTGGGTTTATCAGGACACAACCCCATTTTAAGATGAGGAACATCTGTAGTTGAAACAAAGTTTCAAACATCATAAAATTTATAATACAACTTCCTTATCTTTGCCAGTTTGTAATTAGATCTTTTTAACCTTAAATATTCATCAGGTGGATAAACCCAAACCGACCCATGGCTTATAATAAGGAGAAAACTAAACTACAAAATATTTGCACTTGGTACCTCCAGAAGGTTAGGAAAAGTACAAATTCCTTTAAATTCAAGAATTAGCATTTGCTAATCTTGAGCATTTTAATTACTCTCCCCTAGGAGCACTGACCTCTAATAGTTACTATAAAAAGAAAAGTAAGCCCTTTGGTCCTTTGATTTTAATTTTTTGAACCTGAGTAATTATCCATAGTGTCACTTTTTATAAAGAAAGAAAATGTGTGTCTTATGGTTAAATAGAAATTATAGGATCCAAATCATACATACCATATGTATTCATAAAATGACCTGGGGGAAAAAATCAAAATAAGTTTACAAAAATATAAACAGTGATTTATATAGTAAGCTGATGGGAGTTGTGATTGTCTTTGAAGAGTAGGTCAGACCATCCCATAGCCTCTTCTCTGAAAACTACTTTTTATTCACAGCTGCTGCTGAAGGTCTAGGCCTTAGATGTATCTCTGTCAGTAGGTACCTGACCCAGGATAAGCCAAGCAAATCTTCTGTCATTCAGAATTTGAAACTGGAATTCATAGTAAGACTAAGGCTGAGTCAGTCATTGTTGATTACATACATTTGCATGTGTACTAACACAGCAAGAACAAATTTACAGAGAAAGGAAATAAAGCTCACAAACAGAAAAAGGGAAACAAGATTCCTGTAACTCCTGACTTTTCCCTTGTAAGTTTCCTCTGCCCTTTCTGGCCATGGGTTTTACAAAAGTCTCTGCCTCCGTTCAACCAGTGCCCTTTCTGGCTTTAGCTTCTTTATGTTTATGTTTAGGCTTAGGTTTAGATTTAGGTTTAGGTTTAGGTTTATGTTCTTGTTTAGGTTTATGTTTCTTACCACCGAACAATTCACAGAAAGGATAATACATAATTTGAATTTTTACTATTTTTCAAATTATCTATATTTTTATATTGTTTAAGATATATAGTCAAGCAAAAGACATTTACTTTATAAACCTGTAAAAAAAAAGCAAGAAGAAATGAAACAAAATATAGCCTGATAGTCAAAGTGAAAATATTTTTATACATATTTACCGTGCATTTAAGTCCCAAAATATATGAGATGGCTTAGAGTAAAATACATAGTGTAGGTAAAATTAATTTCAGAAAGTAGAAATTAAAACAGTTATGGAGATGGTTGGCTATTATGCCAGGAAACTAGGATAAGAAAATCATATCAACTGAACATAAAATTTGATTGCGAGTTTTCTAGTAGCCAAGGGGGAAAGAAAGCAGATTGGATGATTTTCTGCCTATTGTCTTATTAAAGGAAGCATCCTGTGTAGAAAGGACACATTTCCTCCTGTTTTTTGAGTCAGAATTGAGCATCTTCAATATATACCATTATAGAATTATGGAATGTGGACATTAGAAATGTCAAAAAGATAGTGTCATCTAAGACTTTAATTTTTCCCCTAGAAATTTGTGACTTAGCAAGGTAAAGCAATTTGCCCTGGGTCAGATAGAAATAAGAGCATTTTGGTAAATGATGCAGAAATATTTTCTTACATGACTACTTCTTCATATTAAATTATTTAAATGACCGTTTTTAGAAGTCATTTCTAGAGCAATGCATGTGAATAGTCTTGGTATATAGCTTAGCAATTATATGAATATAAAGCTGTGAAAATCAAAGTGATGACTGCTTGACATGCATTTTATTTTTCTCAAAAATAAACTGAGTTTCTAACTTGGTCTTGAATTGATGTCTCCCACCATTATCACATAAGACCATTAACCCTTCAAACACTATCTGGAGTTCAAATATTTTGTGTTATTGATTAAAGTGAGAGTCATGGGCTCCAAATGGCAGATGTACAGGTAGCAAAGTAATATCTATATCTATATTATAAAAAAAAAGTTAAAGAACTACACTTGTATGTTGCCCAAGTATAGGGTACTTTGACCTATCAACATTGGGCAAAATGGTACCTACGGAAAAAGAAAAATATCATAGAGAGTTAAAAGTAGACCTAGAAAGGGAATTCATGCTACTCAAGCATTAGGACTAAAATTTATCAAGGTGAACCAATGAGAAACGCTTTTGGTTTATTTGTTCGTAAAAAATTCAAAGTTGGTAGACAATGTCTGGGAAATAATACTGTGTAGTAAAAAGAGTAAAACAATATATAATATGTTGACCTGAATCTTATCTAGCTTCACACAGTTATCTGTTTCTTCTTTAGCAGAACATTAAGCTTCATTTGAGTGGCTATAGGTTTGAATTTTCAAGGGTGCTAAGGAAAAGCAACAGTTTCATTTCTGTTCAACAGATATTACCTTTCTGTTACTGCCAAAAACCAAGGTCATGGAGGTGATTTGGCCAAAGGCCCAGTGTAATCAAAGCCACTGCAGGTAAAGTGAAACGTTTAATTATAACTCTCATTTTCCAAATGACTTCTTGACTAAATGGTTGATCAAACATGGACACAGACTGCCAGGGTGATTGTGGTCCCTGTGCAGACAAATGAAGGAAATTAAAGAAAGGAGCCTGTTCGTGTAATTCTTGGCTGAATGAGAATTCATTCTTCAGTGAATATATAACAAGAGAATAAAAATGAAGGTTAAACAGGAAAAGAGGGGAGAACAGACTGATAAGGCTAATAGACATGGTTTCCACTGACAATATGACATTAATAGTAAATAGAAGGGCAGAAGAAACAAAGATAGAATTTTAATATGTAGGTTGAATGCCAAGGAAATTATTGCAACAATCAATAAAGCATGGCATGATATTAACATGCTTTCAAAAAAGAGAGAGGAGTTGGCACAAGTCAACATGGGGACAAAGTTGGTGAGAATTCTTTGCATACTTTAAGATTTTAGAGCCCCAGCCACCATGGCTCATGCCTGTAATCCTAACACTCTGGGAGGCCAAGGTGGGAGGATTGCTTGAGGTCAGGAGTTTGAGACCAGCCTGAGCAAGAACAAGACTCTATCTCTACTAAAATTAGAAAAATTAACCAGTGTTGTGGCATGTGCCTGTAGTCCCAGCTACTCGGGAGGCTGAGGTAACAGGATCACTTGAACCCAGGAGTTTGCTGTGAGCTATGATGATGGAGTGACAGAGCAAGACTCTGTCCCTGGCTCCAAAGAAATAAAGAAAAAGAAAAAAGAGTTTAGAGAGTGAGAAAGTGAGTTGGGAAGTGAAAATAGAACAAAATCACACTTATATTTATTTGTACAATCAGAAAATATTGAAAATAAAAATACAAAAAATATATATCCCATGGTATAAAAATTCATCTTGTAATAATCTATTCTACATAAATAATAAGATATGAACATCTGTATATATATATTATGAATGTCTGTAAGTAGGTATATCTACATATACACACAGAGATATGTGTAATCTAAGATGCCATCAATATCATGCATCTTTTTAAAAGAAATATACCATATGTAATAATTTTAAGCCAAAAAGCAGGTTATACACTGATATGTAACAAGATGTGTACCTATATATGCACATATGTACATATATAGATTTATAAAAATAGATACATACATATTAACATGTATATTGCTATGTCCGTATCAGTAGAGCAGAAAGTGAGGAAGGACATATAACTCTCATCAGTTGTTATCTTGAAAGGTGGGACTGGCAGGATAAAAGAAAGGAGGTTCATTTCCTTATAAAATTTTTAAAAGAGTTAAAGGTATTGGTAAATATGGGATGAATATTTATTTCATATAAATTTGTTTATTTTTTTAATCCAAAAAATTTAATTGTGGGTTATATATTTATCTGTATATTAACTAATAGACTGCATAATTCTAGGGATTTCTAAAATTATATTTTAAGACAAACATATCTAACATATCTTCCTCTGAAGTAAGGAAGACTATGATTTTGACATGAGTATATAATTTTTGTGTTTTATAATTTAACAAAAACACAGCAGAAAAGGATACAAATTCAGGCAGTATTATTGAATGCATACAGGCTCTTATCTGCTTAAAAAAAGACTAGTACTACTTAAGAAAAGTGAAAAGTGACAAAAGGATTGGAAAACAAATTCATAAGATCAAAAAGAAAATGGCAGAAAAACCACCTTTAGAAGATACGAGATTTGTTAAATTATATTAGCCATATTTAAGAAATCAGGGGATTTGTGGAATTATTGAATGAACTGTCACAAAATTTATGAAAAGTAAGCCCGGTTATATGCTTGTATGTATAAAAACAAAAGTAAAATCTATAAGGAAAACAAAGATAAAAGATGCTATAAAATCAATATAAAGTGGGATAAAAGGGTGGATGAACGGATGCCAATCCAAAGAAAATGAGAAGAGTAGATGCAAGATACGTGATTTCTACTTGGCAAAGAATATGAAAAGACAAGTGGAAGGCTATGGCTTCACAGAAACCCTGCCCACAGGAAAAAGTAGAGGAAATAAAAATCATCAGGATCCCATGACTCAAGAGCCAAGGGAATGACCTGATATTGAACATTAATGATTGCAAGAAGAGCTGATCAGGAAATGATTCGTGTTCCACTTTCCATCAAGATGAGAAACAACCAGGGGAGATAAGAAAACTAATAAAATTTCATCTTTATTTTATAATATTAATCAACATTTTCAAAAAGCTCATTTATGAAGGAAAAAAGAACACTCAATATCTGAAGGGATAATATTTTAAGAACTTCTCTAAGTTGTAAAACATTTGAGAAAAAACAAATTGGTGATCATCCATGATTCCTGTTCTGGCCTCTCTGCCTTTAATTTGCTTGCTTCCTTCTTTCTTTTTAACTCATGGCTTTGAATAACTGTGCTTTATTTCTTCAATTCCAGATAGATTCTTTGTAGACTATTTTAGTGCTTTCTTCATTATGCTTTTAGCTAAGTTATATTTAGTTTTCCCAGTTAAAATGATTATAAAAATTATCTTAGTTATAGAAGATGTGAATAACATTTCATCCTTTTATTGATGGATGGAAATTAAAACAAAACGTTGATAGGGTCTTAAGATATTGGCTAAATTTGTAGTTTTGACAGTTTCACCAATTAAATTATTTTTAATCAAAACTAATGAGTACTGTAGTGACATATGTAATGTAAATATTCATTGACATTTCACTGTGCTTAAGATGAGACACATGGCCTCAGTGGTGAAAAGGGAATCAGAACAGAGGATAAGGAAATACGGAAGGGACCTCTGATAGATTGTTGTAGTCTCTGAGTGCTGCTGAAGAACTAACTCCATATTCTCATTCAACCTTGGACAGCTCTATTAAAGCTTCTTGGGTGCGAGGGTCAGCTAACCAGGTAGGATGAATGCATGTCTGCACAAAGTAATAAAGAAGTCATTTATTTTGGATATAGACTCAAATAAATGAAATGCGTACATAATATTAATATGTACTATGCAACACACAAAGGACACAAAGGTCAACAACAGGTGGACTTTTTCATAAAAATATCATAGTCTTATGGAGAGAGACCTGTAATCAGATAACTATAATAGAACATGGAAAGGTAAGAAGATTTGTACCAAGGAAATATAGTGGAAATGAAGAGACATTTTTAACATTTTTGCAGGTTGGCTCTAATTCTCACTATTCTACTGAATTTAGTTCTCCTTGCTCATCTAAGGTGCATAGCATTCTTGGTATCACATGCCTTATGAAATGTTTTTTATTTTTTCCCATGGATTATTTATCAATCCTTGGTTTCCTTTTAGATCTCTACTGACTCACTACCCTGTATCCTCCTTCGCTCCTTCTGCCTTTCAACTGTGGACATTCCCCTAGGCTCATTCCCATGCCCTTGTTGTCTAAATATCAGATGACTGTGGTTTTGTGGAGGATATCCAAGCAGAAGAAGAATATGGAGGGGAAACCAGCCCAAAAGCTGTTGTGAAGTCTAGAGTGATGTCCAAGAACAGCTTCATGAATGTCTTTCATTAAAGTGGCTCTTGAAACATAATTAGAATTTCAACAGTCAGAAAATAGGAAAAGCATGCTAGCGAAATGGGTAGCTTCAATTCAAAGAGCAAGTATTTAAACCAAAATATGGCAAAAGTAGGTGTAGGGACCATCCCTGGGCTGGAATTGGCTTTTGCCCGGAGTCAGCGAAACTTCAAGTGCTTCTTGAGTCCAGAGGTCAATAGGTCCGCACATGGCCTGTTGACTAAACAAACTGCTCCCTAGGGCAGATAGCCAAGGGCCTGAGGTCTTGCACACAAGCCAAGGCTACTCATTGTCCTGCAGGAGGGGATGTGGTCAAGAGGTTAAGATGCAAATGTATACCTCCCTTGAGCAATCGCCCAGAAAGAATGGAACACGTTACCTCGAGGCACTAAAGACAGTCACCTGCCAGGAAGTAGCTGCTGGACAGAAAGACTATAAAAATAAAACGACTGGTGCTGTCGGCACTGCAGTCTTATACTGTCTTTGTGTGTCTGTGTGTTTCTTTCTATGTTCATCCCCCGTTCTGCAATCGCGCCACAACATTAGGAGCACAATATATTTGAGATCTAGGCCTGAATTCAGAGAATTGTTGGTTATTTTTAATTTGATATCCTGCTAACACCAGAAAAAGATTTATCCAAAATCAATAGTGGAAACCTAAGCAATCAAATCCCAAACCTCAAAGTCATCTTAGATTCATTGGTTACAAAGTCAGTTAAAGCTAGTAATCCAAGCATCATTTTCATGCTTTCCAGAATTTCAAAATTCCAGGAATTCCAAAATATTTTTGTCAACAGACAAAAATGCCTGTATTTTGGGAGAACACGTTTCTCAAGGCCATTGGAAAGGACTTATTAAGATTTTGACGTTCTATTAATAGAGTAATATACCACTCTCTTTCTTTCTAGTACTTTTCTAATTCTTCTCAGGAATTAAGAGGAGCAAAGTGAGCTTATATCTTTGTAATTTTTGTGTACAATTTATACTTCTTTCCAATCTTCTCTTTTTCACTGACTTCACACTATGTGAAAAGCATATTGTAAAAACATCCATATACAAATTGTAGTTAGGCCAGCGATAAATTAACATTTTTAATTGAAGTTATTTACATTTGAAATTTTGGGCCAGGCATGGTGGCTCATGCCTGTAATCCTAGAGGTGGGAGGATCACTCGAGGTCAGGAGTTCGAGACCAGCCTGAGCAAGAGTGAGACACTGTTTCTCCTAAAAATAGAAAAAAACTAGCTGGACAACTAAAAATAGATAGAAAAAATTAGCCGGGCATGGTGGCATATTCCTAAAAACCCAGGAGTTTGAGGTTGCTGTGAGCTAGGCTGATGTCATGGCACTCTAGCCCAGGCAACAGAGTGAGGCTCTGTTTCCAAAAAAAATTTAAAAAAAAAATGAAATTTTGTAGGATTGTGTATATTTGAATATTCTCTCTCATTTTTATTCTTAAAATTAAAATTTTGAATATTCATTTATTCATTTGAATATATTAAAAGCCTACCATAGACCAAATATTATCTCTTTGATTTTAAAAAGTATTATTTAATATCTTGTGTCTTTTAAATTTACATTGTAAATTCCACGCAAAAACTTGAAGCTTGAATTTCTTTCTTATGGATAGTAAGTAACTTTGTTCTAATAGTATGGATATACTTGAGAAAGTGGGATCTAGAAACTTCAGGCTTCTATCTCAGATTCTGTCCTTTATTTTTAGCCCTAAATAAGACTTAAGAGTTGAATATTTTTTCTTTCTGCCAGTAGCCAATTCTGGTTTGGTAATGCTCTTGATAATGTTTTTCCCATCCATGACATTTTAAGAATGATAACATAATCCTTATCACAAATTAACCCTAGAATATCTAAGAACACTTTAATAACATTAAACTCATATCTCAGTTCATCATTCTGATGAATTAATATTTTAGAAAATGTCTTCATGTTATTCTGTGATCAAACATTATTAATAGTCCCCACTGACTATATGATATAAAACTAAACTACTCATTTCAATATTTCACATAGTCTACAAAATAGCTAGTTTTTCCTAATTAATCTGCCTCTATGCTAGTATTTAAGGTTATAGGCATTAGGATCAGAAAATTGGCTATAAAGGTAAATTAGATCATGTGTGTTTCAAAGTTTTGAGTCCTGAAAAGGCAATAAAAAATAGTTGTCACTATCATTAATATACTGTTCTACCAGGTTTCTTCATATTTTCTTTATACTACACTGATATTCTTTTGGTGCCCCATATATACTAATTCAACCTAACTGCATCTTTACTCCTAAGAAGATTCCCCTTCCTGGGATGTTTCCCCATTCCTTGTACATCCAATTCTGGCATTCCTCAAGGCCAATGAATGTCAAGACTTATTTTTTCCAACAAAGTCCCTTTCCGACCTCTCTCTTTTGAACCCTCAACCATAATTATCTATCTGTCATATATAATTTTGTCCTACTATCCAAATATTTCATTTGTACATATAATCTTTTCAAGCAAACTAATATTTCTTCTGGAGCAATACTTTCCAAATCAATATCTATTAGTAGATCATGAAATCAATAGAGAGGACTATGACCAACATTAAAAAGCAAGTAAAACATAAAGAGAAATTAAAAAGGAGAAACAGATTAGAAAATGTTAGACTGTGATGCATCTAGTAAGTTTCAGTACTTTTTGATAAAATTAAAGTTGCATTTTTGTGTGTGGGGGTGGAATGGGGAATGTGGGTGTCCATACACAGGTACATGTGGCCACTACCTATGCAGCATGGAAAATTCTTCTTTTCTGTCTTAATAAGGAACCATTGAATTGCCATGGCCATGAATCCTTCCAGTTTGATCCACACAGAGGCCTAAGAACAGAAACCAAAGTGGTGAGTGGTGACCTGAGAGATCTGTCCAGTAGAAAAACAAATATTCATATTACATTAAATTTAGAAAATAAAGCTATGATTTGGGAAACATGGGCCAGAATGTCTAAATATCACAAAAACATTTCAAAACAATTGAGGATAAAATAGGTATCAGTAAGAGTGATAGCAGAAAAAAATGAAAAAAGAAGTAGTTATAAGAATAATTATGAAATAAGAATTTATAAGACTGTATCAGTAAATTGGATTGATGGCAAATTGTTATAATGCAATAATCTTGATAACTCTCTGAGATTTATTTTAACCTTATGCCTAGATTATTGAGCATATCTTAAAGTTTATATTATTGGTTGCAAATAATTATTTAAAATAATACTTTCTATTATTTTTATTATTTATAAATACTAGGTTTTCTAAATTTCCAAACAAATATGATGTTATTTTATAGATATGGGACCCAAATTTGGTTTTAATTTTATTTTCATTAAGGGTTGATAATAAAAAGCAATGGAATTGAGCCAATATAATACTACAAAATAGAAATAAAAAAACATGCTTAATGTTTGCATTCAGGAGGTTACTATACATGAGTCAAAAATCATTCCTCGTGGCTTACTTAGCTTCCTCTTATATCAATACTTACATCGATTTTGATTTCTGCTTTTACTTTCCTCTCTGCATTTTCTTTGTAGAAACAATCTCACCCCTTTTTTTCACTTATGTCACTTTCAAGACTTTACTCAGGGGGTTCTTCTTCCAGAAAGTCGTCTTTGCCCAGTACATTGGATTAAAACCTCGTCTGTGTGATCATCTTCCATCATACTGATCATATTGTCTTGACGGTACATGTACCTAACTCTATTCGTAGACTAAAAATTCCTCTATGCAGGGGGAAATATCCTATCTGCTTTTATATCCCCAGACATAAAATACTTGATTAATTGCTTGACTAAATTTAAGTGTCACCAGCACTGTGACCATTGACGAATGTTTATATGTGCAGGTAAACTTTTTAGCCACTAGATGTCACTGTTAATCACCACTGATGCTCTTGGAGAGCTCCACAAAGCCTTATCGCAGTTTTGAAATCCTAAAGCTCAGCAAACCATGAGTTACCATAACATATTTTGGAAGGGCAAAACCAGACCTATCCTGAATTTATTATGCGGTAAAATCTGACTTGATCTGATGATAGACTATTTATAGTCTTCTTTCTCAGTGTAATGTGAATATTAATATGATTGATTATAGACTGCTGCCCAAACCCCACAGGGAGGGTTATGTAATATTTAAAATATGCTCAACATTACCTTTCTCAAATACAATCAGTTATGATTCCTGAAAACCATCTGGCTCAAGAGTTTTTGGTAAGTTATTCTTGTCCTGTACCAGCAATCCCTTTGTTATTTTTCAGGGAATATGTTAATGACAATAATAATAAAAAGAATTTATTAAATTGTAATATATGCATTTATGATAGCTCTAACCTTACCCACCTTTGCACCTAATTATGTTACTATAAACCATATTCTTTTAACTTCCACAGTATATGTCAATGTAAAAATTAAACTTTGAGAACATATGGACCTTTCTTTTAAAAAAAAGGTAACAAGTTACAAAATGTGGTCTATGTACAAAAATACTTCTTAGTTTTCCTGATTAAAACTTGATTTCATACTTAGGTTCTTAAGTTCTAACACAATTAATAGTTCTTTTTGAAGTTCTCTGTTGTTCATCTTTCTTATGATATACTTAAATCATATGTAAATGAGCTATTCCCAAAGATACATTTTTATATTTTGTAATTTTATCATTGTAGAAATATCTTTGTCAGTATTTATCAGTATCCCAGTTTAAAATATTTTAACCAAACATGACATGAAGGTAGAATTTTTTTAAAAAGTAGGCCAGGTGCAGTGCTCACAGCTGTAATCCAAGCACTCTGGAAGGCTGAGGCAAGAGGATTGCTTGAGGTCAGGAGTTCAAGACCAGCCTGAGCAAGAGGGGCCCTGTCTCTACTAAAAATAGAAAAATTAGCTGCGCTTCATGGCATGGGCCTGTAGTCCCAGCTACTCAGGAGGCTGAGGCAGTAGGATCGCCTGAGCCCAGGAATTTGAGGTTGCTGTGAGCTATGATGACACCACTGCATCCTACCCAGGGCCACAGGGTGAGACTTTGTCTCAAAAAAAAAAAAAAAAAAAGAATTTTTTAAAAAAGTTAATCCCATTCCTTTCCTCTTCTTCTCCAAATTACAGAAATTTATTTTGAAAAAGTATCTCTAATAATTATCAATACTGAAGTTAACCTTTCAAAATTTCTCCCTAGAAAGATGATCACCAGATACCAATTTCCTTGTTTCTTAACTTGCATCATTGCTTTTTCATGTATCTTTAGTTGCTCTCAAGCCTACTGCCTTATTTTTTAGCTTACTCTGAAAACCTCACTGAGAAACCAGGTGAAAGCCTGCATAATGTAATAGGAATATCACTTGAGTATGAATCAAAATATCTAGGTCTTAGTCCCAGATCACTTGCATATTAGTTTAACAGTATGATGCCTCCTATAACCCCTCTGGTTCTTACAAAATGAGGTTATAAAATATAGATATTTCTGCCTGGTATATCCGTATCACATCCTCATAATGATTAAAAAAGACTTGTTTTTTGCTTCCTGCTTAACTGTAATGTTTATCTAGCTTGCTGAAGGAATTCGTGGTGGGTTTTCCTACTGTGAGGCCTATATTTGTCGACTGACTGGACCCAGATATTTTAATAACAATCTTAAACATCTCTCTGCCCTCTGTAGCCTAGTTCATCCAATTTGGAATATTTTGATTATCCCTCCAGCTCCCTAACAAGTTATGCGCTCTGGCTTCCTTACTAAAAACCTCAGCATGGTTTTGCCTCTTAGCCATGAAAGACATCAATATGGACTTTTCAGGTAGAAGTCATGGGACAAGTGAAAGGAAGTGTATCACTATGATTAAGAGCACAGACTCTGGAACCAAAAAGTTTTAAATTCTGTCTCTATACGTTACTGGCCTTGGGAAAATTGGTTAACCTCTGTGCAGTTTCCTGATGTACAAAATAGGCATAATAAAAATGCATTCCCCATAAATGATTTACTATATCTAAAGCACTTACAATTGTGCCTGGCCCATAATAAGTGCTATGAATGTGTTATCTATGGTTTTATCATAATTTGAGACATAGTGTAATGGTTATAAAAATATGACCTCTGAAACTGAATGGTCTGTCCTGAAATCCTGGCTACATCATTTATTAGCTATATGTCCTTCAGTGAATTACTTACACTTTTTCTGATGCAATCTTCTCATTTGTAAAAAGGAGGTGAATAATAGTATATACCTCATATGTGGATAGTTGAGATTAAATAATTAATGCTTGCAATGAACATAGTGTGATGCACAGCATGTAATATACTTTCAATAAATGTTCTTACACCACTAACGGATTATAATTAGAAGGGTCTTAAATATGTCTCCCAGAATTCTGGCAAGGGCTACCAAGTTTGTGTTTATTTTATTTAATTAGTTAAGTAAGACAAGGTAAGACTGGAAGAAAATGGAGATTAAATTATTACAGGTTAAATATAATCTATCCATGAGATATCCAAGTAGAGATTTCAATTAGGAATTGGATATGAATCTTACAAAAGTGGTCTTAACTAAGTTAAAATTTTAGAAACCATCACTACAGAGATAATGTTTACATCTATAGAAAAAGAATCACTCAAGAAAAAATTAAATAAACCCACAGAAAATTAAATCGCCTGGTGAGAGAATGAAGTCAGAGAGGTTTAGGGAACCTTTTCTAAACCTTTAGAAAATCCTGGAGTCAGAGTCAGCAAATGAGACAGAGAAATTGAAAGCATCCAGTACACAACCAAACAAACAAATAAACAAGAAACCCAGATGAGTGTGGACTTTTAGAGTCTAAGAGAAGCCAGAGCTTTCAGAAAGAAAAGACTGGCTAATTGTAAAAGCTACTGTTCGAGAAATTAAAATAAGAACAGAAAAGTATTCACTGGGTTTCATGATTTAAAGTCTGATGCAACTTGACAACAAGTTTTAGGTAGAGTGATGAAGATAGAAGTTAATTTGAAATAGACCAGAATGTAAGGAAGTGGACACAGTAAGTTTAGACAACTTTTTGACTAGATTTACTAATAAAGCAGAGAAATTAAGGCAATTACTAACTAAGAATTTAGAGCCAATGTAGGGCTTTTTGAAGGAAAATTCTGTTAGAATCTGATTGTATTTATGAACCATATGCATAATTAAAAAGTTGAAAATGAAGAAAGAAGTTATTAAGAAAAGCAGAAGCTATGGGAGTAAAAAAAAACGTGAGGAAATTTGCCATTGACAGGGGAGGGACAATTTCTTTACTGTAATAGGAGTGGAGAAGAAAATGAATTCAGACTCAACTAATTTATAGATTTAATGATGAAATAAAATGGGACACAAATCTAGTAGTCTGTATTTTTTCTGGTATTATATCAGTCAGCCGTTAGTGAGAAAAGAGAAATCACTTCAAGGTTTTACAACAGAAAGAACACAATGCAGAGAATTAATTACACAAAAGAGGTAAGTACCCATATAGGGATACTGGGATAACACAAAAATTATAGACAGCAGAGCATAGCTATCACCCCTCCATTGGAGATGAATGGAGGAGGAGGTGGTTCCAGGGGCTGAGGTCACCCCACAGAATCTGGAAATAGAGCCAGCCTGCTCAGTGAAAGCGGGAGGAGATACAGTTACTGCCAGAGACTCCACTATGTGCTGATGAAGGAGGACAAGGATAGCCCAGGCTTCTCCCTTCCTGATGTCTTAGAATCACACACCAGTGCCTCCCACTGGCAAACCCAGCAGGCAACCAGTTGAAAAGAGGACCTGGGAAGCTCAGGCTCTGGGAGTTATTTTTAGGCCACAGAGAAGTCCAGAGTAGGGATTAGGAAGAGGATGCAGCTGAGAGCAAGCAGGGCCAAGGCACCCACAAGTATAAAGTAAACTCACTGGTGTAAATTGAGGAGAAGGAGAGATGAGAAGTGGAAAGTTTAAGGATCAAGGAAAAAGCATAACACGTTCATTGTGAAATGAGTGAACTTAGTAAAGAAACAAGATGAGACTAAGTTTTAAGTAAAATCACATGAAATTGTCATCTTTAGGTCAAAGACATCTAATATTGGAAATTTTATGTGGTTAAACTAAATAGTAGTTTTCTGATTTTAATATTGGGAACATAACTAGGAAATTATTGCATACATTGACATAATTTGTATAATGTACTATTAAATAACATTTCTGTCAGTAATGTTTAGCAGAATCATGAAGTTATGCTATAATTTAGCTCAGGAGAAAAGTCAGCAGGCTCAAAGAATGACATTATTGTGCTAAATTTACCAAGGCTTAAGGTGTATGGGACTCATCCTTGTAGGTGGGAAATGGAACTTTTATTAATATAATTAGGAATAATTTGATTATTAGGAACAACATAATAACAACTATGTTCACCTGATACCAGTGTATAATGAACACCTACTGATGTCTCTGCTAATTTAGAGTGAGGACTTTCCAGTCACTGGGCTGTTCACATCCACTATCTAGAGTACCATATTTCTCTTTTGGAAGATGCCTGAGAATCTGTGTTGCTGGTCAGAAGTTTGCTGAGTCATAAGTACAGAATTAAAGCAAAGTATATAGATTGACTTGCTGGCTATTTTTCCAGGCCAGGATGAAACCTGATGAAATACCATTGTTCCTCTGCATGAACTTCTCTCTTATGACTAGTTTATGACTCTTATGACTGTCTCTGCAGGCTCAGCACTGCCTCGGCCATGCCCGATCTACACCATCACATTTTATCTCATGCACCCTGCTTTTTCTTTCTGGTTATCTTTCCTTTTAAAGAACACATCATTGACTAATCTAGGGTTAAATGAATGTTTGGTTCCATAGTTTGAGTATTATGTAATTATGAGTTGAAGATTTGGTTCACTTCTCAAGACAGCTGTGTTCCCCTTATTTGTAGTAATTGGATCGGAAGTGGAAAAAAGGGGAGTTGCATCACTGTTACCTCCATATCCTACAAAAAATTATTATTTGCTAGAATCATTAAAGGGAGATTCATAAAAATGATCCCAAATATGTGTGTGCATGTGTGTGTGAGTGTTGATTTAGGAGCAATGATAGTTGAATTTGTTATAAAATGAGTTTTGGATCTCTAATTTCAAATAATTTGATTGATTACTGTAAGTTATTTAATAATCATATCTATGGTCTATAGTGAACACACCCTTTGGGGGCCATTTTATTCATTCTCGGAGGTAATAATTATGATTCAGTGAAATATTTGACAATATTGTTCAGTAGAGCAAAATATAGTTAAAATTGCTAAAACATGTATGTCTGCCATAAGAAAAACTATGTACAGTTTGTTCTGGTAGAAATACCAAATAAATTCATATCCTGCTATTCCATAAAGGGAAATAACTATTTTTAGTTCCATCATCTTGCAATCTATTTCATTTCCTCAGCAAATTTAAGTAGTAATAAAACACAATGTAGCTTTCCAATGAATGAACATCAAAAGATCTCCTTGATCAAGCTTTTTCTTTCTATGCTATTAAGCACAGCAATTTCATGTAAAGAGCCCTTTGAAGTTGAAATTGAGAAAAAGATCCAGTCATAATTTCTGAAGCCAGGAGAATGCCAGAATAAAACTTTCTGAGCATATTTATAGCTTTTCTACTGTGAGAAGCCATAAATTTAGGCCAAGAAAAGGGTGGCCAGATATAAATATATTAATTTATAATATAGCTAATTTCCAACTTTCAGTTTTTACCAATAAGGTAGAACTAAAATGAATGGAGGGAGTTACATAATATTAAGAGCTAATTATTAAAAGTAAAAAATGAATGAGGAAATAATATTTGGCTATATCAATGCCATATATCTCTGTGAGGATTATCATTTTCAAGTCAATTTGATATAATTTTTCCCAAGAAACTTCTGTGAGATAATAAATGATTTATTGGCCAAACATTTAGAAAATTTTTTTCATAATTTTTTTAAAAAATTTACAAAAATCAGATTTAGATTATCTCTAAGTTACCATTATACTACATGAGCCATATACAGCAACTAAGAACCGGTGCAATAACCTTTTTATTGAACATCACCATTGGACTAAAACTTCCATCTATACCTGATATTTTATATTATCCAATAACAAAAAATTTGAGAAAATATGCTAGATATCTAGAATACAAATTGCTCGTACGAACCAACAGAGTGTTATTTCCTCATATATGTGTTAGTTATTTGAAGTCCATGCCATAAACTTTAAGCACATAGTTTCTATGAAAAGTGTGATCTATTGAAAATATCCAATTTAGTTTATATTTACTAACCTTCTTGCAAAAATAATATAAACACTGGTAATCAACAAAATATCTATAAGTTATTTAATACTGGCACTAGGAGTATTATGCTTTATTTATATCAAATTCCACAAGAGTTTGTCTACTTTTTAAAAAATTAAAAGAAAAATAACCATGAGCCATGCAATGGACAGAATGTTTGTGTCCCCCTAAAATTCATATGTTCATACCCTAACTCCCAATGTGATGGCATTAGGAGTTGGGGCTTTTGGGAGGTGATTAGGTTATAAGGATGGAATTAGTAGCCTTATAAAAGGGCCCCTGGAGAGCTCTCTTGCCTCCTTTTCCCCACTATGTGAGCATACAATGACAAGCAGGCAGTCTGCAACTCAAAAGAAAGTCCTCACCACCAGAACCTGACCATACTGATACCTGATCTCATATTTCCAGGCTCCAGAACTGTGAAAAATAAATTTGTGTTGTTTATAAGCCACCAAGTCTATGGCAATTTGTTATAGCATCTGGCACTGGCTAAGACAAACCATATAACTGAATCTTAAGCAATAAACATTTCTCCCTGAAAATCAAATTGTTAACTACTAAAAGTTGCAGCTTTTACATTCATGGGTTACATAATAGAATCTATTCTTACATGTATTTATTCAAGAAATATTTATTGTGATTATGACAGGAGATTGTTAGATATTAACAAAAATGAGTCATAGTCAGATCCTAAGCTTATAGGATATGATGTAGCCATAAATTGCCATAATAGAAGACACAAAGTGATAAAACAGGTGTCTTCCTAATTTCTGGCACTATATATGCAGCCAGCCTTCCTCAAATCCATTTTATAGCGAGCACATAAAAGCTAGCCATAGACAGCAATACCAATAGGAGGCATTTCACAGAGTCCACTTGCTTGCTGTTTGCTCTGATCTCTTCTCATTTCTGGTTGCAAATTTAAGTTTTCAATATGGTCTTGTGGCTCCATGGTTTGACATCCTACTATTATTCCTTCTCCAGCTTACTGACTTTGGCTACTTACTTAGTCTTGGCTTGGTTTGTGTTTCTGAATTTGCTTTCCCCAAAAACTCTGTTAGGAGACACTTCTATTACTTATCTTGGACATTTAAGCATGACTTACTTAGTGGAGGGAAGGAGATTCAGATAAAGGGTTATGGGAAGTTAAAGCAAGGTAAATTGGAAGGAAGAGATATCAGAGAAAGCTTCCTAGAAAGGGTAGTACTGTAAATTCTCATTATTTGCATTAGTTATGTTCTATTAAGTCATCATGAACATCGAATTTGCCAATGCTTTACCTTGCTTCTAGAGGAATACAAGATTAGTTTACTATGAGAATCTTCTCACAATATTTTTGTCAACTGATCAGTATATGACCTTGTTTTATGTCTGTTAAAGACATCTTATTTAATATATATTGTTGATTCATTAACATTGAACTCTTGGCCAACAGCACAACAACTCATACCCGAACAAAGCTTACAAAACACATGTATTTTCTTCATGGGGCACATCCCAGCCTTCTTGCACTTAGGAACAGTACACAGCATTTCAACCCCATGCTTATAGACCATTTTAAACAGTGAAACCACCAAGAAAAAGCACAAAAATGCAAAAAAAAAAGAAAAAGTGGTACTAAGCCGACTGAGAAAAAGACATCTGTTCACAGTATGAGAGCTAAAATAAGAAGGCGGCAAACTGCCTTATTCTACCTCAGCTGAGAATGTCGGCATCTAGAGACTCCAATTTTTCACCATTCTGCCCATGTCTGCAAATAAGAGTGCTCTGAGTATTGACATTGGAATTACAAACAAACTTCAGCAAGAAGGCAAATTTGCAAATATAAAATCCATGAATAATGAGGATCAACTGTATGCATTGTGGGCCCATGAAATTTGGGTAGGATTTCCATATGAATGGGTGAGAAGGAAAGGTATTCAGTAATAGACAATGGTATTGTCAAAGGCATGATTATGGAAAAGTGTATGGCTAGAGTTCCTGAAGTCCACTTTGGGCAGAAACTAAGAATAAGAATGACAAATCAGGTGGGGAATAGAGACTAGAAGGTGTTAAATTCTTGGAGAATTTGGATTTTACACTTAGGCTGAGAGTTTCAAACCTTTTATGTGGATTCAGAACCCTATCTTCCTCCAAAGGAGCCCTTAGAAATCCAGCATTACAATGTATAAGTACGGAACAGCCATAGTTACAGGAATGTGGAGTCCTGTATCAGTCAAAGTCTAATGAGAAAAACTGAACCCTCTGAAAGTAATTATAACAGAGTGAATATGATGTTAGGATTTGATAGGTGATGAAAATCTGAGAATCAAAGAGTGGGTGGTGAAGCATCTGGAAGCCAGTGGGATACTGTGACCACCTCTAGAACAAAGGGCTAGATGAGAAAGGGAAAAGGTAGTATTACTGGCACCAAGGAATTAGCACTACCAGGGTATTTGTTCTGCAGGACCTGAAACAACAAACTAGATCGTCTTTGCAGTAGAGCCTGCCCATGCCAGGAGATTCTGTCAGGGCTTCCCATAGGCTAAACACTTCCAGAAGTCTGCTGACTTTGGAGCCTGGGAAATGCTCTCTCTAGGGTAAAAGCCAGCAGAGCAGAAGCATGAGGAATGGTTCCAGGGACAAATAGGCCCAGTACCACTGCAGAACATGAGCCATACACGTCCCACCTCTCTTTGAACACAGTAGAAAACCTCTACATTAAGCAATGCAGAATCACTGACATATTTTACTATGTAGAGTAACACAATCCATATGTGCATAACACAGTCCGTATGTCTCATGTTAAAGTATCATGCTAGAATATCAAAAGAGATCAAGAATATATATACATATATATATATGTATATATATATATATATAAATAAATGATGGGGAACCCAGAGTTACAAACTTAAGTCATGGTCTATTTTACCAGAAGTTCACCAAGTACAAGTTTCCTTCCAATTTTAAAAAGATAATAAGACACTTGAACATATTCAATAAAAAATGAGTAGGTGTTTAGATTACAAATTGACTCCATTTTTATTGAAGTGTTAAAAGTTTGGATTTCAAAACATGAAGTCTGGTATAGTGGTGAATGTTTTCATGAAATGCATTTCTTAATCATAAATATAGCATTTAGCTCTTCTTTATCATGTCTTTTTTGTTGACCAAAGAGTTAGTTTTTGTAATCTGT
Source organism: Varecia variegata (assembly GCA_028533085.1). Classification (NCBI taxonomy): domain Eukaryota; kingdom Metazoa; phylum Chordata; class Mammalia; order Primates; family Lemuridae; genus Varecia; species Varecia variegata. Next base: position 30,292,125 of record CM052436.1, read on the forward strand.
CACATATCCAAGCACTTTTCCTAATAGATTATTTTAGTCATGCCTAAATAATATATATTTATTTTCTGCTTAAAGATCCTCCCAAACTGTCTCTAAAAATATCAGTAGAAAGCTATGTTCCAAAGGTGATTTATATATTTTTTCATTAAGTAAGACTAGAAAAATATTCCAAAAGTGATTTATATATTATTTCCATTAAGATTAGAAAATGTTCCTTTTAAAATAATTCTACAATTATTTTAAACTACTATAAACTACTATTTATATCTACTAATTATTACAAACATAATTAGTCAGTTTAAAATAGATTTTTAAATTTAAATGGATTTAAATCTTAAAGTGTGTTTTATATTTTAGAAACCTTTCTTCAAAAAGGGTAGAGTATACTAGAAGTCAACTTCAGAAGAAAGGCGTTTTTTCTCTACTTTTACATTGACCTCAACAATTGTCTTCAGGAGAGCTGCCCAATTAAATAATTACTATTGTTAGAAACAAACTTACAAGCTCAGGTCAATTTATTTACTAGCCAAATAGAAAAAATAAAACCAATATCGAACAATAATGTTTTATGATTTAATATGCCAATTTATTTTCAATTCCTGGGAGGACAGATTAGAGTACTCAATCTAATGAATAATCATAGATACAATTTTCTTATTTATGGCTGAATCCTTTTTTCTTAGTTTACAACCTTATAAACATTAAATTGGAAAATGTTGAGGGAATATTTCCAAAGTATAGAACTTACCAAACTAAATGTTATAGTGGTTACAGCCAGGTAAGGCTCTATCTTAATCTATTTTGTATTATTATAACAGAATGCCTCAGACCAGGCAATTTATAAAGAAAAGTTTTATTTGGCCCAGGGTTCTGGAGTATGGAAGTTCAAGAGTATGGCATTGGCATCTGATGAGGGCCTTCCTACTCCGTCATCCTATGGAAGAAAACAGGAAGGCAAGAGAGAATGAGAGCCAGAGACAAAGGATGCACTTGCTTATATAACAACTCACTGGCAGGATAATGAACTCACTTCCATGATAGCAATATTAACCCATTTATGAGAGCAGAGCCCTCATAGCCTAATCACCTCATAATGGCCCCATCTCTTAATACCACCACAATGGCAATTACATTTCATGTGAGTTTTGGAGGGGGCATTCAAACCATAGCAGGATCTCAGAGGGTAATGGCCTTCCCCTGATTTTATCATCTCCAGAACAAAGTGGGCTTACTATAAAATTAGAAAGCAAGTGGAGGACCAATGATGGCCACATTGTTTGTGGAAGGCTATTTCACATCAACAGTTTGTTTCTGATGAAAATATGTAAGCTGTAGAACTGTACTAGGAGATAGGTCTAGATGGAGGAGGGAAGATGAAATGAATTTGCTCTTCTGCTTCATTAACACTCCATAGAATAAGGCAGATCATGACAATGACATCATTCTGTGAGTCATTAGAACCAAGAAACAAAAAAAAAGATTAAGGTAACTTATTCATGGGTTGCTTACTCAAATTGATCTCTTGGAAAACATGTACTTATTCTCAGAAATTATAGTCAGCTACGCATGAAGTACAACCAAATTGTTTTTATGATCAACTGTCACCATGGTTTCCCCATGCATACTGTGGAATGAAGATAATTATAAAGTTTGACTAAGTATTTTATTACAAATAAAGCTTATACCACAAGCACATAATTATAGATTCTAAATGTAAAACTCTACAAAGTTATTCTTTTAAAATTAACTGTCAAGTAAGCTTCTTTGCCTTGTGGTGATGCTTCAGTAAATATTTGCTGATTTGATTTATTTAAATTCCATTACCAGATAAGTTAAATTTCAGATTCAGGTTTAAATAGTTTATTTAAAAAAAGAAAGAAAAGCAGTACATATCTCAAGATTGAGAAGATTAAGAGAAAGTGGCTAGTTTACATATACTGCCAATTCTGTCCAAAGTTGAATGAAAATTAATAAAACTCAGATTATTTTAAGTAAAGATCAATTAAAAGTCTCTGGTCTCCTTTTTGATTCCTTTTTTTTTTTTTTTGAGACAGAATCTCACTCTGTTGCCCAGGCTAGAGTGAGTGCTGTGGCATCAGCCTAGCTCACAGCAACCTCAAACTTCTGGGCTTAAGCGATCCT
>CM052436.1:30294366-30315992 GCA_028533085.1 Varecia variegata
GTTTTTCTTCCACTTATCAACAACTTAGAGCACAAATATATCAGTGAAGTTGAGACTAAAATATCACTTCTTCCTAATTAGTTGTATCCCAATCAACTTGGCTTTCTGTTTTATAAGAGAATCAATTAATATTCTTATCACTTCCCTGAAACCAAAGCTTGGGATATATCTTCCTTATAGCAGTTAACAACTCTGAAATTTGATGTATTTCATGTGTTCATATGGCCTGGAGTATTTAAATGTGCTCCTATCTTGACAGAAGTCTAGACTTAAATCACTTGATGATATCTGAGAATTCTAAGAAGCGTATAATAGTTCCCCAGTTAAAATGAAGTGGTAGATTTGGCAACTCTTTGGCTTAGTATTACATACAGCCAAACTAAACAATTAACACTTCTAATACTAACTTATAAATCACTAACTACTAATACACATCTTCATTTGCTTCTGTTGAGACACTGTCATTTTAGAGTCCTATTAGGAACAAATGTCTGGGCAGGTGATAGCAATTCATTGCCAGTGACAAATGGGAGTTATGCCCATATTGGAGTTGACATTAGGATGTGGGCATATTTGGGAGGCTATTATTAGCCTATCACAGGTAGCGTACATCCTGGGAAGAGATGGTTTAAAATGTTTCTGCATTTCTGTATGCATTAATGAATTGATCCCACAATATAAATGTCTGTTTAAAAACTGCCTGTGAGGAGAAATAATGGCCCTCAAAGTTGTCCATACCCAAATCCTGAGAACCAGAGAATACGTTACTTTATAGGGCAATAGAGACTTCGCAGATATGATTAAGGTTAAAGACCTTAAGATAAGAAGATCATCATGGATTAGCTGAGTGGGCCCAGTCTAATCAGGAGTCCTTAAAAGTGAAGGAATTTCCCCAGATGTGGTCAGAGAGAGATGCCAATGTGAGAAAGATTTGATATCACATTGCTGGTTCTGAAATGTAGGGGATTATGTGCAAGGACCAGAGAGAGACTTGTAAACGCTAGAAAAATCAGGGAAACAGATTTTCCCCTAGAGCCTCTAGTATGGAATTCAACTCTGCTAACACTCTGATTTTAGCCCAGTGATACCTGTGTTGGAATTCTGACTTACAGAGATATAAGATAATACTTCATGCTGTTTAAAGTCATTAAATTTTTGATAATTTGTTATAGGAGCAATAGAAAACTAATGTAATGTCACAATCCAATTCATTGCTAATTCATTTCTTCATGCTTCCATAGCCACAAAATTTTATTAGAAAGAAAATTTCAAAAAGTGAAGACCAAGTTTTATCATTTAAAAAATAATTTTTAAAAAGGGCTGAATGACATTCAAAGAGAAAACTTTTTCTGGAATACAGGCCTCCTGATGTCTAATCCATTATGTCACCCTGATTTTCCTTCAGTATCATTTCAACTATGCCCTTCTATCTTTATACATCTTGAAAATATGTCCTATTTTTATATGAGATCATTATTTTCAAGGGGGACAGGAAGTTGTGGCTACAGATGTGTTCTTGGTGGCAGGAAGCCAAGGCTTTGTAATCACCATTAATCATACTTCACTGTAGTATGCACATTTGTTCTATTCTTCTCAGCTAAACTAAGGTTCATGAAGGGCAAAACTGGCTATTTTATCCATCATTTAACTGCCCCCTCACACCTGTACTGTCTTTAATACAGTGCTTGGTATTGGAAGGCACTCATTACATATTTGTTAATTGAAAACAAAAATGTGACACAAATATTTTTCTGTAAGGAAGAAAATGATTCCATCTGATATTCCAAAAATAAACTGTATAAACAGTTTGGCGATATCTGTTTATCTAATATAGATGATCTAAGCTCTGTTGGGCGGATATCTATAATATATATCTATATTTATCTATCCATCTATCTATCTACAGTTTCTAGGGAAGAAAAGAATTTAAATGAGGACCAAAATGAGTCAGATTCCATAAAATATTAAATATATGATTAAACAAGTACTATATCTCAGATCATGAAATGCTTATTAGATTGAATGCTACCAATAGCCTCACACACAAGTTATTGCAGTTTGTGTACAGCATATTATATCAGATATTCTTAAATATTCTCCTACAATTCCTGTGTCACATATCTCTTGAGACTGTTCAGAAATATTGTGCTTTTAGCAATGATGGCTCATATATTACTGGGTCCTGGTGGACAGACAGGCTTTCATTCTGAAACTACAAATACTCTCATATGGATCAGCAATGTGGAATAGACTACCTAATCCATATTCTCTCTTCCCTCAAAAAGCGTCCTAGCTTGTCATGGTTTTTCACCTGGTGGTGACTCAAATTTTTATTCTTGAGTGGTCTGTGCCATTATCAGTCCTGCCTGAATTGGGGTGTTATAGTTTTTCATTAACTATAACCACAAGACATGTGAAGTACTAATAAGTACACTAGCATTATCTCCTTTATTTCAAATATACTCCTCCTTACTCCCAATTTCCCATAAAATTGACGATTAGTAGCCCCAGGCAATACAGTGAAACCTCCTTTTATATCTTTGATTCCTTGGCATGAGGAACCCATAGTGGAGGGGTGGTGGTTTCAACTTCTAGTTCAATGAACGCATTGTTGTGTCCCCTGATGGAAGTATTCCTCTCTCCAGAACTAAGACTCCTAGACCAGTAAGGCTTAAAGTGATGGGGACAGAAAGTAAAACTGTTGTTAGTGGATAACTATCAGTTATAGTGAGGGGAGTCACTCCCATTTCTACCTCTTGATTCTCGAACCCATGAATGTTGACCAGGAGAGAACCATATATGCAATACTTATTTAAAGCATACCTGGACCACATCCTAAAGGACATTGCTCCAGCTCTATAGGGTTTTGCCACCTAGCTGTCATTATAACTGAGTCTTCTAAAGGCCATCCATCATTTTTTCAAGCCAGCTGCTTCAGGATGGTGGGGGATGGTAAAACTAGTGAATTCCACAGTATAGACCCAATGCTTACACTTCATTCATTGTGAAATTAGTTTTTAGGTCAGAAACTATGTTGAGTGGAATACTGTTATGGTAATTAAGACATTGTATAAGTCCATGGATAGTAGCTTTGGCAAAGGTATTATATGGTCATAGAAGATAAATCATATCCAGAGTAAGGGTTTGTTCTAGTAAGAAAAAAGCATTTTCCTTTCCATGATGAAAGCACTCCATTTTAATCAGCCCACCAACAGGTAGCTGGCTGATCCACCTGGGTAATGAGGTGATACTGGGAATTCAGTGTTAGTTTCTACTGTTAGCACATTGGGCACTCAGTAGTAGCTGTTAGCAGACCAGCCTTGCCAAGTGGAAGCCCAGGTTGCTAAGCCCATCTATTACCTCCATCCCTACCATGGTGGCTATTTTGTTCATGAGCCTATTGGTCAGTGGCATGGGTTGCTGGGGATATTGGCTGATTGATGTTCACAGAATGAGCCATCCTAACCACCTGATTAAAAATCCTTCTCTGCTGAGGTCACCCTTTGGTAAGTAATCACAAGGGACATAAAATTTTACACTCCATGACATTTCAAGAGGTTTAACCACATATCTCTTTCCTAAACTTCCTTGTCACTAAGTTTACAGTCATGTTTTTCCAAGTTCCTAACTATCCAGTCATATCACTAATCACAGCTCACAATTCAGACTCATATATCTGGCCAGCAAAATAAACAACCAGATGCTCTGCTTGAAGTTCTTTCTAGTGAAGATTTCCCTTCAGACCTGTCCTTTAGGGCCAACTCAGAGTGGGGCTGTAGTGCTGTCGTTATCTACTTTGGGAAGATTTTTAACATTGTATAGAACCATCTGTACACTATGCCCAAGTCACTCCTTCCTCAGTCATTGATTATTAGAAATACCTCATGAAGTGAAAGGAGAGGGTTGAGAGAGGTAAGGAAATATGTATCAGGAATTGAAGCTAAGTCTATTTGAGCCATCGACTTCCTCATTCAACTTACTTATACCCTCAAGTCCTGTTTGAGCAGGTCTTCTATATACCACTTCCATTCAATAAAGTAGTGCTGCTGCTCACAAGCAACTTTGTGGCTCAGTGGGACAAATAACACCAAGCTCATAATAGGAAGCCCTCATGGCAACTTTGTGACTTTTGGTCAAACATTCTGTGTCTCCCAAGGCCTATCTCCATAGCCAGGCAGCATTCACAGGTCCAGAATCACAAGATGGCAATAGGACTGACTCCTCTCACTGTTACCCCTAGTGAGACACCCGTGACAATTTTGTTTCCTGTCCCTGTAGGAATGTAATGTAGGCTCTACGGGTCTAGAAATTATATTTCCAAAAAGGGGGAATACTTCCACCAGGGGCCACAACAATAAGTCCACTGAGGTTGAGACTGCCACCTGGCCAATTTGTTACTCCCCCTTTCAGAAATAAAGCTTAATTCCCCTATCCTTCCATGTGAGCCAGATTTAGTGATTTGCATCTAATGTTTATAGAACACAGCAGAAGTGTTACTTCCACGATTAAGTTATTAAATGATTGAAGCTTTTGTCTTGGGCTCTCCTTAGCACTCCCTCTCTCTTTGATTGCTTGCTCTTGGGAAGCCAGATGCCATCTCACCAGGACACTTATGGAAGCCTATGAAAAGACTCATGTGGTGAAGAACTGAAGACCTGGAGCAAAGCCAGCAAGAAACTGAGCTCTACCAACCAAGACGTGTGATTTTGGAAATGGATCCTTCCCCAGTGTTGGCTGTTCAGATGAGAATGTAGCCACAGCTGACAGTTTAACAGCAACCTCAGGAGAGATTTCCAACTGGAATATCCCAGGTAAGCTGCCCCCAGATCTCTGACCCACAAAACCTGTGAGATAATAAATTATTTAAATCTGTTAAGGTTTGGTATAATTTATAATGTAGCAACAAATAACTAATACTAATTAATATTAAAATTGACCTGGCCTACATTCACCAGAGGTTGGAGCTTTGTGGCATTTGGTTTCAATCTCTGTGGAGCTCAGTAGAAAATCAGATTACATAGAAGGATCTTGTGGCCACTGAAAGAGCTTCTGACTTTATTTGGATGAAAATGGAAAGCTATTAGGAGGTTTTGCGCAAAATAATGACATGATCTAATATATGTTTAAAAATGCCACTCTTGATGCTGGGCTGAGAAGAAGCTATAGGGGGCTAAAGCAGGGTAGCATACTAGGAAAGTACTGCAATAATCCAGGTAAAGATGATAGTATTTCATACTAAAGTGTTAACAATGAGTGTTATGAGAAATTTTTGGATTTTGTATATATTTGAAAGTAGAGCCAAAAGGATTTTCTGATAATTCAATATGAATTGGGAAAAAGAGAGAAATCAAAATGGCTTCACAGTTTCACCTGAGCAACTGAGCATTTGGAGTTTTCATTTACAGAGATGCAAATGAAATTTATGAGGAAAAGAGTTCAGGATCTCATTTAAACATTTTGAGTTCGAGGCATCTGTTAGATTTCCAAGCAAAAGGTCAGGTGGCATTTGGATATATATGAGCCCGCAGTTTGGGTGAAAGATCCGAGCTGGAGGTATACATTTGGGAAATATTAGAAAATATTTGATAGGTAAAGCCTTGGGAATTGAGATCACTAAAACAATGTACACAGATAGAAAAGAGAAGGATTTCGAGCCATCAGTTCCTTCAAAATTAAGAGGCAGAATAAAGAAGAGGCACTAGACAAGGAATGGGAAGACCATTATTCATTTCATCTGGTTTATTGTAACAGCCTCTTCTCTTCTCACTTCTGCACTTTCTCCCTTCCAACCCATAGTCCCCAAAGCAGCAAGACAAGAGTGAGTTCCTTTGTAAATCAATCAATAAAACATTCTTGTTTGAAAGCCTTCAGTGGTTTCTCTATGCACTCTAAGCCTTGGTCTTGTATTCCCATAACATTGAATAGTATTCATAATCAGTAAAGTTCATCTTTAATGGTTTCCTTTGGCCCTTCTCATTCTGATCTTCCATGCTTCTGACATTGAATAATCTGTTAGAGTCAGACTTTCTGCTTTTCTGCCCTGCATGTAGTATGATTTGCTTCAGATTTAGATCTCTATATTCTGAACACCAGCCTTACAACTGACAGTTTGCTTTTAGCGTAGCTCAACAAAAAAGAAGTGGGCCCCTTCGACTGACACGTTTGATTCACTTTCACACATCTCCTAGGTGCTGGTCACTCTTTTGTGTAATGATTGGTAGAAGACCCCTTCAAAATGAGCCTAATAGCTCTCTTTCTATATTACAGCACATAAAATTGATTGAATATTTATTGATTATTTAGTACAGAAAACATAAACTAATATTCCAAGCCAAGTTACTTACAGGTTGATAAATATTAACACCTTGTATTTGAATAGTACTTTGTAATTAATTTCTTTTCTTAGTACTATTTATTGCCTTGGATACTATCAGTTAAATAAAGAGCTCTCTGTTTCATTAATAGATAATAAAATCAACATAAAAGAAATATATTTGTGCTTCCTTTTACGAATCTATGTTTACTACTTTGCTATTCTTCTTTTTTTTTATATTCTCATTTGCAATTTGAAAAATGTCAAACCAATATTTTATTGAATTCTAGATATATGATTACTATTGAATTCTAAGAAAATTAATGAGAGATATAAGCTTAATTATTTAACATTAAGACTTCTTGGTTTGAGCTGTATGCACTCACAGATGGTAACATGACCAGAAATGTCATTTTGAACAGAAGAAAATACAATCTTAGCAACAATAGTGCCCTTAAAAATGATGTAGAACTCAGCAGACAGCAGTCACTTAATGAAAATTGTGGGATGCTCTGTGAAATGGTTAGTAGTTAATGAAAAATCCATCTTTATATTTTGTTTATAGCCTTTTCCTTTCTTTCAAAATTTCTTTTTACTTGTCTGTTGGCACATAGACTCTTAACACTGCTGAGTTCCCTTACACAGCTATTATTTTTGTTTTCCTTCTGAAAATTGTTGTATATATTCAAGTAACCCAGAGATGCAGGAAAATTTTACCCTAGCCCTTCAGAAAGTCTGATTTCAATGTTACATCTTATTTTTGTCCTCAGTGTTCTCTCAGACAATTATTGAAAAATGCATTTTCAATTTGATTTACGTCGTTTTTAACTTTCCTTTGCTGTCATGCATCATACACTTTTCCAAAGTGCTTTCACTCTAGGAGGACAAACAGCCAGTGTTGCCTAGCTACATGCTTTACGATAGATAATGCTTTAGAGCACCCTCTTGGAATTTAAGTACACATTTGTCTAAATAAAAAAAGGCATATCAGAATCCACTGTGCTCCTGATCTCCTCAGAAACAATCAGATACTCTCTTATCTCTCTTTGAAAAAATAAAAAGGAAAGAAATGAATCTTTTCTGTGCTCTGATACCTCCAGGTTTACCTGCAACTGCAGCACTTGATGAGACTATGATAGTTAGAGAGCATTAGCTGCTCTATTTAGGAATATCTTATGTTTACAAATTCACTTTGTGGCTACATATAGCTCGTTTTTTACTACTCTAAAGGCAGACTATTTCTCGTAGCAATAAAATGACTTTTGCTCTTTTCTTTCAAGGGGATATATTTTATATTTGTGCAGAACTCATCTCTGTATTTTTAATGGAAGAAAAGAAAAGATTTCCTATCAGTAAATATGAAGACAGGGAAAGTTAGAAGTAAAGAAAACTAACTCCATGAGCTACTTTTTTCACTATTTTAAAATATAATTTTCAATGCAGTTGTTATATTAAAAGTAACCTTGTTGTGCTATATAAATACACGTATAGCTCAAACGAGTGCTTATTTTAATGGTTCTTTTATGTTATCCAAGCTCTGAAAATGCAAAAATAAGCCTTCTACCCTCCTAACCAGCTGCCTTTATGTATGAAGGTATGACAGATGCACGTGTGTATGTATTTTTACTTCAGACTTAGATCTCTGAATCATCTTTGGCTTTTGCTTTCTTTCAACGAATCATCCTAATCCTACTACTGATGGTTATTCCCTCAGACTTTCTGAGACTTGTATCTTCCTTTCCAAACACCAGCCTAGTTTTTACATTCATGACCTTACACCTAATTGCCAGCAGTACATTCTTACTTCACAATGATGCCCATTCTTCCAAGTGAAGTATCACAAGAATGGAAAAACAAGCACCACCTGTACTCACCATTAAATTGACCAACACTTAAGTACACACATGGAAGTAAAATTCATGGAGTGTCAAGCAGGTGGAAGGTGGAAGGAGGGGATGGGTATATTCACACCTAACAGGTGAGGTGTGCACTCTCTGGGGGATGGGCATGCTTGTAGCTCTGACTTGGGTGGTCCAAAGGCACTTTATGTAACCAAAGCATTTATACCCCTATAATATTCTGAAATAAAAAAATAAAATAAAAGGAAGACAGGAAAGGAAGAATAAATAAACGAAAACAAAAAGTACAGATAAAAAGGTAGCAAGAAGGTAAAGAGACCAACAAATTCAACCTAAAGGCAAAGATTGGCAGACAATTTACAAAAGAAATATAAAACTCTATGCTGTTTACAAGAGACACTTTATACACTAAGACACAGACAGGTTAATGATATACCATCCACAAGATCTATCAGGCAAACATCAAATACAATAAAGATTGTATAAGCTATGTTAATATCAGACACAGTAGACTTAAAATAAGGAGACTCACCAGAAATAAAGTGGGTAATTTCATAATGATAAAAAACTCCAATTTACCAATAAGATATAAAAATTCTAAATGTATACACCTAATTACAGATAAATATGCAAATATAGGTGAATATTTTAATTTTCTTTTTTCATAAATTGATAAAACAGCAAGGATATATCGGTAAGGATATGAAAGATTGGCAAATCTATCAACCAGAATAACCTAATGGACATTTGTAGAATGTGGCACCAAACCAGTCAGTTATTTGATTCTCATCAAGACAGATGCATTTTGGAATACAGGATTATTTGTATTTTTAGAATGGCTTCCTATTATACATAATATTCAGTTTCACCATATCCTTATTTATAATTATCCAAAAAGCTCTAAAAACTAAAATTTTTGGAAGCTTAGAGAGAAAGTTATTTTGGTGGCAGAACCTGACCTGACATGAGGCAGGTGCTTGTCTCTCAGCTTTCTCTCAATCGTGGACTGCAATTCACTGACAGTTTTTTGTTTGTTTGTTGTTTTACGGTTTTGAAATTATACCATGAAAAGAATCAAAATAGATACCCCTGTAGGTAACAGAGATATAGAAAAGGAGGCATCTTCTAATATCTAGAGGGCAGAAAATGGGGCACTGCAAAGGCTTCAAAACAAACATGCAGTTGACGACTTTAAAGAATTTCCTGATATTAATAAGAAAATGACATTAAACCTCATTAGTTCACCAAATATGTATCAGTGAAAGTGCAATTAAGTTAGAAAAAGCTAACATTGAAGAACTGCTGAACATTAATAATGGTGTGGCTGTTGTGCATTGCTTCAAGAAAAAAAATTGTGAGGTGGGAATATTGCTGAAATAGGTTTAAATATAATGAAGTAGGAGGATAATTGTGAGGATGATGCTTTTGTGGAAAAAAATACTCTAGATGATATGGTGAAACTATGGTCTATTAATTGCTGGCCTTGAACAATATTCTAGCGATCAGAGCAATTGAACCAATTAAGGAAAAGCTGCTCGGATAGATGCCCATTGTTAATAGTTCAGGTGACATTGAAAGAAGGCTTTAAAAGGCTATCTCTCGAAAACATTATAGTGTGAAAGAAGTCTGTCACAAAAGACCACATGCTATATGATTGCATTCATATAAAAGTCAATAATAGAGAATTATATAGATACAGAAAGTAGATTTGTGATTGCTTAGGGAGGTGGGGGGATAAGAGTGATAGCGGAAGGGTATGAGATTTCTCTTTGAGATGACGAACATTTTAAAATTCACTTCAGCAACTGAACATCAGCAAAATGGTGAAATAGGAGATTCCACCCCTCATACCTCCACAGAAACATCAATTTTGACAAACATTCACTTATGAGAATACCACTGTGGAAACTGAGGAGTTCACTGGAGATATTTCAGCACCCCATACAAGGAAAAATTCCAAGAATAGATGCATTGAAAATGGTAAAAGAACAGTTTCACTTTACCTGTATCACTCTTTCCTGAAGGTAACATAGCTCAGTGCCAAGAGGGAGCCACTCAGCCTGTGATTTCTCCCACAGGGGAATGTGAGAGTGGAGCAAGTACCTGGATTACCCAGCATTGCAGATATTGCCCAAGAGGTCCAAATTTGCCTCGCCCTACCCAGATCACTGCAGGGATCTTTATGGTTGAATAGTCTGGGGGAAACTCAGACCAGAGAACAGGGTCAGGGGCTCACAACAACCACTGCACAGATTTCAAATATTGGCTGCAGAACTTACCAACTGGTTTGCAAACTCCACAAAGAGGCCTGCCCACAAACCCCATTGGAAGCCTCACCTGTAGCCCCTGACCAGCTGATGGACACATATCCACAGCACTCTGTACATGCCCCTGAGACAGCACACATGAGCCTCTGCAGACAGTGAAGGTGAAGTCTCTGCAGAAGGCATAAGCAAATTACTGCAGACAGCACACAGATATTAGGATCCACCTTGACACTGCACAATTGGGAAACATGTACAATATGTAACACTTCAGAGTACTGCCCTGGGGAAAATAAATAGGTGGCTGTGAGCACCAGGATTCAGAGAGGGCACACAATCCTAAAACATCCTTCTCAAGAGGGAGGAGGAGGAGTGGGGCACACAAATCCATAAGTAAGGTCTGAGAAACCTCAAAAATCTCTAGCTGGGTTGATTAGTGAAGGACTTTTTCTTCCCAAAGGCAGTCAGTAATGACTACAGAAAAAAACTGTTTCTTCAAATATGAAGACAGCAACACAAGACTTCAACAGCATGAAAAATCAAGGAAACATAATATCACCAAAGGGACCAAATAAAGTTCCAGTGCCTGAACTCACAGGAATGGACATCTACAATTTGTATGACAAATAATTTAAAATGTTAATCTTAAAGAAGCTCAGTGAGCTACAAAAGAACAGATACACAACTCAAGAATATAAGATAAATAACACATGAGAAAATATCACCAAAGAGTTACAAAGCATAAATAGAACCAGACAGAAATCCTGGAGCTTAAGGCTATGACTGAACTGAAAAAATTCAATAAAAAGCTTGAACAGTGGATTTGATTAGGCAGAAAAAAGAATCAGTGAACTCAAAGACACACCTTTTAAAATTTCCCATAAGAGGAACAAAAAGGAAAAAAGAATGAAAAAGAGTGAAAAAATACTATAGGACTTATGAGACACAGTAAAGCAAAACAATATACAGTAGTCCTTTTTTGTCTGTAGGGGATGTTTCAAGACCCCCAGTGGGTGCCTGAAACCATGGATAGTACTGAACTATATATATGTTATATTTATTCTAAACATATATAACTATAATAAAGTTTAACTTATAAATTAGGCAAGTAAGAATTTAACAACAATAGCTAAAGTAAAATGGGACAATTATAACAAAAGTTATGTGAGTGTGGTCTCTTTCTTGCTCAATCTCTGTCTCTTTCTGAAAATATTTTATTGTACCATGCTCATCCTTCCTCTTGCGATGATGTGAGATCATAAAATGCCTATGTGATGAGATGAAGGGAAGTAAAGTAATGTGATGTGGCTACTATGGGTCATAGTTAGTCTAGTTTTGGTTTTCTGATGATATGTTGGAAGGAAGATCATCTGCTTTGGGTGATCTTGTATTATCAAGTCATGACAATATCAATGGTTGTATGTTAGCGGCAGACAATGTCAATGGTTATGGATCTTTGATGGTTGAAATTTGTTTGGTTTTTGTTTTTCTGAAACTTTTTTTAGAATATTACTATAGAAAATTGTCTCTTCATTTTTAACTCATTGGAGTATTGTTGCAGAGGTTGTAACCCTTAGGTGATCACACAAGTGACTTTAAAGTCATGTTCCACCTGAGGATCATCTTCCATGATTTTGTCCTTTAGCGTCTGTGCAGTTCGAAATACTTCAGAAAATTTCAGTAATGTCCACATTGCTGGTTCTGTTTCAGTTTTTTCTTTTTAATCTCTGTCTTGCTCTGTAGATGATTCAAAAATGTTATTCCAAATTCTCATTTGTTAGCCCTTCTTGGTGGCCTTCAGTATGTTCTTCCACTTCTTCCTCAAGCATATTGGCAAATTTTTCTTCACCAGCTTGACTTACTTCTTGAATAATTTTTATTAGTATAACTTCTCCATCAGTCCCTGGGAAGCCTTTAAAATCATTTACAACTTCCTTCTGTAAGTATTGCCAGCAGGTACTTACAATTTCTGGTTTTAATTCATCCATGGCAGATTTAATAAAATTTATTGCATAAGAAATAGTGAGTGATTTCCAGCACTGCATTACTTTCAGATTAAGGTCTGAATCAATTGTTGATAGAATGAGATCAAATACTAGGTGAGTATGTGGCCTTGACAAGTCAAATGATTCCTCGGTCAAGGGGTTGAAGCAATGAGTTTGTGTCTGGAGGTAAAAATACAACCTTGACATTTTCATTTTCATAGAAAACAAATTCAGGGTGAACAAGTGCATTGTGCATTATTAATAGGACTTCAAATTCCAACTCTTTCTCTTCATCAAGTATTTTTTCACTTGGTGAAACCATTAAATAAATAAGAGGAGAGTGACCCATGTTTTCTGAATATGTTGCTAGAACACAGGCAGATAATTTTTGTTTTTATTTTCCAGAGCAATGGTTCTTCCCTCTGTACAGCACACCCAGCTTTATCATATATCCTGCAATATTGTGGGATTGTACCAGAACTAATCTTTCACTCCATGTTTTATGCCATTGTGTCTTCTTTGCACTTTGATAAATGTAGGTCCTACTGGGCATCTTATTTGTTTAAAATAATTTTAATTTCAAAATATTAGGAGGGCCTGGGTGCAGTGGCTCACGCCTGTAATCCTAGCACTCTGGGAGGCCGAGGCGGGTGGATTGTTTGAGCTCATGAGTTCGAGACCAGCCTGAGCAAGAGCAAGACCCCGCCTCTACTAAAAATAGACAGAAATGATCTGGCCAACTAAAAATATATATATAGAAAAAATTAGCCGGGCATGGTGGCGCATGCCTGTAGTCCCAGCTACTCGGGAGGCTAAGGCAAAAGGAAGGATCGTTTGAGCCCAGGACTTTGAGGTTGCTGTGAGCTAGGCTGACGCCACGGCACTCTAGCCTGGGCAACAGAGCGAGACTCTGTCTCAAAAAAAAAAAAAAAATATTAGGAGGTATAGGTGTTCTTGTTAACTGGATGCATTGTATAATGGTGAAGTCATGGCTTTTAGTGTGTATTGGGCATCTTTTTCCTCCAAAGCCTGGTTTCATTGCATTTGGAGACTTGTTTTGAATGGAATTCTTTCTCCTTAATTAACTTTTTCAATTCTACTGGAAATGTGGCAGTAGCTTCTTCATTGGAAGATGCAGCTTCTCCAGTAATTTTTGTATTTTTCAGTCCAAATCTATCCCTAAATCTGTGTAATCATCCCTTACTTGTAGTAAATGGCTCAGTGATGCTCATTTCAGGGGATCCCTAGCTGAAGTCTTCATTTAGACTCAATGCTTTCTGGAACAACATATTGTCATTGATTGGAATACATTTTATGTATTCCAGTTGAATTCAACAGCACATTAAAAAGATCATACACCATGATCAAGTGAAATTTATACCTGTGATGCAAGGATGGTTCAACATACACAAATAAATAAATGTGATACACTATATTACCAGAATGATGAAAATTATATGATCATCTCAGTAGATATAGAAAAAGCATTCGACAAAACTCAATATCATTTTATTATAAAAACTCTTAACAAAATAAGTATAAAAGGAATTTAAATCAACATAATAAAGGCAGTATTTGAAAAGCCCATAGCTAACATCATACTCAGTGGTGAAAAGCTAAAAGCTTCTTCTTTAGGATCAGTAACAAGACAATGATGCCCACCCTCACCACTTCTATTCCATACAATACTGGAAGTCTAGCCATAGCAATTAGGAAGAATAAGAAGAAATAAAAGACATCTAAATGAGAAAGGAAGAAGGTAAATTGCATCTGTTTGCATATAGGAATGACCTCATATACAGAAAATCTTAAAGATGCCACCAAAATACTGTGAGAGTAAACAAATTCAGTAAACTTTCAGGATATAATGATTCAAAATCAACATATAAAAAGTGTGTTTTTATACACTAACAGAAAACTTTTCAAAAAAAGAATTTAAGAAAAAAATTCCATCTATAATGGTATCAAAAAGGTAAAATCCTTAGGAATAAATTTAACCAAGTAGGTAAAATACCTGTACCCTGAAACTATAAAAACATTGATGGAAAAAATTGAAAGAGACATAAATAAATGAAACTATGTCTTGTGTTCATTGATTGGGAGAATTAATATTGTTTAAATGTCCTTACTGTCTAAAGCAATCTATAGATCCACAGATTCAATGGAATCTCTACCAAAATCCCAATGACATTTTTCACAGAAATAGGAAAAATAATCCTAAAATTTATATGGAACCACAAAAGACCTCAAATAGTCAAAGAAATCTTGAGAAAGAAGAACAAATCTAGAGACATCACACATTATGATTTTAAATTATATTATTAATACAAAGCTATAATATTCAAAGCAGTATGGTACTGGCATAAAAACAGACACATAGACCAATGAAACAATATAGAGAGCCCAGAAATAAATCCACGCATATATGGTTAACTAATCTTTGACAAGGGCACTGAGAATATACAGTAGGGAAAAGTCTCTTCAATAAATGATGTTGAGAAAACTGGATATCCATGTGCAAAACAATGAAGTTAAACCTTTATCTTACATCATACACAAAAGATCAACTTAAAATGGGTTTAAGACTCAAACACAAAACCTGAAATCCTAAAACTCCTAGGAAAAAACATAGGGAAAATGCTTCTTGATTTTGGTTTTGGCAATGACTTTTTAGACATGACATCAAAAGCCCAGGCAACAAAAACAAAAATAAACACATGGTAGTACATCAAACTAAAAAGTTTCTACACAGCAAAGAAAGTAGCCAACAAAATAAGAATGCAACCTACGGAATGTGAGAAAATATTCACAAACCATACATATGACAAGGGGTTAATACCTAAAATATATAAGAAAAATCCTACAACTTAATTGGAAAAAAGAAATAACTTAATTAAGAAATGGGCAAAGGATCAGAAAAGACATTTCTCTACAGAAGACAAATGGCCCAGAGGTGAAAATGTGTTCAACTTCAGTAATCATCAGGGAATTGCAAGCCAAAAGCACAATGAGATGTCAACTTACACCTGTTAGGATGGCTATTATTGGAAATAATAATAATAATGATTATGTGTTGATGAGAATGTAGATAAAAGGGAACCCTGGCACACTATTGGTGGGAATGTAAATTGGTAAAATCATTATGTAAAAGTGTGGAAGCTCCTCAAAATATTAAAAATAGAACTGCTATATAACCAAGCAATCCCACTTCTGGGTATTTATCCAAAGGTATTGATTGAAATCAGGATCTCAAAGGGATACCTGCATTTATATGTACATTGTGGCATTATTCATAATAATCAAGATATGGAAACAATCTAAGTATCCAATGGCTGGTGAATGAATAAAGAAAATGTTGTATGTAAACACAATAGAATATTATTCTGTCTTAAAAAAGAAGCTAATCATCCAGGTGCGGTGGCTCATGCCTGTAATCCTATGTATTTGGGAAGCCGAGGCAGGAGGATCACTTGAGCCTAGGAGTTTGAAGTTGCAGTGAGCTATGATAACACCACTGTAGCCTAGCCTGGGCAACAGAATGAGACCCAGCCCCCATCAAAATAAAAAAAGAATATGAAGAAAAAAAAATCCTGCCATTCGTGACAACATGAACTTAGAGGACATTATGCTCAAGTGAAATAAGCCAGACACAAAAATATAAATACTGCATGATTTCACATGTGCAATTTAAAATAGTCAGACTTATAGAAGGAGCAGACTAGTGGTTACCAGGGGTTGGGGGTGGGGTGGGGAATATGGGAAGATGGTGGTCAAAGGGTATTAAGTTTCAGTTATGCAAGATGCATAAGTTCTGGAGATCTAATGTGTAGTATGGTGACTATAGGTTACAGTACTGTACTATATTCTTGAAATTTGCTAAGAAAGTAGATTCTAAGTTTTCTTACCAAACACACAAAAAACCTGTCATTACGTGAGGTGATAAATATTAATCAGCTTAATTCTGGTGATCATACATATACATATATAAAATCTTTATGTTTTAAACCTTAAATATATACGTTTTTTAAAAATCAGTAGCTGATCAAAGATTTTCTTAATCTCAAAATATAAATAAAATTGTGGTGTTGGTTTAACAAATCTGTGAATATAGTAAAAATCTCTGAATTGTACAATTTAAATGAGTGAATTGTATACTATGTGACTGTCTCAACAAAATGATTTTAAAAAAGCTTAGTCATAGTTTATCTCTGAAAAGTCTCTTTTTTACCATGTCCTCTGAGGTCCAATTCCAACCAAATGACAATCAGAGTAATGTACAGGAGTCTCCAAGATGCTCAAACAGATGTAATAATCATGGATTGCATATATAAGTCTAGCAAGCTTAGCTTGAATTTATTTGTGTTTAACATTTTATTGTTTTATTACAAAAAAGCAATAGAAAATTATTTACAGCCTTTATGTACTCCACTTTTTAATTTATTATGTAGTTTATTGCTTTATTACTATATAAGTAAACTGACATGCTATAAATAGTTTCTATTTATTTTACCTAAAGTGAGTATTCACACATTGTTTCATCAGTTCTGACAATAATTCCAAGGTGCGTCTCCAGACAGTGGTTGTTATGTAATAAACTGTATAAACATACCCAGTCCTCATAACATTCTAAACTCTGAAAATATACTTGGCCCTAGATTGTTGTATAAGGGATGTGGACCTGTGTAATGTAATATCCCCAGAGGATTCTGGGGCAGCAGCCTGTAACCAGTAGCTCTATAAATAGTTTCATGTCACTTAAGGTTTTATTTAGACAAAATATGAATTTGTATTAAATTCTTAAAAAGCTGTTTTCAGAACTTTTAGATTTCAGAAATGCAGAAAAGCAATTACTGATTGCTACTGAGAACGTTATAGTGATATCAATGCTGTTCAGTAGATATGTACATTTAAATTTTATATTTTCTAGTAGGCACATTAAGGAAAGAGAATGAGACATGGATGAAATTAAATTTAACAATAATTTTATTTATCTCATTATATTCAAAATACCATTTTAACATGTAATTAATACAAAACAATTAATGAGATATTTTACATTATTTTTTCATATTGCATCTTTGAAATCTAGTGTACTTTTATTCTCCCAATAGAACTCATTTTGGACCAGTCATATTTCAAAAGTTCAAGAGCTACGTATGCCACATGCTATCATATTGGACAGGGTAGATCTATGTAACTAGAGGTGCATCTCACATAACATGGTAACTGAATTGGTGAAAAATGTCAAGTTCTACAAAATTGAACACTAACACAGAACTAATTTGAAAAATAAGGGTGGAACATTTCACTCAAAACCAATGCAACTTTGGTAAAGTGAACCATAATGAATCAATAATTTGTATCTGGAAAAATAGCAAAAAAAGCCCAAGCAGGCAGCTCAGCTTCCAGAGTGAATTTTAAAAGTTCAGAGTGGTTATATTGGCAGTATTTTATACAGAGTGGAGTTGTTGTTGCCAAGGTAAAATGGATGGAACTATGCTGTTAGCTCTAATTTTTTTTCTTGTAAATGTACTTTCTCTGTTATTTGTAGTTTACTGGGAGTTTCCATCATCAATAGATGTTGATTTTTGTCTAATGCTTTTTCTGAGTCTACTGAAATGATCATATGACTTTTTTCTTTCTTTAGTGTGGCGATATGGTTAACTAAATTAATTATTTTAATAGACTATTTTTAGAGCAGTTTTGGTTTGCAGCAAAGTTGAGTGAAAAGTACAGAGATCCCTTATGTATTTCTTACCTCATACATCCATAGCCTTCCCTGTTGTCAACATCTCCCATAGAGTAGTACATTTGTTACAATCGATGAACATACATTAACACATCATTATCACCCAGAGACCATAGTTTACATTAGGGTTCACTCTTGGTGTTGTACATTCTATAGATTTGGATAAATTTATAATGACATTTATCCACCATTATAGCATCATGCAGAGTTGTTTCACTGCCCCACGAATGCTCTGTGCTCCACCTATGCATCCCTGCTTCCCCCGTAACCCTGGAAAACACTGGTCTTTTTACTGTCTCCGTGGTTTTGCCTTTTCCAAAAAGTCATATAGTTGGAATCATCCCTAATGTAGCCTTTTGGATTGACTTCTTTAACTTAGTAACATGCATATAAGTTCCCTTTATGTCTTTTCATGACTTGACAGCTCATTACTTTTTAGCACTGAATAATATTTCATTGTCTGGATGTACCGCAGTTTATCTATCCAGCTACTGATAGATATTGGTTGCTTCCAAGTTTTGGCAATTATTTTTTAAAGCTGCTATAAATATCTGTGTGAAGGTTTTGTGTGGAAATGAGTTTTCACCTTCTTTGGGTAACTACCAAGGAGTGGGATGGTTGGACCGCATGTTAAGAATATGCTTAGTTTTATAAATGACTGCCAAACTGTCTTCCAAAGTGGCTGTGCTGTTTTGCATTCCCACCAGTAATGAAGGAGAGTTCCTGTGTCCCACATGCTTGCCAGCATTTGGCGTTGGTGTTTTGGATGGTGGCCATTTGAGTAGCTATATAGTGGTAGCTTGTTTCAATTTGCATTTCCTTGAGGACATATGATGTGGAACATCTTTTAATTAGATTGTTTTTGAATAAGGAATCAGCCTTATATTCTTGGTATAAATCCCATGTAATCTTGTATTTATCTTTTAATATATTACGGTATTCAACTTACTAGTACTGTATTTTGTTGAAGATTTTTATTCTGTGTTCATGAGGGATATCGGTCTCTTGTTTTTATTTCTTGTAATGTCTTTGTCAGAATTTAGTATGAGATTGTTTTGTATGATTGGTATTATTCCTCCATAAATGGTTGGTAGAATGTGGCACTGAAGACATCTGGGCCTGAAGTTTTCTTTGATGGAATGGTTATCTATTTCTTCTTAAGGGAACTTTGATAGTTCATATCTTTGTAGAAATTATCCCATTTTATCTAAGTAGTATATCATACATATTTACTTATGTCAGATAGCACAGCACTTATGTATATTTCTTAAATATTCTCTTTAAAATTATAAGCATATAAAGGAAATTTTTGTAGACTGTCTAGTGTAAATCAATATACATCATGATGCTTAAAATAGACATTTCTATTTACTGTTTAAATATTTTTTATGATTAATCTTATGTTAACAGGTTGTATTAGTTGAGTGCAGTTTTATGCCAAATTATAAAGTTTTTGTTATTATTTTTCTTTATTTTTTGATTGAAAGTTCTACTTTATATAATAATTTTCTCTCCAAGCATACACATAACTTAAAAATCTGTATGATTTACTTATTATACCAACCCAGGTAAAAGTGTTAACATAAAATGTAAAAAAAAATACTTGATTAGAAGTGATTATGGGTTATTATCACCTACATCCTATTAAGAGTAACATAAGCTGATAAAAATATCAAGAAGATGAATTGGAAGTTTCAATTGTATTCTCTTCTTAAAATATAAGTTAACATTTGTAGTCTTTAAATTATATCATCATCTCCACCGCCATTCTAGAATCAAATACATTTTGTTATAAACTGCAGACTTACATTGAAATTGTTAATTAGTAGTAAATGTCAGCATTGAGCTATATATGCCACAACTTCACTGATTTAGATTGTTTGGGAAGGTATTAATTTATTCAGCAAATGTCACTGACAGATTATAGGTTAGGCTTATGGTGAGAATTCAATGGTGATACAAACTGAGGAAGGTTTTCCTAGCTTAACAGCAGTTATGGTTTATTAAAGGAGCAAATGAATTCAAATATTCACATCAAGAAATGTACCATAGTTATTCTGAAAAATCCTATGAAAGAGAGAAATATGGTTCCATGAGACCCATAACAGGAGAATTTCATCTAGTCGGGGAATTTAGATAAGGCTTTTCCAAACAAACGACAATAGCGTGAGATTTAAGGAATGAAGAGAAGTGAACGATGAAGGGATATAATTTCCAAGTAGAAAAACCAGTATATGCTAAGGACCTGTGCCTGGCAGAGTTTTTCAAGTGTGAAAAGGGTATAAAGGCCAGCTTAGTTGGCATATAGTCTTAAGAGGAAGCAGGATAAGATATGAGGATGAAAAAGTCAATTTGGACCAAACACTTCAGAGACTTGAAGATCATGACAAGGAGTTTTGCCTTTATTTTCAGCATTGCAAGATTGTTGCTTCCCTCCTCCCACCTCCAGAGGATGGGAAGGCATTAAATTAGGCTGTAACATAATGTTTACTCTGGCAAAATGCAGGAAAGCCAGTGTAGCAGTCCTGAAGAGTGAGATGGTAGCTTGGGCTGAATGGGGGTGAACCTAGGAGATAGAAAGACATGGAGGAATTTGAAAGATATTTTGCAGGGAAAATAGACATCACAATGAGGTTGGTAGAATATAAGTGTTGAGATATAGTAAGTGCCAGAAATATCTCCTAGGTTTCTTGCTTATGGATTGGATGCAAAAGTGATAGTTCCATAAACTGAGGTAGGAAAAAATGAAAGAAAACAAGGCTGTAGCTGGTTTTAGTTTGCTCAGGCTGTTATAATGAAATCTCATACCCTATATGGCTTAAACAATAGACATTTATATCTCATAGTTCTGAAGGCTGGGAAGTCTAAGATGAAGGTTCTGGCAGATTTGGGTCCTGGTGAGGATTCTCTATCTGGCTTGCAAATGGCCACATTCTTGCTGTGTCCTCACATGGCCGAAAGAGACAAAAAGCTCTGGTCTCTCTTTCTCTACTTATAAAAGCACTAATCCCATCAGGCCCTCCCTGACCTTACATAAGTCTAATTATCTCCCCAAAGCTTCACCTACAAATACCATCACATTAGAGGTTAGGGTTTCAATATATGAATTGGGAGGGAACAAAAACATTCTGTCCATAACATAGGTGGAGAAGAGCTATCAACAAGATCTTGAGTTTGGGGCCTTTGTGACATCCCAAGGGACATGGCAAATAGGCTGTAAGATATATATCTGATTTCAGAGGAGAAATCTGGTCTAGAAGTGTGAATTTATTAATTAACAGTGATTACTTAGGTAATTGTTCAATAAAGGAAAAGGATCTAATATTTACTGAATGGCATAAGTAGGGAAAAAAACTGGTTTTCATGTCTCATTCAATTCCCACAAGTCTTTGGGGTAGATATTATTACTTCTATTACACAGAGTAACACATCAAGTCTCAGATAATTTAATTTGTA
>CM052436.1:30316492-30341033 GCA_028533085.1 Varecia variegata
AAGATTTAAATGTAATAAGTAACACAAAAAGAGTTCTAAAAGGACATAATGATATATTTTGGAGAAAATATTTTTCAAAGCATATTCAGAAATTACATAAAAAATTCAATGTTTTTAATGTTTAAAACATTTTCTTTAAAACAAAAATAAAATAGGAAATCCAGCAAATATCAATATTGGTAACAATAGTTCTCTATGAATGATGGGACTACTTTTTTTTTCTTTTGGAGTATTTCTATTTTCTATTTTTCCACCATTAATAAATTTTATTTAGTAATTAGAATTAATCTTAGAGAAAAAAGGCTAATACTATTTATTGCTGATTCAACATATAAAAGCATTGGAAGATCTTTCCACAAAAAAGAAAAAAGATGATCTATTATTTCATATTCAAATTGTCATCAAGAATGTTTTCTTACAACTATAATTCATCAACTCAGTTTGTTGTAGATTTCAGTTTTAAACCAGAGAAATTTTCCACTGCTGCCATTTTTTTGCTGTGATACATTTTACTATAGAGTCTATGATTAAAATAATACCTAATAAATGTCTAATGATATCCAGAGTAGTTCATTTGTAAGTTTCATTGCCTACAGTGTAATTTAAAATAATTCAAATAGAAGCTTTGTATCTATTGCTCAGCTTAAATTTTCATAAAGGTAAGAGTCCTTTAAAAGATATGATAAATTGTAATATCATTTTACTATTGACCCTTTCAAATTATGGTAACAGAAAGGTTTCTTATGACTTGTGCTAGAACAATTGCACAAGAGGTATTAATTGGATATCCTTTCAGTTATGTGGTGCATTTAATGCCCTGTCTAAACTGCAAGATCCTGTGCTATTATTGGACTGTTCTTTCAACCTTTTTGAGATTTTCAATACCACAACAATCAAGAAATTAGATAACATTATCATCCAATACAAGTAAGTGGTGGTAAGTTAATCAGTATTAGGAATAGAAAAACTTCAAGATGTGAATATTTCTGTTACTCCACTAACTCCAGACAGGATATTATCTTGCTGATATGAACATACAAGTATCATTGGCAACTTCACATATTGGACAGTTTTCTTTTGGTCAAACTATATCCATCATAAGATACTTTAGGCTTATTTTTTTCCTCATCAAATGGAGCAAAAAGTCATTTTGGTTTTGTAGATTTAAAAGATAATACCTTAAGCACTACACTGTTGCCTTTGTGCCTACATATTCTAAGACAGTTGTAATTATCATCACTTTGAAAAAATAGAATAAAAAATTATTTCAAAAACCCTTGCAATATTGCCAGGGTTCCAGAATTTGGAATGAATGAATATGAAAAGAATATAAACTATGTTCCTTTTAATTTTTTCTTAATTTTAATTTCAAGCAAAACCTTCTCCAGCCTGTGTTGTTCAAAAGCATTGTTATGAAATTGGCATTTCAAAGTGAACCTTCTCCAAGAAAACAGTTTTATCTTATAAGCGTACTCTTTTTTCCCCTGAGGAGAATTTTAAGCAGTACCTTCTATACTAACTTAATTGCATCCAGATTTTCTTTGCTACCATCCACGTTTACACGCCCTGTGATTGTTTGCAATGTTAAGCAGAAAATACCATTTTGTTTTGTGGTCCCCAAGGCTTTCAGTTAGTTATAAATGCTGAAGGTAGTAACCTTGAGTTCTCTTATGACTAAGTATTGCCACAATCTTGATGCTTTCTTAATATATATTTATTTGTATACATCTAAATTTCATATTTCATACAAATTTATAAATATACAAGTTATATAACATGGCAGACTTGAAAGTCTCAACGGAAAATCCTCCTAATGTAAGTCCTGGAAATGCAAAAGCATTTTTGTTTTGTTTGTTTTCCTTTTTTGCATATTGTAAGAATAGAGTTCATGAACCTGATGGTACTCTATTTGAATGCAAATAACAGAAAATGTGTCTAAGCGGCTTTTTAAAATGGAGGTTATTTCTCACATAGAACAAAATGTATAGACACAGGAAGACCAGAAACTCCATAAAGACACATAAACATGCATATGAGAAAACCTTGAGTAGGGTTGAATTGTTCCCCTCAGCCCAGATGGTGATGAATTCTTTTTGTGTAGCAGCTGTTCTTACACATGGCTAACCTGGACTTACAGAAGAAGAAAAATTGCTACTTAACGGCAGGATGATAGAGCTAAGGGGAAGCTATTGTAGACATAAAACTCACATCTGTCAATAGGTAGAGGATTGAAAGGAATGAGAAAATACTTAACTCAAATGCTTTCTTAGCATTTCCATTTGTTTTAACATTAGTAAAATATCACTACTTAAAAAGTAAAGAGGAATGTTTATTAGACACAATAGGCAGAGGAGTACGTAGAGGCACAAAGAGTCTATCCCTAGACATCAGTCTCGTGTACCAGTTATTCTCTGAGAAGAGGAGCTGGCTGGTGATAGGTACAATTTAAGTGTTAGCTCTATGACTTATTAATATTTATTTCTGCATACCTGGGATAGTCCACAGAAGGCCAAAAGGTTAAGTTGGGGGGATCTAATTTAGCAGGAAGTTCCTGCTTATCAATCCTTCATCCTGCCTCCTTTCTCTTCCCACCCCCCTTCCAGCATCCAGTCTGTACCACTTTGGTCCATCTTCCCAAGGTTATTAGAGCAAAAGCTGCAAGTTTTATTTTTCTGCTTTATTTATTATTTAGACACGTTGTTTAGAAGCAGGCTTCTAATTATTATTTGCTCACCTATTTATCTTGCTTGAGAAACAGTGTTTAGTAACACCAGGATCTAAACCATTTTAGTTGTCGGATCAGTAATGCTTTCTTGTTATGGTACTTGCAGTTCATTAGCAAATGTCACAAAGACAACTTCAAGAAATTCCCCCCGCATCTTTTAGTGATGATGCTTTTTTAAAAGGTTTTTGGTATTGATGCTGTTGGTAAAATATACTGGTTTATGTTTTAATTCATATTTATCCTTCTTATTCATGGATATTAGCAAAATAAAAATTTGTTGAGGCTGTATATGTAAGAGATTTACTTTTATTTGTGCTTCATATGTGAAAGATATCTGGTCTGATCTTTTAAAAAGTTCCAGACAATATTAAGAAAATGGGATAAGTTATAAATTGTCACCTAGGATTAGCTAGAATAAAGTATTCTATTCTTTGAAGTCTGGGTTTTTGGGGTCCAAACTGCTACCACCATGGAATAGTAAAAAATGTATGGGGAATTCAAGGACTATAGTTTGGGACTTAGATGTTTCTAATAGCAATGACAGCTTAACAGAAGGAACGGCAAGATTAACTTAATACATTCTCAGGTTCTACTTACATTCTTCATGTTACTATCAAGCTCCCATAATATTTTAATATATTTTAATATCTCATACTTTAATATGATTCACTTCATATTGAATATTCAATTTATTTTTTCTATGATGAATAATGCCTAAATGAATATGTTCTTATAAATAGGTCTTTTTCTTTTCTATCTGAATTTTTCTTTGGAGGGCATTTTCAGAAGTAGAAGGGTTCCCAAACAGCATAAACTTTGTTTTAAGCTCCTTAAGTGCATTGCCACATTGCCATTCAAAGGAATTGCCTCTAGTAATAAACATAATCTCATTGTACCTTCTTTAGCATTGCACTCCACCATTTTAATGGACTTTCAGTATTTTACATTATTTGAATAAAATCAGTGGATAAATATCAAATGTCTGCAAATTGGGAAGAGCATCTTCACATTTACAGCTTATCAGATATCTCATAATTAAGAGATTTCTTCTGTAAGGCCCTCATTAAGTGCCTGTTTGTTGTTCTCTACTGTATTCACATGATAGCTGTCACATAAGAAGGTATTTCTCAATCATTCTGTGGTTATGATTTTCTTTGAAAACCTAATGAAAGGTATGAATAATTTCTTAGAATCATGGTCACATTTACAGACACACACAATGCACACACACATAAAATTGAATGTAATTTCGAGAAATTCATGGATGACCTCATGTCCATTCACTTTAACATCCTTAACAAAGACAATGGGCTATTGGTAAGTTAAAGGTAAAGGAGAGGATAAAAGGAAAGGTGGATAGCTCTGAAGTGTCTGCAGAGGATGAGACGAGCAGTGTGGTTATTAATACCGTTAAGTCAGTCTGAGGATTTTCCTGCATTTTCTGGTGGAGGTCAGGGCGTCTAGAGAGGGTAGAGGAGCTGCTGAAAATAAGCAAAGTTCCTTAAATTCTGGATTTAGGGCCAGACTATGCCAATGACTATGTAATGTATTCATGGTTTCATATTCACATATTTTCTTCCCATTATATTTTTTTAATTTGCAGAACTTTTGGACCATTCCTAATAGTTATTCAAAAATATTTTCAAGTTCAAAGAAACATAAGGTATCATAGTTTTGTAAGTGAATCTGTCTTACTGTCTGAGAAAAATCTCAATCTATTATTTGGCTTAATAGCAAGCAAAAGGTACTACATGAAGTAATTGACTGAATTTAGGAAAAAAGAAACCATGTGAATGTTTCTGATATTTTTACCAGATAATGTCTCATTTATGTTCTTAACAAGCAAGCTTTAAAACCCAGGTTTTTATTGTATTTAAGTTGGTAACTCTATGTGGTGAAATTACTTATGTTGTTGTTATCTTTCTTGTGGAATTGTCAGGGCAAGAAAACAGGAAAATCCATCAAATGTGTGCTGCAGTCAATTGAAAGAATATTTTACAATCACAGTGTACTAAAGATTTTCTTGGGAATTGCATGGTCATGACCACATGTGAATAATGATTTTGTTTTCAATACCCACAGCACCAAGAGTCCTGTCAAACAAATAGTTACTAGGTTAGTTTTCCCATAAAGACATTGCACTAACAGTAAAAACTTTACAGTTTAGCTGTACACGCTGCAGGGTAGATGTATGATTATTAAAGGTCAACCCAAGGCAAGGAACTTTGCAAATTAAAAAAGAAGCTATTTTAAAAATGTCTATCAGTAACAGTGCATAAAACCCACCTCCTCAGGGCTTTTTAAGAGCAATCTCTGAACATGAGAGTCAAAAAGGTGATTTGAAAAAGTGACAAATACCTTGTGATATTTACTTTTTAAGCTCTCCTCAATCAACACTACACTAAGGTATAAGTGTAATAAAGATTTTCTATCTGTTCCTTAAGCCCAAAGTAAATTACTAGCAAACAGAAAGGGAAACAGTTAGCCCTGTATACAATTAATAACAATTACATAATATGTGACAACTGGTAACCTGACAAAGGCAGAAGAGAGATAAAAATTAAAAATCAGAATAGAATTGCTTATCTATACAATGCAATCTATGGCTACTTAAATGGTCATGTGAAATCAGCAAGAAAATGTGTTCAGTACCCTCATTCTGAGGATGCATTGAAGGGCATAAAACATTTTAGAACTGTTTTAACTCAACACAAACAAAATACAAAGAAAGTATGGGCACTATAGTGCATACTCCTCAGATATTTGCAAAATTTTGCTTATGTAGAATATCTCAGCATTCCATATTGATGAAACACTATTGTATTTACAAATAAAACAGTGTGTTATTTAATAAAAATTAAAGCATTGGGGAATGATTAGCTAAATAATATTTAGCCAATGTAGTCAATCAATAGAATATAATATTGACATTAAAATAGAGTTTAAGAATCTATGAAGCAGAATAGTAAATAAATATTACAAAATACAAAATGTCCACTATAACTATAGCTCTGCATAATGTGTGTACACATACACATATCTATGATGAGATAATGGATATATTTCTCCCAAATATTTATTTAATATTGTCAAAACAATATTTTCATAATAAATAATATTCAGCATAAATAGTGTTGTATGTAGCACTAATAATACAGAGGGTATTTTAACTCATTTAGTGATTTACCTATCTATTCCACAGAATTTCTGAAGGCCTTCTATATAACTACTTGAACTTTATTAAAATGTACCAAAGTAAAAGGCATCCTAATGACTTCTTGAGCCTCTTCCAATAACTGCCATGTTATGAGAAAGAGACTTCAAAGTCTGGTAGAAGTGAGACTGCAGTGTGAGAGGGGCTGGATGCACACAAAATAGGAGCTCTCCTTGGAGCAGCACATTCTCACTATAGATAATGTTGGGTCCAGCTTCAGTCCTATTTATGAAAAAACTTGCCAATATTCAGTGAAATTCAAGCTCCAAAGCTGTTTATGCATGATATGATTGAGTAAATTATACTGGCATATTATGAAAAATAATTAGCTCTGTGCATCCAACCATAAAAAAAATTCACGGACAAATCAAGTGTGTGTCAGTCAGGAAAAAAAAAAAAAAAAACTTACGCTCTATTCAAAGTAGGATTTCCAATAGCTGTGGTGTTCTTAGATGTCTTCTTCTGAGAGAAGTGGTCCATCAGGAGAATATTTGAGAGTTTTTAATGTCACCACTCTCTACTTTCCATGAAAAATTCCTAGTTTTCCATCATCTTCTGGCTGCAAAGGGAGCTCCAAGTTAAAGATACATAATCAAAGGACAAATAACTGTCGAGAGATTTACGTTAACTAGACTGTCAGTGAGCATTTGAAGAAAAGACAGGAAGGACAAGTGTAGAATCATGCCTCTAATGTTTACTTTTCAAATTTTTAATCAATAAATATTTCAAACTTATAGAAAAATATAAATTTATGAAAAATGCTCATGTATCTACTGACATCCATGATTTGAGATGTTAACATTTTGCTTTGATTCTTATGTTATTTAAAAATTAAAAATCAAAAAAGCAGCCAATGCTCCACACCTCCATCCTTTATTGTCCTACTCTTCCCACATGTGACCAAGTCTCTGATGTTTGTGATTATTGCTCACATGCAAGACTTTCTATTTTATACCCAGTCATGATATATACTATTATTTTATGCTTTATCAATGCACATAAATGGTATCATTTTGCATTTCATTTTTATTTTACTCAGCATTATATTTTTGACATTTAATACATGTTGCTATATGGAGAAAATACTTGATCTTAATTATTATAGAGTATTTTATAGTATGAAAAATAAAAGAGTTTACATCCTAATCCAGTTTTTCACTATCACAAACAATGTTGCAATGATATCTTTAGCATTTTTACATGAGTGTACACGGAGACAAAAGCATATTAAAGGAGAAAGTTTAGTGAGTGAGGATGGAAATCAGAGAGGAGGTAGACAGGAAATGGAGAAGGCCTGAGGATGCCAGGTCCCTTGTCCCATCCCAACCACTTAGTTTGACTCTCCCTCGGAAAAGAGGTTCAGCAAGCAGAAGCTAAGTGGGTTGGAGCAGAGCTGAGGAAATATGAACCTTTTCTCTCTATTCATGAAACACAGCTTCAGAGGTACAATGAGGACTGAAAAGAAGGTTGAAACATTTGGTAAGCCAGGGCTTTTGTAGCTATGACAACATTAAATCCTAATGATTAAAACAGGATTCTCAGCATTGTCTAAAATCATGCATTTCCTCAATGAGGCCCAATTATTCACCCTACCTTGATCCCCAGCCCTTTGCTGTGTTCTTTATAGCACACTCACCAAAATTGGAGTACACTTCCCACCCAGACTTTGGGCTCAGCCAAATGACAGATTTTGTTCAATATGATACTAGCAAATGGTTTCCAAGTGGTAGCTTGAAAAACAACTGTGCAATTGACCTTGCTCCCTTGGGATTTTGTCACTGCCATGAGAAGGTCGTTTTTGGTCTACTTACTTGTCCAAGGAGAATGAGAGATGTGGCACAGACTCATGTGGTGATGAGCCACACCAGCTACCGTAGCCTCCTAACAAACCAACAGATCTATGGAAATAAATCACTGTTGTGCTTTTATAAACCACTGAATTTGGAGGCTGTTGTTACATAGCATTATAGTTAGCTGCTTCTGTTCATAGATTGGAAAATTTGCTATTGTAAATGTAAAGATGTCAATTTTCTCCAAATTAATCTCTAATTTCAATGTATTTTTAAATGAGAGTCCTAACGAGTTTTTGCTTATATTTTCCTTTTTAAAAATTAAAAGAATGATTCTGAAAATTTATAAAGAAATGTAAAAGGTAAGATATTCAAGGCAATTTGAAAAAGAACATGGTATAAGAACTCATGCCATCAGATAACAGGAATTATTATAAATATCTAATGATTAAAGTAGTAAAAAGAATAGGCAAAATGATCAACAGGACAGAAATGAGAGTCCAGAAATAGACCCATACATGTATTGTCACTTAATTTATGACAAGGTATTGGTGAAGTGTAGAGAGAAGAGCATAATCTTTCAACAAATAGTGCTGGGACAATTGGATATCCATATGGAAAACAATCTTGGCTTCTACATCACCCTATACAAAATAATGAGATTTCAGATGGATTGCAGATCTAGGTGGGGAATAAAAACAGCAACAACAAAAAATTTAGAGTAAAACATAGAAGCAGCTCTTCATGACCATAAGCAAAGATTTCTTGAACAAGAGTCAAAAAGCACTAGTCAACGAACAGAACGATAAATTTAGCTGCATTAAAATTAAGAAGTTCTATTTATCAAAAGACATATTAACAGAGTAAAAAGGCAAACACAGAGTGTGACAAAATGTTTGCACATGTTAAATTAGGTCATAAGGGTGAGGTTTTAATTTTTAGAACTGGTGTCCTTATAAGACAAAGAGAAGATATCAGAGAGCCTCTCTCTCTCTCTCCCCCGTGCCCCCACAAAGAAAAAGGCCATGTGAAGACAGAACAAGAAGATGCCCATCTACAAACCAGAAAGAGAGGACTCCCCTGAAACCAAGTACGCTGGCACCTTGATCTCAGACTTATAGCATCTAGAACTGTGAGAAAAAAAATTTCTATTGTTTAAGCCACCAAGTCTGTGATATCTTGTTATGGCAGCCAAGCAGACTAATACAGTGATTCTCAAACTTTAGCTGAAATATTCAGTGTTACCTGGAAGACATGCAAAAGTGTAGAATGTTGGAATCCATCTCTGCAATTTCTGATTCAGTAGATCTTCTTATAAAGGACCTTTATAACAAGTTACCAAATGATGCTACTGCTGGTCCTGGCACCACACTTTGAGACTTTGAGACTTGCTGCTCTAGGTGATTTCATCTAGGCCATGGCTTTAAATACCAACTGTGATGGCTATTTTTAATGTATCAACTTGACTGGCCCATGGTATGACCAGATATCTAGTTACAAATTGTTTCTGGATTAATCTGTGAGGATACTTTCAGAAGGGATTAGCATTTGAGTTGATGAACTTAAAGCAAATTTCCCTCCCCAATGTGGGTAGACATCATCCAACCCATTGAGGGCATGTATAGAACAAAAACGTGGAAGAAGATTACCTTTCTCTCTCAGCCTGACTGCTTGAGCTGAGATATAAGTCCTCTCCTGCCCTTCGACTGGGACTTACAAGATTATTGCTTCTGGTTCTCAGGTGAAACCAGATAAATTACATGCTTACCAAATACAATGGTGGGACAGGCATAGGATAGACATTCCTATTCCAAAAGGGAGAAATTGAAAAGAAGAAAGGGCTGGCAGTTCCCAAGAAATTCAGAATGTAGCAAAGCTAATTCCATTTGATTTTCAGGCTCAAGAATAATTCTCTTTGGCTTAATGCTCTGCCTTCTGGGCCTACTGGTGAAGCAACATTGCCCCTCAGCCCTGGGTGGCAACCTCAGCTCTGAGGCACCAAGCAGTGCCAGGCAACAGAGGAAGAAATAGCCTTGTCTCCTAGACCTGTATGCTCTGGGCCCATGTGGGGAGTGGAAGGCCTGTCAATGTCTGAATCACCCTTGGGGTCATTCTTCCCTTTTCTGGTAGGATAATGCATGTTCATAGCCAAATAGCTCTATTGTCCTGTCTTGTAGAATCCCAGAAGTCCAACAGCCTTCCTTCATTTTGTCCCATCTCTGTTCCCTTTAGTCTAAGATGGAAGTGCTTTTGTTGAT
Source organism: Varecia variegata (assembly GCA_028533085.1). NCBI lineage: Eukaryota > Metazoa > Chordata > Mammalia > Primates > Lemuridae > Varecia > Varecia variegata. Next base: position 30,326,480 of record CM052436.1, read on the forward strand.
ATAACTCAATCTCTATTCTGGCTTTTGCTAAGACGTCTGCTTAGATCCATAAATCATACCCCTAATCTCTTTATCACATGGTTTTCCAGCCACACCCTTTGTGTTCTCTCCAGAATATGCTGTCTCTCTCTCTCTCTTTTTTTTGTTTTTTTTGCAATATGGATAAGCTGAGAATTTTCCAAATCTTCAAGTTTTGTTCCTTTTTCCTTAACAATTCTTTCAATTTATCTCTCTCCTCTTGCATTTTACTATAAGCAGCAAATAGAAACCAGGACACATCCTCAACTTATTTGCTTAGAAATTTCCTTAGTTAAACATCCAAATTCATCCCTATAAATTCTACTTTCTACCAAACACTAACACAATTTAGCTAAGATCTTTGCCACTTTATAATAAGAATCATATTTACTGCAATTTCCAATTACATGTTCCTCATTTCTGTGTGAGACAGCACCATAATCACTTTTAATGTCCATATTCCCACAAACAATCTCTTCAAGGCAATACAAGTTTCTTCTAGCCTCTGTCTCAAAATGCTTTCAGTCTTTACCCATTACCAAGTTACAAAACCACTTGTGTTTTACAAACCACAGTTTTTAGTTATCTGCTACACCAGCATCCCATTTCATGGTTCTGAAATCTGTATTAGTCAGAGTCCTCCAGAGAAACAGAACTAATAGGACATGTGTATCTATAAGAAGAGATTTATTTTAAGGAATTGGCTCAGGAGATTATGGAGGCTGGCATGTTCATAATTTGCAGGCTGAGCCAGCACGCTGGAGATCCAGGAAAGCACCAGTGTTCCTGTTCAAGTCTAAAGGCCGTCTGCTGCAGAATTGCCTCTTGCTTAGGGGAGATGAGTCTTTTGTTCAATTAAAGCTTTTGACTGCCTGGATGAGGGTCACACACATTATGGAAGGCAATCTGCTTTACTTAAAGTCAACCAATTTAAATGTTAATCTCATCCATAAACCCCTCACAGCCAGAATAATCTTTGTCCAAATATCTGGGCACTATGGCCAGGCAAGTTGACACATAAAATTAGCCATTGCAATGTACAAATATTTATATCAAAATAAGGAAAAAATACTAGTCATTCTTACAGTCTTTGTTTCTGCAACTGATTATGGGATTGTACTTGGTATTTATAACTATGTTCTACTACCTATCACACTAATCAAATAAAAGTCTTTGGGGTAGAGAGGGGGGATGCTGAGTAACAGGTATTTTTAAGATGTTCTCCAGGTTATTCCAATGTATAAGCAGGTTTGAGAACCACTGAGTGAGAAAATACTTATGGCATAGCTACTGACTGTTGCCACTGACTTTTGCCTTTACTTAGGAGTAGGGAGAATATGGTTAAAAAAAAAAAAAAGAAGTAGAAGTAGAGCTTTTTATTATTGCAAGAAGAGGGGAGGATATGGCATTTTGAACAAGGTTACTTGAAGACATAGATTATTACTAAAGGTAGGAGGCAAGACACTTGAACCTGAAATTTGAAATGAAGAAAATGCCCACTGAAAAATCCCTTTCCTTGGGAATAGTCTTCTGAGACCCAAGGGAAAGTCCAGGTAGCTGGATATCTAATAGCTTCCCTCCTACAGTCAGTCATTTTTTGAAACTATGCTATTTCTTCAGTCAGAAATTTATATGTGCCTGCAGGGTCAATGTTAATTCTGGCAAAGGAAAGGGTAGTCTGTTTAATCCTAGCCCCTTTCTGGCTCCAAGAAATGAAAGGTTCCAGGCAATGTGTACTGTAGATTATGTCTTGGACCTCCTCATGGTGACTGGGAGAACCAGAGGTCCTTGAGAAAGACCCATGAAGCTAGAAGTGAGCCCACCTTTTTGAGAAAGAAAGAAAGGAGAGATGGAGTAAAAGCAATACGAAGGCTGTCTATTATTCCAGTCTATAGGACAGTTATTGTCCCTTAGAAGGGGGAATGAAAAGCCACCATATGTACATGAGTTATGTACATTTTAAGTTTTGTTAAAAATGTTTTTATCCATAAAACTAAATAAAATGAATCAGATATTAATTTTAAAATGATATTAAGTCCAAAAGACATATATCCCATGCACTTTATTAGGTTGGTTTAAGTTTACACATTTCTTTCTTTTTTGATAAAGAGTTAACCTGATGCATTTAACACCATGCCATCAATGAATCAAGCTTATGCATTGTTCTCAATGAGTTATTAATTCTGAAAGTACATTCCATAGAATGGGCAAGCAAAGAATATGTCTTTTCCTACTTTCCCTCTTTCCATTTCTTCTTTCTGTAAAAAAATCTGAACTATATTTAATTCAAAAGTGACATTATTTACATGAGAAGTCTTTAGAGAAGACATATCTAACAATTAAATGCACTTAACTTACACCTATAGTTTTTTAATATAAAATTATTTCACCAAACGTGTGACTGCCTTATCTTCATCATTCATAAAATTAAGTCCACATATACCCTAAGGCATTTGCAAATAACCTTTTCCCTTCAACACTGAAAGATACTTTTTCATTGTTGTTTTTTGCTGTTAATCCAGCTAGAGCTGTGAAAATGCTCAATACATATTAAAATTTTTCATGATGGGTTTTAATACTACCCAACAAATTAAATTTTAGAAGAAGTTATTTTTCTCCATAATGATCTACCATTGTGCTTGGTTATTTTAATTTATTTAGAGGCAAATTATTAACCTGTCTGGAAAGAAATTGTGTTGTTTCTTTAGTGGCAAATTATTCCCTTGTGCAAGTGTTCATGGGAGAGTTCTTCAGCAGCAATAAAGTTATTAATAGCACCTTGCGATTCCTATCCCATAGTCATGGTAACTGTCTGATGATGCTACTCTTGGGCATGGAAGATTATTACGTGATTCTAAAGCCCCAGTTGCTTCAATAAGAACGGCTAACTCAAGACATCAGTTTATCACTCATCTGTCAGCGATTATGTGATACTCACTTCAGTATTTTAGTTTCTGACAGACATAAATATCCTCTGGAAATCTTAACTGTTTCTTTCAGTCTTTGATAAATACTCTCCACATCTTTGCATTGGATTAATATGACACTCTTCTCACTAATATTTTAATGTCCATTTTATTAAGTTTTCATGAACTTTCATTTCATTTCCAATGTTATTGGAGATGCTCTATGAGTTTCATCTAGGGAAAACATAGCTAGTCATTTTTCACTGAAATTTATATGGCCTCTAAGTTATAGAGATTGATAGCCTTTCATACTCCTCCACTTCAGGGAAGTTTTAGATTTACTGATGCATCCCTTGTTTATAATTCAATACATGAAAAATTTTCTGAATTTATCTGTGAATCATATGCAAATTTGGAAAGCAAAAGACCATCTTCGCCCTGGGAATCTCTAAAAGCATCACCTCACCAAGCAAAAATAATATCAATTTAGAGATCTGGGCAGTTTAACAACTCTTCATACAAATATAAATTCTCCATTGGTACTGACAATTTTAACATTTGTGATTAAGTTCTTAAATTATTTCCTTTTTACATCATGTCATGTCTTTTCAAAGACTTGACTTATGTGGGCTGGAGAGCAAATTGAGAATCTAACTTCTTAGTGAGCATATATTAATATTTGATTAGATATTATACCAGGATAACATAAGACATCTTAGACTGATGGTGCTCTTTGAAGCTATGAAAAAGAAAAATAAGATTACAAAGAGAAGACTGAGAATTTTGCAAAGTTACCCTACATGAAAATATTGCCAAAAACTGGCCTTTTTTTTTTTGGTCTTACTTTCTCCCTTATGGGTTGTAAAAATACCTTCCTGTAAACAATGCAGCTTTTCCAAGTTCAGTGCAAATGTGGTCTGTTAAGAAAAGACGGACTGTAAGTCTGGGAAGTACAAATGGTTACAGGAAGAAAAAGCTGCCAATTTCCTGGCCAATAGAGGATGAAGTATGAGCCCATTCTCTGCATTAAAAAGATAATATTTAAGCCAGGCAAATTGGGCTGGGCTGACCTTCTCTGAGGTGGTCATAAAACTTGTCTCTTTCTGACACATTCTGTAGTATACATTGACATGTCATATTATTCCTAGAACACAGCACAAATATTTGGCAGGCTTACATTCACCTTGATGTGATCTAGGAAGTTGGAGGCTTGTCTATGTTTGAGAAGAAACTCTTTCTATCATTAGCCATTTTCAAAGATAGTGATCTGTGTTCCATACAGTAGTGAGTGTCTGAGGGTAATATTGTGATATCTTAGATTCATCCTCATAAATTATTACCCCAGGAGAAGAAAAGGGGAAACCACGGGCAAAAAAAAAAAATAGTAAAAATAGAAAGAACAGCAAATAAGAGAGGCATAGATTGCAGAGATTGTGATTAAACATAAGGTGGTGATGGGCATAGTAAAGAGGTGACTCTGTGACAATGTAGAGAGAAACCTATTGGGAGACAGACTGAAAATACAGTCATATAACCTGTTAGCAAAAGACCATCTTCACCATGGGAATCTCCAGGAATATCACCATACCAAAATAGTATCAATTTAGGGCATTTGGTAGTCTAAGGTAGTCTAAAGTCTATGAAATTAAAAAGGATCAAAACCCTACTTTTTTTTAAAGTTTCAATAAATTGAAGTAAAATTGTACAGCTCTTTTAAACCTTCACTCTGATGACAACTTGTTAAACAACACAACTTAGGAGTGTAGTGAGGGGCCCTTGAAGCAGGGCCAGCAGCCATTCATTCCAGTGAACTGACAAGTTAATCAATACTGCAAGAAGTCAGAGTTTTCAAATAGTATTCTGCTTCATCAGTACTCTTTGGGAGGAGGAGGTTAAACCACGTTACCATTTGTTATTTTGTGGACCAGAGTGTTGTCTTGAACTGCAGGTCAAGTTGCCTGAGAAACAGACTCTTTGATGGAAATTAGCTATAGAAAGCTTATTCTGGAGGCTCTGGGATAAACACATGTGAAAGAGAAGAAAAGAATAGTGAAGGCAGCAGGAGTAGGCAGAGGGAGAAGTAAACTCTGAAGCAGTCTTAAAATAAGCCTCAGCCAAACCGCAGGGTGCTCTGAAGCTAAGACGATCCTTCAGAGTTGACTTGAATTGCGGCAAGGGGGCCAAGAATTTTATACCCTCCCCTCAATCAGTCATTGGATGCAAGCTGTCCAGGGAAGGAGGGCGTATCTTGAGCAAAGTGAATCTTCCCAGTTGAGGAAATTCCATAGGGGACTGTTTCCTGAGGGCTGTTGCTGGTAGCGTTCTCAGAAGACAGGGTGGAGGTTGGGAATTAAATCTTTTATCCCTAAAGGAGATTCTGGATGACATATCAAATCATCTACCAGATCCAGAATATGAAATATTATTAAGAAATAATTTCATGAGAGTGCAGATTTATTACCCAAGTTCTCTGCAGGAATTTCAATCACATTGACATCTGTAAAATAACATATTTAATGTTGCTTCAGTCTGAAATGGTGTTAGAAGGCAACATCAATTAGCATGAATTTGACTGCAAGTAACAAAGCACCCAACTCAAACTGGCTCAAAAATTAGGGAAATATATTGACTTTCCATAACTGGAAACATAGATTTAGAGTGGAGTTCAGGACTAATTTAAACTAATAGCCTGATTCCATTTCCCTGTGCTTCTTTTGGCTAGATTTGGCAATTGTTTATGAATCTCTGTAGCAATCTTGACCTCAAATCTACCCATAATATTATCCCATTGGAGACTGTCTCTTACTGAAGCGTATGGTCCATAGTGAGGAGTTTGGATTTGAATTTTATGTTCAGCACAATGACAGCCAGAAGCAGCAATCTGTAAAAATTATCCTAAGAATTATAATTTTTACCAATCTTCTATTTGGGAAAATGACACTTAAAAGCAATAACATAAAAAGAAGCAAAAAATCAAAATAATTTTAGTAAAGAAAGAAAAAATGGCATCTTGCTAGTGTTCTGGAAGTAGGCTTATGAGAAGTAGGGATAAACATGGAGAGTTTATCACTTCTGTCACAGACCATGTGGATATTAGACCAAATGCAGCCCTTAGTATAGTGATACCTCTTGTTGTCAGTGAGGAAGAGACAGGGTAGGGAAGTCTCTGGTACAGAGGATTCCTGGGAAGGTTTGCCCTTGCTTTCTGTAAGAAGGAAAGAGACAGGAGTTCTCTCGTTAGGGACCCCTGTGTAACACATGACCTCTGACACAAGGAATTCGTGAAGGACCAGAGACTGGGCAGTGCCTCCTCATTATGGTAAGATAGCTGAGTTAAAGGGAGACCCTAACGTCTCCCAGTGCAGAGAGGACCAGGATAAGCTCTGTTTTATGGAGGACCCACTGCATCATGATGGAGTTCACCTGGTGGAGGGATTTTTCTCCTGTGGTTATGACCCCTTTGGGTGGCATCTTCATGCTGGGCACCAAACCCTGGGTCCCCACATGATCACAGCCTGATTTCTCCCCTTCCTTGAGAATCTGTTCATCCAGAGGTTTCCTGTCATTCTCTCAGGCTTCTGCCAAATGTCACACTTGGAACATCTGGGACATAATTGGTACATAAGAATACACGTTAAAATGTTCATGCTTAAATTTTTCCTCAATTAATATTTGTCCTAAGTTTGTTTAAAAAAAAAACAAATAAAACTACGAAGGTTTCTGTCAGCACTTTCAACCTATTAGTGTGAGCTCTTCTTTCAGGGAAAACAAGGTGGCATTGATAATTGCCAGAGATAATTTTCAATTTTTCAAGAAAATTTTTGACTTATATGAGTGTCCAATCCTTCACATTTGTGGCTAATCTATTCAACTGCTTTGGAAATGTTCTCTTTTTCTGATAAATTTTCTCTAAATTGAATATTTGGTGAAAAATCATTTCCTTTTCTCAATGTGGTTCAGAAAGGATTGGGCATTTTTCCTGGAATCTTTCTTCTCATTTTCTAATTTTTTATTTTTCTGACTACAGTGAAGTTTTCTCACTTTGATAACTTTAATAATGACCTCAAAGTGTATCAATTATGTTATCTTTCAGCTGATTTGGTGTACATTTGGCTTTGTTTTTCTTTAAGAGATTTTAAGCAAGTATATTTGTTTCCTGTTGCTGCTATAAGAAATTATCACTATTTCTTAGTTTAGTGGCTTAAAGCAACTCAGATTTATTACCTTGTAGTTCTGAACATCAGTTTCATTGGGCTAACATCAACATACCAGCAGGGCTGCATTCCTTCTGGGTCTCTAGGGGAGAGAATCCATTTCTTGTTTTTGTTCAACTTTTAGAGGCTGCCCACATTTCTTGACTTGTGACCACATCACTAACTTCTGCTTCTGTAGTCACATTTCCTTCTCTCATTCTGACCTTCCGTCCTTCCTCTTATAACAACGCTGTGATTACATTCAAATAATCCAGGATAATCTCCCCATCTCAAGATCCTCAATTTAAGCGTATCTGCAAAGTCCTTTTATCCATGTGAGGCAACATATTCACAGGTTCTGGGGGATTAGGATGCGGATGTCTTTTGCAGGGGTGGGGCAATAGTTCTCAGCCTACCACAGTAAGTATTTTACTCAGCCTCATCAGTCAGTTTCTTCAAAATGTCTTCTAAGACATGTCTATATTCTCATGCATTTGTTATATTGGACTCCACATTCCCATCACCCATGGTGTCTTCTCCAAGAACAGCAAGTGTTCACTCAGACACTTGATCTGGCTTTGCCTTTTTGAACTTGTTCAGTACCACTTTAAGTTCACTCTGTCTTATTTTCCATCCTCTCTTTCTTGTGAAGGCAGTTTTATCTGTCCCTGAAGACCGGAATTTTCATCCAAAGTATTTTTTAGTGCTCACTGAAGCTATTATTTATTCTTGTGATGTATTTTGAAGATCGTTTTGGTTGCAGCTTCCTTGAAATTGGAAGTGTTTTGATGCATTTTTTAAAGAATGAATGTTTGTTACATTTGCAGTTAACACAAAGTGTTCTAATAATTTAGATTTTTCTGTTATTAATCTTTTCTCTAAAAGTCTATGTTGTAAGTCCAGGTAAAGAACTCTCCAGGTCTTTATCTGTTGCTTACAGTTTGTTTTTTGTTTTTACTTTTTAATTTCTGATAATGTTTTCTCAAGTTTGACTTACAATAACATTGACTCACTGATTCAAAACCTCCAAATAATTCTGTATGCATCTTAAGGATCTTTTCCTCTCAGAAGGGCAGAAATTCTAAGGTTAGTTCTCTGTTTATTTGCAGGGTTAGAAAAGTAGGGTTCTAATGATTAAAAATCCTATAATCAGCCAGTCATGGTAGTGAATGCATATAGTCCCATGCTAAGGCAGGAGGATTGCTTGAGCCCAGACATTCAAGACCAGCCTGGGTAACATAGCAAGACCCTGTCTCTGAAATAAATAAATAAATAAATAAAATTTAAAACAAACTCTATATTCTACTATAACTTAAACTGACACCATCTCCCACAATAATCCATGGGGATCTGGGCCTGATCTAAGGTTTCCTATCAACACTGTCTCTTCCTAGCTCAGTATCTTTGAGAACAGAGCAACACAAAATATCACAGCTGTTGGTGGACCCTGTATGGCCCCAGACGGCCTTGGCTGAGCTTCATCACATTGCCAGGCCACCAGAGAATGCTATGGGCTACCTTCGACTCACACCTGTGCCTGCCAACCAGGCCAGGCCTCAACGGGATTTGGGTTTGGGGGAGTGGTGAGGATAGTAGAAGGGAGGCTCCCAACCTCAATCCCATGGTAACAAACACAGACAGGCAGAACACATCATGGCCTTGGAATGTCCAGCAGCTAAAGGTCATGGACTGTGTCTCTGGCCAATCCAGCCCTGTTTGTAGCCCAAAGGACTCAAGGAATCAATGTGGTGTTGTACTTGCAACCAATTTAAGAGTCACTGGTTTGAAAGCTTCATGGGAGAGGAATTGCAGGCCCCCAATCCTGGTCAATGTTCCATCTTCTCTTGAATAAGTTGTTCATTCTGTGGCCCTGGGGTCTCATCCCAACCACAAAGCTCACAGAGAACTTGCAGCCCTCAATCCCACTCCCAGTTTGTTTTTGGTCTATCTTCAATTTACATGGGGGTGGTGCAGGATGTGAGGGCCTCTGCAATGTGTTTCAATAAGTGGTGTGCTGGAGCAAGCTTGTGCCGGCTGCTAAGAACCAACTGTGTACATCTCTTCCTAAATCCACATCGGACCTCCTATGACCTGAAATCATTCATGGTGGGAGCATTTCACCAAATTGGTAAACATTACAAGCCAAGGCATTTTTGGTTGTTTGTTTGTTTGTTTTTTCTTTCTGGCTAACTAGTTAGTAATCATTTACAGGCACATGACTGCCTCAGAACTTCTAAGTCTCAGCTATGTCCTTCAGCTGTCCCCAAGCTTGGTGCCCTCCCTCATGCCTTTGCTCTGTCCACCACGGTCATCACCATGGCCAGCCCAAGGCCGACCCACAGATTTTTGTTTCACAGCTTCCTCTTACTTCTCCTATAGAAAGCACAACAGAAGTTCAGACCGACTTCCACAGAGATCTAAGAGAACTACGCGGAACTGTGTCTTGACCTCTCCATACTTAACACACATCATATTCATTTCTGTTTAGCTGAAATTCTCCCAAAACGGTATGTCCCCCTTCACCACCATTAGTCTGTGTCCTCTCAGAGTTTAAAACAAAAAACAAAACAAAAGAACTCTTGCTTTGTTGCTTTATTTTTCTTGGGTTTTTATTTTTTTTCTCTGTCTCTCCTCACCCCTACTCTTGTGCCCTTATCCTATTTTACCACTTGTACTTTCCTTTGTTTTATATTTCTTCCTATGGGCTCTCTTTTCTAAATCAAAGGCAGTAGCATTCTTCAGCTTCCTGTGATTTGAGTTACTGTACATCTAACACAGAATATAGAACATATAAAGGGAATTTTTAAAACTTGGATAAACACACACCATGGATTCGAAGGAATGAACTTTGAGACTAAGGCAGCATTTGCTCCCTTCTTCCTAAGGTAAAAAAATTTATTGGTTAGCCTTAAAAGTAGAAGGACTTAAAAAAAACATAGTTTATAGGGGAATTAAAAATCATATAAGTTTAATATGTTGAAAATGTTATCACTTTTGTGATTGCATTATTTCCATTGAGAAAAAATAACAGATAAAACACTCTACTTCAACAAAATACCAGAAATGTATATGAATTTTATGTTTTGATATTTTAAGAACTAAAGATATAAATTATTTATATATTTTCATATTTCCTAAAATTTTAAATTTAAAAATATAAAATGAATGTTGAATGTCCTAGAAATGTCAAAAAGTTAAACTATGAAAACTTGTATAAAAATTATGCATTTATTAAGATAACTTCTTATGTTGTGTAAATGTGTGGTAGAAAATATTTTCTCCTTCAACATAATCAGCATATATAATGTATTCTATTAATATTCACTGTGACTGCATTTTTTTAGTGTTATAATTAATTTGGTGAAATAAATTTCCAAAAATGACTCAAACTTTTACTTTAATTATTTTTTAAAATAATAATTTTTTAAAAAATAATTATTTTTTAAAATAATAATTTAATTTTGCATGAAAGCAAAATCAATAATAAACTAGGTGTAATGCATTGATTAGTTACATTATGATTATTACATTTGAAATAGCCACAATTCTCCCCTAACAGTGCCCCAACCAAGCCCACCGAGAGGAATTTCAGCATACTTTCTCATTTCAATTCAATTTCTTCAAAACCTTCAAAACAATCCTTCAAATCACCATTGTGATCATGCCATTGTGCCTTTGGAATTAGTGTGACATTCCAAGTCTCTTTACAATCACTCCAATTTCATCTATCTCATTTTCACCTGTTCCCACTCTCATTTGGGCATCCTCTAAACCAGACACACTGAATTGGTTCTTATATAGTAAATATATGATAGTTGCAAGCTTTTCAGTAGCTTACTTGATCTACACCCCAGAATGTAAAGATCACCAAGGTAGATTTCAGATATAAATAATTCAGCTCAGTTGTGTACATGTGTATTGCTGCAGTGGGTTAGTCTAGAGGTGGAAAACTGATCCAAGTGGGGCCGATTAGACGCTTTCTTCTAAAATTTTGAATCACAATTAAAAGAACTTAATTCAACTGGTTTTCCAGAATGTAGGAAGCACGAATCTACAGAACTACGGAATAAGCAACTCTCAACTGCCTTTGTTCTGAGAATTTAAAAGAGTTGGTCTTCAGAATGAGAAGATAAACCAAAACCATTAGAGACATGGAACCACTAAAGCCTCAGACTTTATCTGCCTGGTGTTCTCGGTGTTCTCCTCACACTGCTGTGTATCTGCTGTTGGGTTTTGTGACACACCCCTAAATTCTCAAAATAAGTTCTTGTTTCAAACCTAGTTTTAGATTATTTCTATTGCTTACAACCCTAATCTCTTTACAAATACATACCTTGGTCAAGAGTTAAAGATGAAGAGGACATTGGCAGTTTGGAAAGATACATAAATTTCACGTGTTTCAAGATTACATCACTAATACCTTTTGGTTAAATTATACAATAATTATTTCCAGTATGTTTCTTTGTTTTCAAATCATCTGGTCCAAACCTTACCACTGTATTGATGTCTGTTGATGATTTTCTACTTTTACAAGGTAAGTTGTCACTGGAAGTTGTTTTCTCATTTCCCAGCTCCGCTTGCATACAGCAATTTTTGCAAAATGAATATGAACAGAAATAATGTGCATCACTTCCAGGACGGGACCTATATACAGTTAGTGGGACTTTTCCATGTTTCATATTCCTACTTGCATGGCTACATGCAGAAGACCCCCTAGAAATGGGGGAACCACAAATTGCAAGTGCCTGGGTTCCTGCCTCACCACATGGGAAATCAAGTGCTGCCCAGGAGTAGATTTAGGAATGCAAACCTACAAAAAGTGTTCTCTTATAGGAAATGTAAGATAAATGAAATGTGGGGATTTGTTTACCACTAAATTCACTAGACTATAGGCTCCACAGTGACTAGAATGCAGAAAGTCCACAATAAAGATTCGTTGATTAAGGGTATAAATCCATGGAATTAGAACTACATGTTTATGTACTTGTCTTAGTGGAATAAATATTTTCTCTATTAATACATAGAAAGAATTACAGTTATCTCTTCCTGCTCCCAAGACATTATAAAATGATCCTTATTTAAGATTGTTATAGGGAGTTATATGGTGAGAAAACAGATCTAGAAAAATGTTATTTAAGGGGAAGAGAAAGTGCCAAATACCTTATTTTAAAATCTTGCTGTAGTTGTGCTGCTAGAGATTTATGAATTTTAGTTAAGACTTTGTCCCCATGAAGGTGCATATCATTGGATTTTAACACCTGGGGGTGCCCTTTATCCATGGCTTTAGCAGATAGCTTTCTACTTTAAAAAGAACAACAACAGCAAATTGATTTTATTTGGGGGAAGAGGAAATATAGGATTGGCAAATAGAGTCACGGTCTGGTTAGGCTGTCCTGCCCTTGGTAGTATGCCACCTAAAGAGTATCTGAGAGGTCTGGTGTTCTGATATTTACAGTGTTAGAGGGCTTTTAAAATAAAGGAGAAAAAAATAAACTTTGAAAGTGGAAAAATAATGAAGGCAAAATTGCATTCTATATAATTATTCCTAAATCTGACCTAATTTATATCTCTCAAAATAAATTCTCTAATTATTTAAAATTTAAAAAATACAAAACTCATTTAAGGTATCTTTCCATTAAAATTAAAGGAACTTTTAACATATCCTTTGAAATTAAAACATTTCAAGACATATACAGTTGGAAAGTAGCATGTTATGTTGAATAGTATATGATGACAATATAAACTTACTCAAAGAAATGTAAAATATTCCTAAAATTTTTCTAGAAATTTCTACTCTTAAAACAATCTTCTTAGTTATTTTTTACAAGTATTTTAATGTGCTTTTAAATGTCTATTATATACTGTTTACTCTTTTTATGGTATTTTATTTCATGTCAGCTATAAAGTTGAAATGGCAAAAATACATGATTGTATTTTTATACTACATTTAGGGTTCTAATTACAGATTTTCTTTTTTCTCCTTAAATAAGCCCAATGAAAGCAGAAAGAGAATTTGTAGGTAGAATAGGCATTGTAATAAGCCATTTTAATATCTCTGACCATGAGTAGAAATGTAAATTCTTTATTTAGAAATCAAAAATAAAACTGACAGCACAAAATAGTTGAGAAGAAAATATCATTATCTACAAAATACATCAAAAATAAATATTTACCAAGTATATCGATTAGAGCTTGATCAAATGATTTAATGATTAAGTTAATTTTATACTTATTTTAAAAAGAGAACTCACCAAATCAACAAAATGGTTGGCTAAAATAAACTTTTTATTTTCAGTTGGATATATAATGCAAGTATGTATAGTTATGGAGGAACTATTTTTCTATGTATTCTCTTTCTCTTCTATTTTTTGTCAAGTATTGGAAACTAATGTGAAGAGCATTCATTATTTCCTCATTATCAATAAATTTTAAATTGTTACACCTTGAGCTTGGTTTGGAAAAATGAAATTGAAATAAACAGGAAAAAAGTGCATTTGCATATTCTTCATTTTTGCTGTATCTTTTCTGGGCAAGTAGTGATGATTTGGGTCTTAACATAGCAATCATTAATAAGTACTCTGGAAAGAGTAAAAAATTAAATAATGAACATTGAGATTGTTATATTAGCTCTGTTATTAACTTTCTTTGTGACAGCAGTCAAGGAATTTAATCTCAGTGGTTCTCAGGTTTTCCATCTCAAAATGGAGATTAATTTTTTATCATATCTCAAGGGTTATTAAAAAACTAAAAAGAGAGAGTGTTATATAAAAGTCTTTTGAATATAACTACCTTTTACCCATTATGTTTTGAAGTTTGGAGTAAATACCCTTCCCATTTTCTTTCCATCATGAAACTGTCTCAGGATTCTATAGAAAAGAAGAAGAAGAAGAAGAAAGATAAAAAGCTAGGGACTCACACACTGTAAGAAATCACCTATTCACCAAAAGAGAAGAAACTACCTCCTGAAACAGAACGTGTTGAAAAAGCTCTTTTTAAAAGCTCTATTTAGAATACCATCTGGTCCCAACATGCTTCATAAAGCAAAAAGAGGATGATGGGGCTTGGCACATCTACAACTCTCTCCCGTAGTGAAGGAATGCTTGCCATAATACCCGCTAATGGGTGAATAGCAACCTGCAAAATGAAAAACAGCAAGTGGGACCCAGTTCATTAGGCAATACCACCTAAATATAAATGGAACCATGATAAATAGTATATCAAAGACCAAGCAGGCTTATGATTATCAGTATGTAGACAAGAATGTAAGTACCCACTCCTAGGGTATGAAATAATAGACTCAAAGAAAAGCAGCAGTACTGGAAGAATGGACAGATTGCTGGGCTGAACTACCATGGTGAGAGCCAACAGTGTAGTGCCAAAAACAGCCAGGACTGTTGTGCTACCTGAGTTAACACAAATATGATGCCAATGTGCCCA
>CM052436.1:30341533-30377163 GCA_028533085.1 Varecia variegata
TGTACATTTTTATGAGTACAGTGTGATGTTTTGATACATGTATATATTGTATAATGATCAAGTGAAGGTAGCTAAAATACCATTTTAAAATAGCTAGAAGAGAGGATGTTGAAAATTTTATTTTGTTTTTAATTGACAAATAATGATTGTATATATTTATGGGTACATTGTGACATTTTGATACATGTATACATTGTGGAATGATGAAATCAGGCTAATTAATACATTCGTCACCTCAAATACTTACCATTTCTTTGAGGTGAGGACACTATGTTTTTAACAAATAATGCAGATAGATGCATAGATATAGTTATTTAAAAGATACCAGATTTAGGGTAGACTCATGCTATATATAACTCTATACTTGTGTAATATTATAATTGTGTGCATATTTTCACATCTGTAAGAAATTTTATTTTATTAATAGAAATATCTCCATTTTGAATATAATTTATATAGCTTCATAATATTTTACCTTAATAACAGAATTTATACAACAAATTTCTTCTTATTTTACCTTATTTTATTTTTGTCTTTGTTTTTTGAGACTAGGTCTCCTTCTGTTACCCAGGCTGGAGTGCAGCGGCATGATCATAGCCCACTGAAGCATCAATCTCATGGGCTCAAGCGATCTTCCCACCTTGGCCTCCCAAAGTGTTGGGATTACAGGCATGAGCCACTGCACCCAGGCTCCTCTTATTTTAAATGTAGACTTCTTCCAAATTTTTGCCAATGTAAAACAAAACAGATTTGTAAAGGATTCCTTCATTCTAAGTGTGATTACATTTTTATTAAAAAGATAGTGTTCCTTTTATATGCTTATATTTAAGTTGTGCCCCATCAAGGACCTACCCTGACCTACCACAGAAGGTAGTTCCTGGTATTTTTACTTTACTTACAACACCACTGATAATCATATATTTTTCCTCTGTGTAATTCAACATGTCAAAGAGTAGGACACTGTTGTGCATTTTATCATTATTAAGTTGGAAATAACCGCTGAGCACAGATGTGCACAGAGCAAAATAAAACTCAGTGGCAATCAACCAAGGGGGAGGGGGAAGGAGGGGAGGGTAAAAAACCTACCTAATGGGTACAATGAACACTATTTGGGTGATGGGTACACCTATAGCTAGGACTCAATCATTGCAAAAGCGATCCATGTAACCTAAAACATTTGTACCACCTTAATATTTTGAAACACAAAAAATTTTTTAAATGACAAACATTTTAGTGAAGATTTGCTGAAAACCTGTAAATACAAAATAAACAGTAATGATAAAATGCACAATAGTGTTTTCTTTCTTTTTCATTGATTTGATTAATACTAAAGACTAAATACTAAGTGTTTTCCAGTTAGAGTTATAAATATCTATTTGTGCTTTGACTTTCCACTTTATATTTAGTCCTTCCAGATGAATAGCACTTTGAAATTTTAATGTTGTCAAATTTATTAATTTTTTCCAGTTTGCTCTTTTTGGGTTTTGTTTAACTTGAAGTTGTAAAAGTATTCATTTGCTAGTAGAGCCAATAAATATGTGCTGCTCTACTTCAGCAAAGTGATAGGTTATAAGAACAACACACAAACATTTCTTGTGTTTCTTTACATCAGCAATGGACAATCTGAAAAAAATTAGAAAGCAAATTCTATTTACAATAACATATAATGAATAAAATATCCCAAAATAAATTTTACCAAGGTGAAAGTCTTGTATACTGAAAACTACAGAACATTGCTGAAAGAAATTTAAAAAGACCTATATAAATGAAAAGACATCCTATGTCTTTCCACGGATTGGAAGATGTCAACACTACCCAAAGCTTCAATCTGCGCCCCCTCACCAAAAAAAAAGCATTGACAAGCGTAACATTGATTTACGATTAAAAGAAACAACCTCTAAAAAAGAGAGAAAGAAATAGAGGGGAACTTCCTAAACTTTATAAAGAACTTCTACAAAGAAATCTGCATCTAATGTTATACTTAATGGTGAAAAACTGAAGGCTTTCCTCCTACGTGACAGAACAAGACAAGAATGTGTGTTCTCATCATTCTTACTCAGCACACCTCTGAAAGTTGTAGTAAATACAATAATGCAAGAGAAGTAAATAAAAGGCATACAGACTCAAAAGTAATAAATGAATGTCTTTATTTGTAGGTGAACATGATCACCTACATAGATAATTGTAAGGAATCTACAAAAAATTTTACACTTGATCTCAGCCAAAAGGCCAAGAAGTGATACAAAAAAATCTTAGAAATAATAAGTGATTGCAGCAGGGTCACAAAATATAAGAAAAACACAAAACTCAATGATCATGTAAAAGCCAAAATTTAAAATAAAATATCATCTTCAATAGCTGAAAAAGTGAAATAGCTTTCAACAACATAGATGAGACTCATATGCTAAGAACTGTAAAACACTGATAGAAGAAATCAAAGAAGATCTAAATAAATGCTGACACATACTACGTTCATGATTGGAAGACTCAGAATAAGAAGCATGTCACTTCTTTCCAAACTGAAAAATGCTTAACACAATTGCTATCAAAATTCAAAGGATTTTTTGTAGATATAGACAATATTATCCTAAAATTTATATGAAATCGACAAAGGAGTTAAAATAATCATGACAAAGAAGAACAAATTTGGAGGAATCTATCTACCTGAATTTAAGACTTATTATAAAGCTATGTGATATTGACAGAAAGATAGAAATATAGATCAATAAAATAAAATATAGAACACAGAAATAGGCCCACACAGTAATGGCCAACTGATTTTTTACAAAAGTACAGAAGCCATTCAATGGACAAAAAAGATGGCCTTTTCAATACCTGGAGCTAGAATAAATGGACATCCATAGACAAAGAAAGGAAGAGAGGAAGAAAAGAAGAAAGAAAGAAAGAAAAGAAGGAAAGAAAGAAAGAGAACCTTGACCTAAGGCTCACACCTTACACAACAGTTAACACAAAATGTATCATAAGCTTAAATATAAAATGTAAAACTTTAAAAATTTTAGGAAAAAAGATATTAGAAAATCTTTGGGATTTAGGGTTAGGTGAGAGTTTTTAAGACTTGACATCAAAAGCATAATACATAAAAAGAAAAATTGATAAATTAGATGCCATCAAAAATTTTTAACGAATTATCTGTGAAAGACCTAGTTAAAAGCATAGATGACAACCTACAGTCTTTGAGAAAATATATGCAAACAAGCTATCTAACAAATGATTGATATTTAGAAAAGGAAAATCTCAAAACTCAACAATGAAAAGATCTAATTAGACCATGGACAAAAATCATGAAGAGACATTTCACAGAAGAGGATATACAGATTGAAAATAAACACATGAAGGGATGTTAAATATCATTAGCTATCAGGGAAATGAAGATTAAAACCACAGTATGAAATCACTACAAAACTGTAAAAACAGCCACAATAAAAATACTTGAACAATGCGGGAATTAGGGGTTCTGACTCCCCTGTATAGTAAAAAAATCTGCGTATAACTTTTGACTCAGCAAAAATTTAACAACTAACAGCCTAATGTTGACAAGAAGCCTTAGCAATAATATAAACAATCAATTAACATATCTTGTACGTTATATGTATTACTGTTTTCTTACGATAAAGCTGGAAGAAAATGTTATTAAGAAAATCATAAGGAAGAAAAATTATATTTACTATTCATTAAATGGAAGTGTGTCATCATAAAGATCTTCATCCTCCTCATCTTCACATTGAGTGGGCTGAGAAGTAGGAGAAAGAGGAGCTGTTGGACTTGCTGTCTCAGAGATGGCAGAGATGAAAGATATGGAAAAGGTAGAAGGGTGGGCAGGAGAGACAGGCACACTCAGTGTAAATTTACAAAAATACATTATTATTTCTGTCTGACATTTTGCTTTTTCATTTCTCTTAAAATGTTACTATACGGTACCAATTCTTCTTCCAACGTTTCGTTAGTTTCAGTGCCCTATTGTAGAAGGATCCATGTTGTAAAATAATCAGAAATAATCTGTAAATAATCAGAGCCCTTCTGCCAGATTTTCTAACATCAATTTGTTTTCTGGCACTGCTTCATCTTCTGGGACTGCGTCCTTGTCATCTGGCACTGGATCGGAAGTGCTCATGTCCACCACTTCTGTTCATGCCCCTGATGTGGTGTCTCTTAGCTCCCGAATTTCCCCAAGATCCATATCTTGAAACCCTTCACCCTCCAACCTTTTTTGGCATATCCACAATATCTTTCATGATTTCCTTGATTGTCTCTGTCATAAATCCTTGATTGTCTCTGTCATAAATCCTGTGAAGTCATACATCAGACCTGGACAGTTTTCTCCAGTAGGAATTTATTGTTTGGGGCTTGATGGCTTTCATAGCTTTTTCTGTAACAATGATGCCATCTTCAATGGTGCAATCCAGACTTTCAGGATGGTCTCTCTATTCAGGTTCTCTTCCATAATGTGGACAATTCTTTCATAGAGTACCATGTATAGTGAACCTTAAAGGTCCTTATGACATCCTAATCTAGGGGCTAAATTAGAGATGTTGTGTCCAGGGGGAAATAGACCACCACTTCAATACCGTCAGTCTTGACCTCTTGGGTTTCTCGAGAGCCAAGGGCATTGTATGATATCAAAAGAATTTTAAAAGGCAGTCTGGCAGGGTACTTCCTGACGTCAGGGGCAAAGCATTGGTGGAACCAATCCAAGAAAAGGGTTTTCATTGTGCAGGCCTTTTTGTACAACCGAAAAGACTGACAGCTGCTGTTCATCTTTCCCTTCAAGGCCTGGGGATTAGCAGTTTTATAGGCAAGGGCAGTCCTGATCATAAGCTTGACTGCATTTGCACAAAATAGTAGAGCTAACCTATCCCTTCTTGCCCTAAATTCTGGTACTGGCTTCTCTTCCTTCCTAATAATGGCATTTTTTTTTTCCCAGAATAGGGCATTTTAGTCTACATTAAAAACCTCTTCAGACAGATATTCTTTCTTCTCAATGATTTTCTTAGTGGCATCTGGGAATTTATCCCATGCTTCTTGGTCAGCAGAAGCTTCTTCTCCTGTTTTCTTGACATTTTTTAAAGCCAAACCATCCTTGCAAAAATTATCAAACCATCTTTTGCTGGCATTAAATTCTCCAGCTTTAGATCCTTCACTTTCCTTTTGCTTAAGTTGTCATATAATGACTGCTTTTTCTCAAATCATAGTAAAGTCAATATGCATGCCTTTTTATAGCAATCTTGTACCCACATAAAAGCTGCATTTTCAACACAAGATAAAAAGGTATTTTGCAAAAAGTGCAAGGCTTTAGCACCTGTTGGCATAGTTGCAGTAATGGCTTTTCAAATTTTCTTTATTTTTTTTTTTACAATAGTCCTTATACTGTATTCACTTATCTTGAAATGATAGGCAACCACAGCTGCAGACCTCAATCTACAGTACATATCAAGAAATTTAACTTTTTCTTTTAATGTCATGACTTTTCTCTGCCTTTTGGGAGCACTTCCAGCATCACTAGTGGCATTCTGTGTGGGTTTTATGGTGTTATTCAGGGTTTATGGTATTGCACTAAATGTGATGAAAAATATGCAAGAACCTTGAGAGATCATTTTTTACTGTGATATGCCATTTACTGGAGAGGAATCTCTCATGCAGAGATGATTAGCATCACAAGGCATTTTAAGCAGATATTTGTAACACTTGAGTTCATCACAAAAGCAACAGGAGGTGGCTATGAAATTATATAATAACAGTAATACAGTACATACTAAAGTTAATTTTATACAATTATGATTTAATGCTGCATTTTTATGTTTGTTTACATTTCTCTGGACTGTGAATGATACCGTGTATGGTCTGTAAGTGTTTACCTGCATAAGTTCTGATAAATTTTAACTTTTTGTAATAGATTTGTATATCTTTTATGTTAGTAAATCATAAAATAGACTAGTATCTACATATGCTTTGTTCATTCATGACATACTTAATTTTTTCTTAATTTCTTCAACATTTCTAGTCTATGCAGTTCATGTGTGAGTTTTTTTAAATTGTCACAGATCACCAAAATGGTTTCCAGTATATTTATTGAAAGAAAACACATATAAGTGTGCCTGTGCAGTTCAAGGGTCAACTGTAGTGACATAACCAAATGCTGGCGAGGATGCAGAGAAACTGCATATCTCATATATTTCTGGTGAGAGTATTAAATAACATAGACAGTCTGAAAAATATTTGGCAGTGTCTTAATAAAACTAAATATACAATTATTATATGACCAAGAGAAATGAAAACTTATGTTCACAAAAACTGTAGATGAATGTTTACAGCACCTTTATTCATAATAGTCCCAAACTGAAAAGAACTCAGATGTCCTTTACTGAGTGAATAATTAAACATACTGTGGTAGATCCATACCATGAAAAACTTCTCAGCAGTAAAAAGGAAAAAACTATTGATACATTTAACAACCTGGATGAATCTTTCCCTCACTGTATTGAGTGAAAAAAATCTGATCTCATAAGGTTACATACTAATTGGACCCATTCATATACCATTCTTGAAGTGACAAAATTATAGGCATACAGAATAAATTGGTTGTCTGGGGTTCAGGAGGGGTAAGGAGTGATGAAAGTAGGTATTGCTATAAAAGGTCAACATGAGAGAATCCTGTGCTTATAATATTGGCCTATAATATTTTTTTTTTACATACTATCCTTGACAGGTTTTGAAGTTGCTCAACACCCTGTCTCTTTCTATTTTCTAGAAGAGTGTATGTGAGATTGGGAGGATGTTTTTCTTGAAGTTCTGGTAGAATTCGCTGATTAAAATATCTATGCCATCAGATTTTCTTAAGACAATTTTTTTCTAGAGATAATCATCAACTTGATAATCATCAAGTAAGAAAATGACAAAAACCAAATTAAGTAGAAAGTCAGAAGTATTAAACATAAAACAGAAATTAGTGAAATAAAGATAAGCATAAAATATAATATCAATAAAGTAAAATATAGGATTTTTGAAAAGATTTATTAAATTGACAAAACTATAAAAAATTAGGTAAGGAGAGAGAAAATACAAATAAACAAAATTACTAATAAAATATTTACAATGCCATAGATACTTAAGAGATAAAATGAAAACTGAAAAACCTCATCCAATTCAATTTGAAAGCTTAAACAGAATGCCTAAATATCTAAAAAATTATAATTTATCAAAAGAGATCATAGAAGAAATAGAAGGTATAGTTTTTAAAGAATTATAAAAATAAAATTAAATAAAAGTTTAAAATAATTTTATAATGCTTTTCAAACTGTTCCTACTTTCTATTTCTTTTATGATCTGTTTGGAGAAATTATAATTTTCTAAAAATTTAGACATTCCATCTGTTTTTACTATTTATATCTGACTTAATTTCTTTGTGGCTAGAGAACATTAGGTGCACGCTACCATCCTTTGAAATTTGTTGAAACTTACTTTATAGGCCAGCATATGGTCTGTTTTTTTTTTTTTTTAACTCAAAAGAATGTGCACCTATATGTTGAGGTTATGTGTTCTATGTAAACTAATTAGATCAAGATCAAGATTGCTAATTGGTTCTTAATATCTTCTTTATCTTTGCTACTCTTTTTTTTTTTTGTCTGCCTATCTATAGAATACTAAGAGAAATATGTTCAAATATTCCTGAAATAGGGTAAACAATTATTAAAAGTGGAGTGTGAGTTATTGGGGAGTTTTATGGCACATCGTACTTGGATAAAGTTGAAAACATTAGGAAAAAAGCCAACAGATTGGACAAAAAAAATATAGCCAACCTGTTTAGATCATCAGGTTTTAATAAATCAATAAAACATATTAACATATTTTGTATCCACTGTATACCAAGGCACTAAAATAAATAGGACAAGATTTCTATAAAATATTTTATAGTATGAATGAGGAAATTAGGTATACATCAATTTTGATAGAGGGTGACATTTGATAAAAGTTCTAAGAGTGGGACAAGCAAAAGACTAATGGAACCCAAGGGAAGAGGTCACTTCCAGCCAGGTTGATCAAAAATGCCCCAAGATGAGGTGGTGGAGTTTTGAGGGATGAATAAAGTTATTACATAGAAAAATGAAGACAGAATATATTTTACAAAAATGAGAAAGCAATAAAATATTGGCTTATTCAGAAAAAGGGAAGTTTTCCAACTTGCTTGGAGTATAGGGTTCATAATATGTTTGGGTGATGATTATATTTCAAGGTAAGGAGATTGATAGGAACTGAATAATCCCTTCCACAAAAAAATACTATTCATCTGTTGAAGCCTAACTCCCCAGTGCCTCAGAAGTGTACCTGGGGGACCAGGCCTCGAAAGAGGTAGTTAAATTAAAATAAGGCCATTAAGGTAGATTCTAAACCAATCTGACACAGAGACACCTGGGCTTCACACCCAGAGAGGAGGCTATGTAAGGACCCAGCAAGAAGACAGCCACTTGCAGGCCAAGGAAAGACACCTCTGAAGAAACCAAATCTTCAAACACTTTGCCTGGACTTTTAGCCTCCAGACTGTGAGAAAGCAAGTTCCGGCTGTGGAAGCCACCCAGTCTGAGGTATTGTGTTATGGCAGTCCTAGCAGACAAACACAGGGCTACAATGGGAAAAGAAAGAATGATGTTTGCCTGCCTTTAATTAGAGTTTGAGAGCCATCACACAGTATATACTGTCTACTAAAGCATTTCCCCTCAATCTCAGCTGATTATTAACATAGGACTGCCAATATTTACTCTTGCTTTACCTGTTGTTCTGCCATTCCATTTTTACCTCTGTAAGAGTACTCCTCATATTAAAGCCATCTAAACCTAGCATCACTTCAACCACCTCAGATTTCCCATAAAACATCTTCTAGCCTGACAAAAGTTCACAAATATCTATATATAAAATTGAGCAATAATGAAAAACAAGACATGCTTGGTAATGGAAACACTATTTTCAATTGCTCTCTCTGAACCCATTCTGGATGGTATTCTCTTAGCAGAATGGTTAGAGAATTGTGGGGAAATTTAAAAAATAAACACACAAGGAAGCCTAGCAGAGGACTGGCACACAGGAAATAGTCAGTAGTTTCTTCTCTCTTCAAGTTTTCCCTTTGGTCTCTGCTCAGTTCCATTTACAAAATAGTTATTGCATGTTGTCTACATTCCAGGAGCTTGCTGGGCACTATGGTGAGTAACCTCAGGTCACTGCCCTAAGTCATTTACAGACAGTATAGTAAGCATTTATTTCGAAAACGGGTGGTATGAGCTTTGAGAGAACATATAAGTACAGAAGTTCATGTATGGAAGAAAGAAGTAATCATTGCTTTTACCTTATGGAGTAGGTGGTGCCTCAGCAACATCTTGAAAGTAGAAGTTCCACAATCCAGGCACATATGCCAGATGAATAAAATAAATTCTTCTCATATATTAACTCTTTCAAGCGACAAAAGATAGGAGACTTGGTAAACTCAGATAGCCTGCCAACCAGTGGTGTATACGTTAATCACTTTACACAGATGTGGGTGATTCTAGCTCCTTTCCAATCGTATCATATAGACTGAGATCTTCATTCAGAAGTTGAAGCATAATACTCGAAAATTAGGTCAATGGGGAAAAATAGTCCTGATTTTATTGTTTAATATGGAAGAGAAGAAAATTTGCATTGAAGACATAACCACTCAGAGAAGAGTGGTTTCTTGCCACTCCTAGTGGTAAGTACACAATAAGTGCTTATTGAAAGTATACATATCTGCATGCATAATTTATAACAGTAGATCTTCTATGTTTAATGTGATTAATCTCTGGGATTGAGAATAGGGATAGTTTGCAAGAGGCTTAGCCATGAGGAGATAGGATGAGAAAGGTTAAGATTATTTCAAGGGAACAGTAAAACAAACATGGCATAGAAATCCAAAGACAACAGGAAAAAATGTATAACAAACTAATAGATTATTTTTTTCATTAAGGAGATGGGAAACTGCAATCCATTCTGACCACAAAATTGCAAGGTAAGCATACAAAGTGAAAGCTTAATTGATAGGACAAGGAACAAAACAAGCTTTGGGTGGTTTTTAGCAGATACGTTTTTAAACTATAAGGGTGTCTCACCACTCTGAAATTTTCAGTATTCTGTGGTCATCTTCTCTGTTACTATCTAAACTAAATGCTTCAAGTCCTTATCAAACATGATATTACATAATACAGTAACCTAATAAATATTTTTGAGGAGTTTCTTGAAGTGCTTTTTGTCACTTGTCATGTCTAGGGTCACCACATATACTCAAAAGATTTGGGTATTATATACTGTACAATTCCATGGGCACTACTCACAAAGACTACATTGGAAATGGTACTCACTCTCCCCTCCCCTAGTTGTATAATGTTCATTGTGCATAACAGTACAGAGTGCTCCTGCAATTGCCATCTCAAACCTCTTCTCTCAGCTTCAGTGTGATCCCCTCTCCCTATATTGCTGTGCATTATCCATGCATCTTCAGGTCATCTGCCCCACCTCCCACCCAAATATGGACATGGTACTTCCCTTTGGCTACCTAGACCATCGGTTTCAGTCTTTAAAAATCTTTGCTCTGTCTCTTGAGGCCAGGAGTTTGTGGGCAGCCTGAGCAACATAGCAAGACCCTGTTTCGACAAAAAATATTAATAATGAAAGTAGACAGGTGTGGTATCTCATGCTTGTAGTCCCAGCTACTCAGGAGGTTGAGGCAGGAGGATTGCTTAAGCCCAGGAATTCGAGGTTACAGTGTGAGCTATAATCAGGTCACTGCATTCCAGCCTGGGTGACAAAGAGAGACCCTGTCTCTAAAAAAATAACAAAAAAAAATTTTCTCTGAACTTGGTAGTATCAAAAGGGGTCTCTCTCTCCCTCCCTCTCTCTCTCTCTCTTTTTCTCTCTCTCACACACACAAAAACCCTTAAAACTTTTTATCAATATCATATGCACTATTCTTAAAGAGTTGTTAATTTTTTTGTTTGCTGTCTGAATAAGGTTAGTCCAAACTTTCAGTATCATAGATCAAGAGAACAAATAAGTAAAAAAAAAATTGTAATAACAAACATTCTCTATAATAAGTAATTTATGGTAGACATTGTTCCCAGAAAATTACCTGGGAAACCACAAAGTTATGAATCTCAAGGGTTACAGTTTTGTGCTGAGTCAATCATGACTCCAAAATGTGGTGATAATATTTATTTGCTCAGAGTTCCAACCTTATTGTCAAGTCCAGGCTGAAGTATCAGACTTGGATGTGATTAGACTGAGTTTCTGGAAGAAACCCAGCAATCCTGGCTATCTCAGTTTACCCTGGAAGAAACACAGACAAGTGGATCAAGACAAGGGCGTGTTGCATAGGAGCAGCTTCACTTATCAGAGTGGGCATGTTGGTAAGCTTAGAATTCTGAATAAATATTATTAGGTAACCTTTGTTAGCTCTCTTGCTGTTGGACAAGACAAAGAAAAATCAAGGGCATAGACACTGATAAGCGAGAGTGCCAAAGTTGAGAAGGTCTAGTTTGTACCTCCAACTTGTCCATGGCTACGCCAAGATTTTGGTGATGCCTCCATGGTAGTCTGCAATTCTAGGCACCCGATTCAACATGGAGTGTAGAGTATAAGCATTAATTGAGGTTGTCTTATGGACTGGACTAGAGTAATGCATTTATCAATGTATAAAATATATAAAATTCTTTGTGTATCTTCACAAGCTGATTCTAAAATATTGATTGACTCCATCAAATTTACTAAAGAAATTCAATTGAAGGAATAAATGTTTACAGAAGAAGGAAGATTAAGAAGATAGGTTAGCACCATCATGTTTTGGTAATTTCAACATTGGAATGCCATCAAACCAGCTCCTTAGTAACTGCTAGAAGCAAATGGACAGCCTTTGAAACCCGTCATCCCAACTATGAAGAGGTCTGCTTCCCCCTGCTGGAAGCATTCCATAGCTGCACTTGATCCAGGAATCATTAACATCACCATGGATAGTAAGCTCACATTTATTAAGTACTTAGTCAATGGGCTTGGTATAAAAAAACGATAATAAAGCGCTCCTTTCCTTATGTGCATGACTAAATTGTTCTTATGACTCCTAGAGATGTGGTTATGATTCTGTCTAGGCTCCCTCACCACAGCACATGTATTAAGGCACTCAAGCCTATGGAAAAAACATGGTTTGACGCTTTAATACCTGAAAAGTGCTCTGCGGGCTTTGGCCAATCATAAATATACACCCATGTCTTCCACTTACACACAAAACCTGCAATCACATGCAGAATTTCCAGTTTTTCAAAGGGGAGAAATCCTTATTTTCTTTCATGTCATATTATTTTTCTTCTGTCTATACCATTCCCTTTTTATTTCTTTTTTGTCAGACAGATCAATCTTCAGTGTTCCATGGAGGCCTTTTTTCTTGAGCCAATTACACACTTGTTTTCCTATGATACCTCCTATAAGAATTTTGAAATACCATACTCTGACTTTTTTCATATATCTCAGTGTATATATTTTATGTATATATTAATTATTCACACAGATTGGAAGTTAATTGAAAGACAATTTTCCAAAATAATTTTATATAAAACCATTGAAATAAATTCATCAAATTTCACAAATATATGATATACTCTAATATTAATACTTTATGTACAAGTTTAGGAAAATGATTTAAAACTGAAGTTAATAAAAACAGTGACTGGGAATAGCTACCGAAGCTTCTGAATAAGTAACATATAATAATTATGGCTGGTAGTCATTTGGATGTTTTCCAATTGTCATTAGGAAATGAGGTGTATCCTCAGGAAGATAATTAAAAGAAAATTGTAATATAATTTTCTAGGACAGTAATAAACACTCACAGATAATGAATATCAAAGACAAATTGATGCTTTGCAATTAAGTTTGTTTTCCAAATAGAGTTTGTGTGTTACATGAGGTTCATTTTGGAAAGAGAATTTTCTAAGATGGAACTGATCTCTGGCGATTCATGGCAGATGGGAAACACAAGACCATTCTTAGTTGTGAGATTTTGAAAGCATAATATCACATGGGGAAGATTTGATTAAAACACAGCAGTTTCACATTTTTCAGGTCCGAGATGAAGATTGATATTCTGTATAAAGCTGTGCTCCAACTTACAGAAAAGTTGTGAAATAATGTTTTGTCTTATTTGACCATTCCTTGGTCAGAACACACTAAGTTATTATTTTCTATAAGCAATAGTGCCTATTGGTGACCTTGAACTTGATTTCATAATTTTTACACTGCCACATATCAAATTTCATAGCACAGTTACCAGGATTCAAAATAGGCAAGGATCTAACACCAGATCAAAATTCAAAGTAAAAAAAATCCAAAATTACTTTGACAGTTTCATGCAGGAGAGTGATGTTCTCCCTGAAAGATTTTCAGCTCTATTATTATAATGTAACACTATTATAACTATAGTCAAAGCCTGATGTAAATCAGCAAAGATCATTTGCAGGCTTAATTTTGGTCTAACTTGACAATTAAAATTGGTCAGTGGAAGCTAATACAAACAATTCTTAGAGAGTCTAGGGCTCACTAAGTTCTCTGAGGGCAGTTCTTTTTTATTTATATATTCTGGTAATTTTGACTGTGTTTTTTGTTTTTGTTTTTGTCAGTATAGCCAAGGTCTATGATTTCCATATCTGGGCAATACTAATTTTTTTTTCATTTTTGACAAATCTTTTTAACTTTTAATAAACTGAATTAATAGCAATTGGGAATGGCTTAAAAACAGCTAATAGGAAATGCAGGGCTAAGATAGGCAGTACACAAAATTTAAGAAAAACTTAATTGGCATACCCATTATCTGGAAAATTACATAATTCTTTATTTAGCTATTTAAAATAAAATTATTTGGGACTTTTTGATAAAGGCCATTCTCACTGGAGATAAGTGATATCTCATTGTGGTTTTGATTTGCTTTTCCCTGATGATTACACATGTTGAGCATTTTTTCATGTTTGTTGGCCATTCTTCTGTCTTCTTTTGAAAAGTTTCTATTCATGTCCTTTGCCCACTTTCTGATAGAGTTCTTTGATTTTTTCGTGCTGATTTTCCTGAATTCTAAATGGATTCTAGTTATCAGCCCTTTATCAGATGTGTAGCATGCAAAAATTTTTTCCCATTCTGTAGGTTGTCTGTTTGCTCTCGTGACAGTTTCTCTGGCTGTGCAGAAGCTTTTTAATTTAATCAGGTCCCATTTATTTATTTTTGTTGTTGCTGTGATTGCATTTGGGATCTTCTTCATAAATTCTTTGCCTATGCCAAAGTCTATAAGAGTTTTTCCCACATTTTCTTCTAGAATTCTAATAGTTTTATACCTTAGGTTTAAGTCTATCTAGGGGATAGACACGCTTGAAGCTCTGATTCGGGGGCAGGTGGGGGCAAGGGCAATATATGTAACCTAAATTTTTGTACCCCCATAATATGCTGAAATAAAAAAAAATTAAAAAAATACACAGAAAATAAAAAATAAATAATAAAATAAAATAAAATTAGAAATGCTAAAGGAGTTTACATTGCTCTACTAAATTGAAATTTATTTTGATTTTTTAAATTCAAATTTATTTGAATATTCCATTTAATTTAAATGACCAAACTTCTTTATAAAAGGGAATGACAACTATAACATATTATATACATTGTTAATGTTTGGGGAATAACTGTGTCCATAATTAAGTATCAATGTTAAAGAAAAATATTAAGCCAAAGATTTAAATTAAAACATTTTATCTTATTTTCCCAGAGGTATTTTTAATAGACTGTGATTAATTTTGACTGTAACTACATATGTCAACTTTTTTGCTAAAGAGTAACACATTATGACTGAACAAAATTATATAATCTTACATTTGAGATTAAGTATAAATTGAACACTTTAATATAACCATTTCTTGAAATCATTGCTTGTTTTTGTAGTTTATATTGCTCTACCCCTCACAATCAATTAAATGAAAGTTTCAACATGATGACTATGCTTAATAACAACAGATTCTTGAAAGCTTAATAACAATAGATTCTTGAAAATTGCTAAGAGTAGAGTTTAAGTGTTCTTACCATGAAAAATGATATGAGGTATGTGAGGTAATGCACATGTTAATTAGCCCAATTGAGCCATTCTGTGATGTATACATATTTGAAAACAACACATCGTATGTGATAAATATATACTTTTTGTCAATTAAAATAAGTAACTATGTGGTTTTCTTAAATACCCAGAAAATTTGACTACTAGAAAAACTTGACCATTTCTTGTCTGTACCTCTTGGGCCCATCAGTACAAGTCTAAATATTTTAGAAAATCATGAAATATTTATCATGTATATGCATAGCAAGACACAATCAAGTGTGTTCATTGCAATTTTATAATAGCCAAATTAAAGAAATGCATAAATAAAGAAATGATGGTATGTATATGAAATAAACTATAATGAAGCTTTTCATATGTATGACCAGCATGTAACAACTTGGAAACATAATATGGAAAGGGGGAAAAAAAAGTTATATGTGCAGTAAGATGCTATTCACATGAATTTTTTAAATATAAGAATATACATATATAAGAATAATACAATTCTTATAATATTTGTATATAAGAATATACAAATATAAGAATAATAATGCATGCTATCATACACACTCATTCTCTCTCTCTCTATATATATATACATACACACACAAACACATTAGGAGTTTTTTAAAAAAGATTGAAAGGTTACACATGAACTTCAGGATATTAGGTTTTTCTGTAAAGAGATTGACAATATTGGGTGGATTAAGTGTGGCTTTTAACAATATTGGTAAAATTTTACTTCTCTTAATTTCCTTCACTCCTCCTGAAAAAGATATAAAGCAAAAAATGACAAAATGGTAACGTACATTACATCTTAGTGATAAGGAAGTCTTGTCTATACTCTGTATGTTTACAATATTTCATAATTTTTTAAATAATTAAATTTATAAGGGATGTGCCCAAGAGGTATAGATAGGAAAGATGGTCAAATTTTATTAGGAGTCAGATTTTTGGGCATTGTAGGGAAGATTTTTGAAACAGCCTTATATAAATGAATTGAACTGATTGATAAGTTACTGAGCATCTTGTGACTTGAAGAGTTGAATTATAAGCTAATATGATGTTTCCCATAGTGTGCTTCTGCAAATACCAGTTCTGTGGGATATGAAGAGTATTATCTTAAAAAAGGACTTCATAGTCAAACAAATTTGGAAAAAATTGGGTAAGCAAACATAGCACATTTTATTTTTTAAGAGATCTTAGTTATTGTTGTGTTGCAACATTTTGAATTTCTAAGAAAGAAATAGAGCATATAGAATGTGTGAAATTAATTGATCCTAAGACTTTGTTGTGTGCTTATCATCGCTATGGAACAGTTTTCAAACAGAACATACATTGAAGCTTACAAAGCTTAAGGATCACCTCTCAGGGAATAAATAGTGAGAATTGTAACAAAAGATGGGGTGGCTGAACTAGACATAACAAATTTGAAAAATTATGAAGCATCTATTATGTAAAATGGAGTTCATTAAATAGAAAAAAACAAATAAGGTTCATACCATTAAGGATATTAATGCAATAGAATAAAAAATCCATCCCTTCCAAACTTGAGATTTTCAGACAGAATTTCATCTTTACCCAAATAATTTCTCATCCAATTAATGCATTGGGTTTGCATTTCTGACTAATCTGACAAGTGAGTAGTTGAAAGTATTCAGAATGATTTCGATATTTTAAAGGTAGTGAATCTCCAAAGTACAATTTATCTTAATGTTCCACTATTTTTTTCTTTTCTGTGAATTAGTAGCCTTCAGTAGAAAAAGAATTTTCCACTTCTACACTGCAGTACACAATGCCATTCACTACTTAGAATGTAGAGTGTTCCAAAATAATATGCTTTAATAATTGTGAAGTTATCCAAAGCTTTCTAATATTATTAAAGTTTGGGGTACTTTTCATTTATGCAACAACTTTACAAATTTTATCTTGAATAAGTATATTAAACATAGGGTTATTAAATCTTTAGAGTTATAGCTTTGTAACTATCATCTAGCAGATCACAATGGGGTTGATCCAGCTCCTGTAACAGTACAAGTGATGGATTCACACATCCTTATAATCAATTAGCTTGCCCGAGTAAAAACCACCTGTTAATATATTAAAGCATAAAGTTACCATGTCAGTTATTAATTTGTTAATTTAAAATAATTATGTATCCTACTGGTATAGTTATGAGGGCTATCTGTGTGCATATATGTCTGTGTGACATATTATTAATACATTCTAGAGTGTTATAAAGAGAAATTTTTTTTTTAATGTTTGGTTCATCTCTCAAGGCAAAAACAATATTTATCAACAAATCTTATTTTCCAAATCAAGAAATGTGTAACAGATTCTGCCAGTCACTTCAAACTATTTTAAAAAAGATAAAGAACTCTCTGGATATTTTAGAGCAATTAGAGAGTAAGAATTTATTTAGTGTGTTCCTCCTAAAATTAGACAAAGTGGAGGGATGGAGAGCCTTCAAGAGCATCTCTTAGAGAGCTTGAACATTCTAGTTTCTAAGAATGTTAGGAATGCAGGGACTGATAAATCACCTACATTGAAAACAATACAAAGGGAAGGATTGTCTGGAGTATCTTGCTTGGTGGCAGGAAGAGAGAGTTTTCTTAAAAAAGATTCAATGTCAGAAGTTGATAGGGCAAAAGCATATGCATGTTTCTCATAAGTAATATTGGCATCTTCTGGAGTTGATTGAGGATAATTTTAAAGAACCTTAACCAAGAGAACTGCATGGCAGGGGTGAGTGCAAAAGATGGATCAACCCACAAGTAAGGTTCAAAGAGGATTTTGTAATCAGCTGCACTCCCAGAAAAGCCTATATTCTTGTGATGCTCATTCTAGGGCATTTCCAGATAAACTCACATGAGCACATACATAGGAGAAATAGTCAAACTTTGATACCCAATAATAGCCCAGCATGGAACAGCAGTAGGTGGCAACCATGAAAACCTCATGGAAATTTGCCTTTCTCTTTTGTATTCCCTGTCTTGCCTTCTAAAGCAGACCTGGTAGAGCCAGAAGCCCGATGTGTGAGTGAGGAAAAGGTGGGAAGAAGAAAGGTAGAGAATCTTCTAGGTTTGATCCTTTCTAGTCTGTATTCTACAGTAGCAGGGGGATACAGACATTTAAAACTGAATGAAAATTTGAAGTTCTTAGATTTTTATGAGATGGATTTATCATTATCTGGAAATAAGACATATTTGTTCACCTTTCAGAATGAGGGAAAAGCTAGGGTACCAGTCTAATTCATTTCCAATACATGGCAAAAATGAGATGATAGAGTGAGTTTGAGGGGACAGTTATGAAAAAAATGAAATGGCTTTTTTCCTGTAGCTGATTGAACTTCAATAAGACAATTACTTGCAAGATATTAAAAGAAATGAATATAGTAACTATTTGGTGTCATTTAAATGATATCATTCAATCAAAGTTAAGTAGCATGAAAATTGATTTAACTTGGATGAAGTTAAAAATAAATTAGTCTAAATAAATGATAGTGAATTTTCAATTTCCTTAAATATTTTTAGAACTGTACTTAGCACAGAGCAGATGCTAAATAAATAATTTTCAATAAATATGTGACAGTGGCTGAAATAATTCTTTTATAGCAAAAATTAAATAATAAAATATTTTAGTTCAAAGTTTTGCTAATTGTGCCATTTTTGTTTTGTCCTTAGTCTTACTATTAACACTAATTGCATTACTTATTATATTATAAATTATTTAGCTTTTTGGAGCTTATATTTTATAACAAATTTGCAAATGCTTATATTGTTTATTGAAAAATGAGAACTCTAAGTTTCACACCAATGTATTTTAATTATTTCAAATTCCACTGGTACTTTCTAATACTGTATAAAGGCAAATATATTGACAAAAGAGATTCTGGTAATGTTAAAGTAACAAATTACATCATGATTTTTAAAAGCAACTAAATAAATTTGATGATCCAATTCAAAAATAATTTCCAGACACAAAGCACATTAAAATAAAGAATGTGTGAATAATATGAATAACAGTATTACTATTCAGCCCTGCTCAGTTTTTCTACTAATGTCAAGTTAGGTACCAAGTAATGAAACTTTAATATATTCTTTAGAATCCAATAAATCTTACTGATCTAAAGTAGAGATTTCTTAAGTATCTCTTTATTATTTTTATTGGTATGACAATGAATTATGAAATAACTGTTATATAATGATAGTTATTTTACATCATCAGCAGTCCTATCTGAAAAACAAAGCCAAAATATCTGTTTCTAGTATAGGAAAATGGAGTCATAGATATGTTGCTTTTCAAATTAGTACATTTGCTCTAAGTTAAATTTATTGCTATTTCTTTGTTCTCTTAATTTCTTATTTTTAAAGAAAAAATAATAAAATAGTTAAAAAAATTGTGTGAGTTATTAAATTCTAAAAATCCTCCAAAAATCATATAAGCCTCACAGTACTTGACTTTAAAATGCTATGATTTAAAACTGGGAGAGTTTGACTTTTGTTTGTATTTGGTAACAATTTCTTTTCTAGGAAATAGTTTCTCCTAAAATAATACTGAACTCTTTACTTGTGTGGCTGTTCCTAATTTATATCAGAACTGGAATTCTGGCAAAACTAGGTAGCGTCTCTATAGATTTATTTTCACTATTCAAAGAAAATGGAAATTTAGTTATCCACAAAGCAGAACATGGTAAAATGTTCACACTACAATAAAAAAAAAAATCATGACTGTGTATTCATCTTAGCATTTAAAACCATATTAGCAGCACACTTTGATGCTTTTTATTAGTTTGGATATCACCCAATTGATCTAATATTATTGATTTAATGATCAATCTAATTAAACTATGTAGTAAATTATTCATCATAAAGAAGTTATGAAGTGTAAAACATCAAATCACTTTAAACCTTTATTAATAAACCTTGAGAAATTGTTAATAGTCAAACATAAGTTTTAATTGATATTTATTTTTCCTTAATTGTTCATTCAATAACAAGTAAATAAAATACCTTACCAAAGGCAATTTATCATTGGCCTCTTTTAGCATATATTTACAAAGAAAAAAAATGACTCTGTTAATGGCCAATAAACATGAAAAAATGCTCAACCTCTCTAATCATCAGGGAAATACAAATCAAAACCACAATGAGATATCACTTATCTCCAGTGAGAATGGCCTTTATCAAAAAAGTCCCAAAATAATAAATGTTGGCATGGATGCGGAGAGATAGGAACACTCATACACTGCTGGTGGGACTGCAAACTAGTGCAACCCCTGTGGAAAGCAATATGGAGATTCCTTAAACAGATACAAGTAGACCTACCACTTGATCCAGCAATCCCATTACTGGGCATCTGCCCAAAAGAACAAAAGACATTCTATAAAAAAGACATCTGCACTCAAATGTTTATAGCAGCACAATTCACAATTGCAAAGACGTGGAAACAACCCAAGTGCCCATCAATACATGAGTGGATTAAAAAAATGTTGTATATGTATACCATGGAGTACTACTCAGCCATAAGAAACAATGGTGCTATAGCACCTTTTGTATTTTCCTGAGTAGAGCTGGAGCCCATTCTACTAAGTGAAGTATCCCAAGAATGGAAAAATAAGCACCACATGTACTCACCATCAAGTTGGTTTCACTGATCAACACCTAAAAGCACATTTAGGAATAACATTAATCGGGTGTTGGGCAGATAGGGTGGGGCAGGGGATAGCTGTATACATACATAATGAGTGCGATGCGCACCGTCTGGAGGATGGACACGCTTGAAGCTCTGACTCAGTGGGGAGGGGGGTGCAAGGGCAATAATATGTAAGCTAAATATTTGTACCCCCATAATATGCTGAAATAAAAAAATGACTCTATAGTTAGAGTTTTCAATACATGAAGTGATATAATCAATGTCTTGGCTTCCCTTAGGATTATGCTTCTTAATCAAAAACAATGTTTTATTCCATCCAAACGTAAGTCAAACTTTTTGAAGGCAACAAATACCACAAGCCTCCAAGAGAGGAGCCAAAACATTAAAATAACAAAATATCAGTTCAGCACTCCGCATCTAAGACCATGTAAGAATATTTTAGAATCATAATTCATAGTTGACACTAGACGTGGCTTTGCAGATTATCTAGTGATTTCAAACCTCTTTTAAGGAATGGAACCAAATTGTATGTGCAATCCCAATACACAAAGTAGTTAAAAGTCCTGGAGCTTCACTGTGTCACCCTGTTTTACTCTCTATCCCCCCAACCCCATCCCAAAGAACTGCACCTATTCTAAGGCTTTCATGAACGTGGTTTAAAAACCATGGAATCCCATCATTTGATGAAGACAAGAAGACCCAGAGTTAAATAATAGTAGGTTTATGACTAGAACTCTGTTCCCCAATTTTATTCTCATTCTTTCTATTAGTGAGACTTTTTTGTTCATGGTACAATATAAGTGGTTATAAGTACAGGCTTCAGAATTGGACACATCTGAGTTCTATCCTAGATTCACTACTAATTGTTGCTAACAGCAAGTTCTT
Organism: Varecia variegata; assembly: GCA_028533085.1. Classification (NCBI taxonomy): domain Eukaryota; kingdom Metazoa; phylum Chordata; class Mammalia; order Primates; family Lemuridae; genus Varecia; species Varecia variegata. Next base: position 30,363,210 of record CM052436.1, read on the forward strand.
TAACACTCGAAGTTTCATCTTCATTTTCATGAGGATTAAATGAGATGGCTTACATGAAGGATTCACCACAGCACCTCTACATACTAAGTACTCAATAAATATTAGCTATAATTACTATTATTTCAAAGTTTAACACACTATTGCTGTGTACTGAAATTTCAAAATTGCACAAATATTAAAACAATTAAAAAGAGAGGAATAGGGCAGTTTTAGTATTATATATACTAAATCAAAATACAACATCCTTTCTTATGCAAAAGTATTTAAGAAAATTGAATTGTGAATAAACAATGGGCAAAAGAAAGGAACTAGAATTTAAAGATACCTAAACAAATCAGATAATTTAAATGTAAAAATATGGCCTGATCGGGTCCTAGTGCTCCCACCATCTGGGACTACCTGGAAGTCTTAACCTCTCCAGAGTCTATTTCTGACCTGTTTTATATGTGCTAAAACCTCCCCTGGTCCCTGAGTAATTACCAATAATCAAGAGAGGGAGAAATGTCTGTCTGATTTGGTTCTATTTCAGTGAGCCAGCCGTCCCCTGTGCAAAAGCCATTCTTGACCCATTGCTTAAATGGTGACCACCGGTGTAAGAGCAGCATTATACAATGGTGCTGACAATTCTGCAAGGAGGTTTGGCTCAGTCTGATGAAAAGTGATCTCTGAAAATGCAACCAGGTTCAGGACTCCTACAGTCAAGTTTTTCTCAGCTCCTTTCCCCAGATTCAGGCTGTGATAGACACATTCTGCTAAACATCAAAGAGATGCTCTTACACAAAGGGCCTCACAGATCACAGTTTTTAGAGATTGCTAAGTCACCAAATCACTACACAGTTCACCGACACTGCTATGTACCAGGGCATAAAATAAGTCTGGCAAGGCAATTTCCCCTCTGACTCTCTCTGTCTTCTCTTCTTATAAGGACACTAGTTATATTGGATTAGAGCCCACCTTAATAACATCATCAAAATCTTATTACATCCACAAAACTCCTATTTCCAAATAAAGCCACAGTCACAGCTTCTGAGGGTCAGGAATTCAACATGTCTTTTTCGAGAGACACAACTCAACCCATAACAGGCTTATTGTAAAAAAAACATAGAAAGTATAGAATATTTTCAAGTACTTAACAGCACATAAAATTTGAACATAATTTTTGTAATTGTATTTTTCTATTTCTTTAGAAGAGAAGTAAAATGTGGATAAATATTTTTTTTTGATTTTAATTTTTTTTTTTGAGACAGAGTCTCGCTGTGTTGCCTGGGCTGGAGCTCAGAGTAACCTCAAACTCCTGGGCTCAAGCAATCCTACTGCCTCAGCCTCCCTAGTAGCTGGGACTACAGGCATGCGCCACCATGCCCGGCTAATTTTTTCTATATATATTTTTAGCTGTCCATATAATTTCTTTCTATTTTTAGTAGAGATGGGGTCTCACTCTTGCTCAGGCTGGTCTCAAACTCCTGAGCTCAATCAGCCGCCTCGGCCTCCCAGAGTGCTAGGATTACAGGCGCGAGCTACTGTACCTGGCCTGGATAAATATTTTTAAAGTAAAAATGAAATAGGTTTAAGCTCTTACTGCATACAGCCAAATTGCTTTGCAGAAAGGTTATGCTATCTGTACTCTGTAGAGTAGTATAATGTTTATGTCAAATCATATGCCTTCCAGCGTTTTGCATAGCTTTGGCCTATCTACCTAATGAAATTTGGGGCTTCTACATATTTATTTGTTTACTTACACTATTAATGGAAGTAAATGCGAGTGCTGGCAAATGGCATATTATAAGAGGGTAAACCAACCTATTCTTAATTAGTAGTTGGTGGTTCTAATGAAATGCTTCATTATTAAAGTTTGAACAAAGCTTTTTACTGGCATATCATGTGCTGCTATAAATTCAAATAAATAAGAACTCTAGAGAATTTTATATACAGTGTATGCAAAATTACACTGGGAAAAAATTGAAAAGTGAGTAAATATTTAGTTATTCATTCAATAGTTATTCAATATATATTTATTATTAATAATATTCTTAATTAAATATTAAGAATTTAGTAAAGTTCTTTACTAAATTATCACGAAGGATCATTTTAAGACCCATATGTCACTTTTCTTCCTGAGGATATGCAATCAATTTAAACTGAGTCATCAAAGTTCTTAACACACATTATATAACCTCCTATTATGAGGTCTAATTTACTGGAATTAAGAATAAGTTTAAAGTAAATTATGGATACTACCAATACAATCTTGCAAAAACAATGAATTGCTACTTTTTAAAATTTTGGTTCCTGGAAATCAAGCTTGAGGCAAAGCTTACATGCAAATGTTTCACTGGGGTGGAGAGTACAATCACAGAGCAGCAAAATAAAGGGAAAGGGGTAGCAAAGAAAAAAGGTGGAAAAATAAATGCAAGATTGTGTATTCCAGAGGTGGCTATGATTTCATAGAAAACACAGCTGGTTATTTGTTCATATAGGATGTTTCTGGAGAATTGGTTTGGAACCACAGCCTCTCAAAACATGCCTTCACAGAGCAGGTGGAGGAAATAAACCATTGAGGAGGACTCACTTTCTTAAACCTTCCATCTGTAGACTAGTTAAGGAGGAGGTGGACTTTTTAGTTATCCTATCTGTCTGAAATCTGCACATCACAGGAAATTTTCATATGATGGACAGCAGAAGCTACCCAGGAGGATTAAGATAAGTCTTAGGTCTCTATAAGCCACTTGATGTTGGAAATAACTTCTGGACCCAAGGTGAAAGTATGTATATTATCCTTAGGATAAATAATAAAGTAGTAAAGAAAGCAACTCTGATAATCTCAGGCAAAAATTAACTTTATTGGAAAGACATCAAGTAGCTTACTAGATTGACAAGAGACTGGGTGGGCATCAGGTATGAAAAATGGGAATGAACAAGGAAAGTGTGATGATTAATTTTATTTGTCAACTTCACTGGACCATGGGGTGCTCAGATATTTGGTTAAACATTATCCTGGATGTGTCTGTGAGGCTGTTTCTGAATGAGATTACCATTTGAACCTGTAGACTGAATAAATTGGATTGCCCTATCTAGTATGAATGGGCTTCATCCAATCTCTTGAAGGTCTGAATAGAACAAAAACACTGAGTAAGGCAGAATTCACTTTCTTAGCCTGATTGTCATTGAGTTGGGACATTGGTCTTCTGCTGCCTTTGGACTCGGACTCAGACTGGAACTTACACCACTAAGTCTCCTGGGTGTCCAGTTTGCCAACTCAGCCTCCATAACCACATGAGCCATTCTTTATTGTACATACCAATATGTAATATATATATACACATACCAATTATATATGTATATATGTATATAATATTGTATACATAATATTATGTATATAACATATTTAATAAATGCATATACAGACATGAGTCACTTAACAGTGGAGATATACATTGTGAGAAATGCATTATTAGGTGATATTTTCATTATGTGAACATCATAGAGTGTAATTGCACAAACCTAGATGATATAGCCTACTATACACCTAGGCTATATGGTATAGAATATTGCTTCTAGGTTACAAACCTGTACAGCATGCTACTGTACTGAAGAGTGTAAGGAAATAGTGACACAGTGGTGAGTAACACAGTACTGAGTATTTATGTGATAGAAATTTTTCAGCTTCATTATAATCTTATAGGGCCATCTTTGTATATGAGTTTCATCAACTGAAGCTTGTTATGCAGCACATAATTGTATATAATTAAATATATGTGTGTATACATACATACACAATATATAATATAATATATATTTTATATATGTCATAATATATTATTGGTTTTGTGCGTCTGGAGAGCTCAGACTAGTACAGAAGGCTAGGTAGCAGAGGATTTAGCCAAAGCCATAACACAGGAACAATATAGTTAAGACCAGGTGTCTTGTGTCTTAACTACAGGTGTCCTGATCCCTGGACACAAGCCTCCCTGCGCGTTGCTAATGGCACCACTAACATAGACATTTGTCACCATCTTCCCTGAACTTGTGAGTCTACTGTGGCCACAGTAAATAGTCTTTAGCTGTCCTGGCATCTTGGAATTATTCACTCCAAAAGCAAAGTCTTGTGTGGAAGCACCCAGTTAACCAGTCCCAGAGAGTGTGTAGAGGAAATGCCTGGCCCCCTTTGTTATCTGTAGATGAAAAACAAACACAGCATCCCACCAAAGACTACACAGGAGAAATTGCCTTCGATTATGAAAAGAATTCACGTGGTAGTCGGCAAAATAAATGCTAACATCAACTACAGCAAAAGCACCTGGCCTTTACAAACGAGGTCTTTCCAGAAAGTATCCAGCCATTGTTAATACATATTTTTCATATTACATGGCTGGATACTTTCTGGAAAGACCTCGTATTTCCCCAACTTTATTTCCCAAAATTTCTCATGATACTTCCTCCCAAATAAGGATCTCTGTATATGTTCTTCCCTTCTTCTTTGCCTACCTCTTATTAATCATTTATATGTCAGTTCAGCATCACTTTCCCTGAAAAGCCCACATACACTAGGTTAAATGATCCTCTTATAGCCTAATAGCACCATATAGCTTCCTTTTTACCACTTATTATATTCATAACTTCATATTTTTTGATTATTTGATTAATACTCATTTCCCTACTAGACCTTAAGATGTATGAATAAAATAGTCATGCCTATTTTTGCTCATTTTTATTATATAAACTCATAGTTCCCAGTTCATGAGGCTGATACATTATGGGGAAGAATTCTCATGAATGGAATATCAAATGCCATAGAAATAACTTTTCTGAGAGAAATAACAGTAAAGAAGTCAGTAAACTTCAGAAGTGTAAAGCATGTAGCTGGAGTCCTAGGAAGTGCAAGAAGAGTCTGGCCAATGTGGAGTAAGTCAGTCAGCAACTGCCTTACTCAGATGTTCTAAGAGGGCTCTGTCCATTGGAATATAAATTCTACTGATCAGACTGGAAATACAACTTTTCCCCAAATTTTCTTTTTTCTTTTTTCTTTTCTTTTCTTTTTTTTTTTTTTTTTTGGATTATTACCCTAGAAATGGTCAGTTATTACAACAGACTCACAGGTATGTGAATTTTCCCTGGTCAAGTAATAAACTTTTCAGGGGCTAGTATCAATGTTTCTAGAGTTGCATGAGCAATTCACAATGAAAGGATTGAGGTGCTGTGGAAAACATCCTGGAGGAATCTAGTAATTAAGACTTCCATTATTACAAAGTAAAGCTGTTATTAATTCACTTAATTATTTATAGCCCATCTATTCCTGAAAACAATGGGGGTCCACATTGGGGTCCTCAATTACTCCGGAAGTTGAATAACTTAAGCTGACTAGAGAACTTGATAGGAAGATTGCAATTAAAGGGACAGAGAACAAAGGTAGTGATATTGTGAGTTTCTCTGGTCTTCAAACTCAAATTGTATATGTAAACAAATATAAACATATATATATTTGTGTCTAAATATGTATGTGTGTGTGGAAATATATATATGTATGTATGTATGCATACATATACTCATACACATGTATCACTTATATTTATATTGTCTCAAATATACATTTAAAATATTTAGATTACCACAAAGAATGTGAAAGAATTCACATTTTGGCCTTGCCAAAAATACTATTTTTGGAATTAAAATTTGTCTGCCTCTGCTTCCCTAACCTATTTGAAGTAGTTATATTCTACCTGGAAGGGCATATATATTCTAAAGATGTTATCATGAGTTTTATTTTCTGTTAATTGTAACTGTAGCATAAGCTCTTGTCCCTGTTTTTTTGGAAAACATTTTCACAGATACTAAGACTAAGGATGAAAAATTCTTCAAATACTCAATAGAAATCAATTCTGAACAAGTTAAAAAGACAAAAACAAATAACCAAAGTTCTAACATAATAAATCCGTGTCACCAGTAGCTAATATTGAAAGATGTTGCTTACAGGAAGTCGAATATTCTAACAAAATGGAAAATAACACCAGAAAAATTTTGAGATTTAAAATACAGTTTATTCAGTAAATGTCATAATAAACAAGTCTGGAAAAGTCAGATTCTCACACTCCTTTCAGATGCTGAAAGAAAAGTGACCTTCTTGATTGCTAAATTTAGGATGCTATCTATCTAAAATACTGTCAACACCCTAAAAATGTTAGGGACTAAAAAATGTATTTTAAGAGAAAAATCAAACAATACTGACACACTTTAATTAAATAGTGTGCTCTACCCAATTAGTTAATAATATTTTACATTATTCGGTTAACTCTTAATACCTTCAAAAGGTAAAAATAGAGAAGAGTTTTCTTGCTTCTCTCTGAAGAAGTAATAATCGTGGAGCACTCTTATGTACCAGGAACAGTGTAAGGCATCTTGACCCATGTTAAATCATGTAGCCTGCACAAGCCTGAAAGGTTCACATACAGTGATTAAATCTATTTTAATCCAGTGGCATGTCCTGCATCTCCTTCCCCACCATCCCCCGAAATTTATCTGTTAGAGAAACAAAGTAGTATGTCCTTTGCAATTGCCCACGGTCTGAATTTTGTTGAATGCATTAAATTAATGCTCCATTTTAAATTTCTTCATTTTTAAAACAGATTACTTTATAAGTAATGTTATCTTCTACTACGTGGAGACACAGATCTGGTTTGCCTCTCTTTTTGCAATATTAGTAGCCATTCAAATATGTTTGATTATTTCTATTTTCAATTTTGAAATTAATGGATCAGTTCACTGACATGGTCTCACAGTGAACTATGAGTGAATATTTTAGTATCACTATGAACCCACAGATCTAAGCATATTTGATGTCATGTAATCTATTCTGGTGATTATTATTGATCTAATTGTCCATTTTGTAGTCAGTGATAGCTTCTTTATATGAGCGCTTTGAGCATAACCTCTTGCTTTTTTGGTATGAATATGATCTCATCTTGCATATTTTCTGCCCCAGCCCTGAAATCAACCCTTTCTCCAAGGGAGCCCTGGTTTCTTTTATTGGGAAATTATACTTAGGCACAATATGGGCACTTGGCATTGCCTTTCATAAATTACAAAATAGGTGCTGTTTCTTTGATCAGGAATTGGAGCCAGTGGAAAATTTTTACTTTCCATCAAAGCTCTTGGATTGATAATCAAAGCCATTTTCAAACAAATTTTCTGTTTAAGAGATTAGATAACACAAGGGTAAAGAAGGAATATAATAGAAATCTTAAAAGCATTGTCAACCAAGAAATTGGCCAATTCCTTTCCTTCCCATTTATATTTAGCTTCTAAATTTACATAAGAAAGGTATTTGAAAGTTCTGGAATTACCCTATGCCTTCCTCAAGTACTATTATTATCTGCCACATTTAGGTAGTGCTTTACTGGCTGGCCTTCTCCTCCTAGTCGAAAAGTCTGCTTTAGCCATAGTGCTGTGATAACCACTGATGGCAAAGAAGGACATTTCCAAACACTCTTCACAGTAGGGCTGAGAAGTTGATGAGACATATAGCTGAAAGCAGTCAAATATCCTCTTCATGAAAAATATAGCTTTTATAGTATGTTGGAATTTCTATTTTCAGTTCTAATAAATGATACAACTTCACAGTCCTTGGTGTGTCAGATTCTTTGGGAAGACATTGACACAAACAGTATTCTATTGCTAACTTCAGATACTTTTCTAAAATCCTCATGCAATTAAAATACTTCAGATTTATTTAAAAAATAAGACTGGGAACTTGAAGAGTGAAACTATTAGAAAATTATGGTATTTACAACTTTAATAAAAATAAAACAATATAACACACTAAATAAAGAAATACTCAACATGTCTTGAATTAGCCACTTCCATTGTTTTCAGGAATAGATGGGCTATAAATAATTAAGTGAATTAATAACAGCTTTACTTTGTAATAATGGAAGTCTTAATTACTAGGAACTTAAACTTTCCATTTTGCTTCCTTTCCATGAGATTTTTATAAAATTTCTTCCTTTGTTGCTGGTAATATAAATACAAATATAAAGGAGGATATTACTAGTTATTTGTGTATGTGAGAGAAGAGTGAAAAAGAGGAGGAGGTGGGAGACAGAGAGAGAGAGAGAGAGAGGGAGGGCGGGCGATATTAGTAAACACATCCTCAGTGATTTCCTAATAGAATGACTTGGGAGTTTTGCCTAGCTCTAGCATCCAACCATCATCTCTGGAAGCCTGAAATAATTTGGGTGCTTCAAATGGCATAAGCTCTGATCAGTCTTCATTGAAGCCAGTCAGATAGACGTGATTGCATAAGTACTTTCAAATTATATTTCCATTCAATGCTCCACCCACAATGACTTTATGCTAACATAAAGACAAACATATTTGAGAACTGTGCTCTGGCTCTGTCAGCCTCTCTTATATATCTCACTTACTTTCTTCCTAATAGCTATAGAAGTACACTTCTAAGGCCTGCATTCATATTTTTTCCAGCATCCTTGATTTATTTCAAGATTGTTTTACTGTTAAATCTTCTAGTTTTACTCATTCTTCAGCCTTTCTTTTATTCCCAAGCCTATTTTTCTCTTTTGGACTGTAAATAAGTCATGCCTGTGTACCTATTTGTTCACAATAAACTTTTATTTATTTAAATTGGCAAATAAAAATTGTATGTATTTATCATGTACAAATCATTTTGAAATATGTATACATTGTGGAATGGCTAAATCAATCTAATTAACATGCACATTGCTTTACATACTTTTTTTTTAGTACAGTGAGAGCACTTAAAATCTACTTTCTTAATAATTTTCAAAAATACATCAGTATTAAGTATAATCACCACGTTGTACAATAGATCCCTTGAATTTATTCCTCCTAACTAAAATTTTGTATCCCTTGACCAACATCCCCTCAACCCTTGGCACCTCTAGCCCCTGGTAACCAACATTCTGCACTTTACTTTTATGAGTTCAACTTCTTTAGATTTCTCATATGAGTGAGATCATGTAGTATTTTTCTTTTCTGTGCCTAGCTTGTTTCACTTAGCATAATGGCCACCAGGTCCATCCATGTTGTCCCAAATGTCCTTTTTAAAGGTTCAGTAGTATTTCATTGTATGTATATGCCATATTTCTTTATCCATTCATTCACTGATGGATGCTTAGGTTGACTCCATATCTTGACCATTATAAATAATTCTGCAATGAACATGGGAGTATAGATATCTCTTTGACATACTGATATCATTTCCTTTGGATACATGCCCCAAAGTGGGATTGCTGGGTCATATAGTTCTATTTTTAATTTTTTAAGGAACTTCCATACTGTTTTCCATAATGGCTCTATGAGTTTATGTTCCCACCAACAGTGTGCAACGAAAGATGTGTCCTCTGTAACACTTATCTTTGGTCTTTTTGATAGCAGCCATTCTAACAGGTATGTGTGAGATGTTGTCTCATTGTGATTTTATTTTGCATTTCTTTGATGATTAGAAATTTTGAGCACTTTTTCATATACCTGTTGGCAATTTGTATGTATTTTTTGAGCAATTTCTATTCATATCTTTTGTCCATTTTGTAACTGGGTTGCTTTCTTGGCATTGAGTTGTGTGAGTTTCTTATATATTTTAGATATCAACCCCTTATCAGAGGTATAGCTTATAAATGTTTTCTCCCATTTTGTAGGTTCTCTTCTCTTCACTCTATTGATTGTTTCCTTTGCTATGCAATGGCTTTATAGTTTGATATAAACATATTTGTCTATTTTTGATTTTGTTGCCTTGGGTTTTGGGTTTATATACAAAAAATCTTTGCCCAGACCAAAGTCATGGAGCTTTTCCCCATGTTTTCTTCTACCAGTTTTACAGTTTCAGATTGTATATTTAAGTCTTTATCCATTTGGAGTTGATTTTTGTATATAGAGTGAGATAAGTGCCTAATTTCATTCTTTTGCATGCAGATATCTAGTTTTCTCAGCACCATTTATTGAAGAGATTGTCCTTTTCCCATTGTGTATTCTTGGCAACTTTGTCAAATATCAACTTACTGTAAATGTGTGGTTTTACTTCAGGGCTCTTCATTCTGTTCCATTAGTCTACGTGTCTGTTTTTATGCCAACACCATGCTATTTTTGAATACTATGACTTTGTAGTATATTTTGAAGTCAAGTAATGTAATGTCTCTAGTTTTATTGTTTTTACTCAAGATTTCTTTGGCTATTCAGGGTCTTTTATTGTTCTGGGTTTTTCTTTTTTTCTTTTCTATTTCTGGGAAAAATATCATTAAAATTTCAAAAGGGTTTTCATTGAAACTGTAGATCACTTTCCTTAGTACGGACATTTTAATGATAGTAATTCTTCCAATCTATGAACACAGGATATCTTTTCATTTATTTGTGTCTTCAATTTTTTTCACTAATCTTTTCAATGTACAGGTCTTTCATTTCCTTGATTAAATTTATTCCTAAGCATTGTGTTTATTTCTTTATTTTTAGCTATCATAAATGAGATTTTAAAAATATCTTTTTCAGATAGTTCATTGTCAATATATAGAAATGCTACTGTTTTTTAATGTTGATTTTATATCTTGCAACTTTACTGAATTCTAACAGTTTTTGTGGAGTCTTTAGGGTTATCTCTATAGAGGATCATGCCATTTGCTAATAGAGACCAATTTAACTCTTTCCCTTCCATTTGGATATCTTTTATTGCTTTCTCTTGCCCAATTGCTTTGGCTAACACTTCCAGTACTATGTTGAATAAAGTATTAGGAGTAGGCATCTTTGTCTCATTTCTGATCTTGGAGGAAAATGTTTTATCTTTTGACCTTTGAGTATGATGTTAGCTGTAGGTTTGTCACATATGGCCTTCATTGTGTTGAGATGCATTTCTTCTATACCTAATCAGTTGACAGCTTTTATCATAAAGAGATGTTAAATTTTGTCAAATGATTTTTCTGTATCTATTGATATGTTCACGTTTTTATCCTTCATTTTGTTATTGTGGTATATCACATTTATAGATTTGCATATGTTAAACCATCCTTGCATCCTTGTGATAAATCTTACTTGATCTTAGTGAATATTCCTTTTCAATGTGCTGTTGAATTCAGTTTGCTTATACTTTTTGAGTATATTTGCATCTATGCTCATCAGAGATATTGGCCTCTAATTTTCTCTTCCTGTAGTGTCCTTGTCTTGCTTTGGTATCAGGGCAATCATTGCCTTGTAAAATGAGTTTGAAAGTATTCCCTTATCTTCATTTCTTTTTAGAATTTGAGGAAGATTGACATTACTTGTTCTAAAATGTTTGGTAGAATTCTGCAGTGAAGCCATCAGGTCCTGGGCTTTTCTCTGATGGGAGATATTTTAGTACTGATTCTGTCTTCTTACTGCCTGTTCAAATTATCTGTCTCTTTATGATTCAGCCTTTGTACATTGTCAATTTATACATTTCTTCTAGGTTATCCAATTTTTTGACATGTAATTGTAATCTTTTATGATCCTTGGTACTTCTATAATATCAGTTATAATATCTACTTTTTCATTCCTGATTTTATTTGAGGCTTTTTTCTCTTTCTTAGTCTAGCTAAATGTTAGTCTATTTTGATTATTTTTTCTAAAAAACAATTTTTAGCTTTATTCATCTTCTTTATTATTTTTATAGTCTCTCTTTTATTTATTTATGCCCTGATATTTATTATTCTTTCCTTCTGCTAATGTTAGGCTTAGTTTGTTCTTGTTTTTGTAGTTCCATGAAGTATAATGTTAGGTTGTTTATTTGAGATCTTACATCTTTTATGGTGTAGATATTTATTGCTATAAACTTGCCTCTTAAAACTGCTTTTGCTGCATTTCATAAGTTATGGTATGTTTGTTTACATTTGTATCTATCTTAAAATATTTTTTTAATTTCCCTTTTAATTTCTTCATTGACCCATTGGTTGTTCAAGAACACAGTTATTTAATTTTCATGTGTTCATTAATTTTCCAAAATGTCTTCTGTTATTGATTTCTAGTTTCATACCATTGTGGTCAGAAAAGATATTTGCTATGATTTCAATCTTCTTAAATTCATTAAGGCTTGTTTTGTGGCCTAACATATGATCTATCCTGAATCCTGAACTACTATTAACATTTTGATAGTTGAGGAAAAATTACACAGAAGGAAATCTAACACACTAAGGTAAACCTGAATATATAAAGAAAACTCACTGTCTGGGAAGCATTATATAGAGAAACATTAGGCTGTTCTGATGGCTCAGAGTTTATGAGCCATTAAGTGCATTGATCAAAACCTAGGGATTCTGACTCTTAAATGCTTTTTTTGCTTCTAACATTCTATGTCTATTTCAAGGTTATAAATAATTTAAATAAATTATCTCTTAGATTTGTCACTCCTAACAACATAAAGATGTCTCCAAACCTTACAAAACAGGGATGATAATTGGAAAGGATTCACCCAACCAGCAGTATACATTGTCAGTTTTCATTAACTTCAATAGCATAATATAGCAAAAATTTTTAATATTATTATAATGAATACTTTTTCTTTTCCATAAACTGATCCTTTATTTTATTTTTATGAAGCTTTTGTTACATGGCTCACAAATGATTGTTAATTATACATTGAAGGGTATTGTTTATTTCTTGATTAATATTACTTGCTTACTTGACTTTAAGTCAAAACATAAAAAAAAAAAACTTGCCTTCACAAGCTTTATAACACTTATTAAATCTCTTTCTTTAAATATTTTCCCTAACTTAAGTAGAAAACAAATTCTCTTTGGCCTCTTCTTTCAGATAAGATTTCTTTCCCTCTATTTAATATCATGTATCTAGGCAGTAATATAATATGATGTGAGAGTTTTGGTTTCTTCATATCCAAGTTAGCATTTGGTTCCCTTTAAGACTCTGTAGCTATGTTTCAAAAGAAGTTAAGCATGGTCTTGGTATATTTTGCACCTAAAAAAGGAATAACTTTTTCATTTTTTTAAACTTGGTGAATTCTTGTCTTCTATAGATTCTTTTAAAAATAGGAATTTATTTAAAAACCAAAATAAGAATGACTGATTTTAATCTGAAATATATTATTTGAAACATAATTTATAAATTGATATTTGATTTGAAGTGCTTGTATAAATTTTGAATTATAGGTGCCTAGCAACATTTATGAAATTATGACTCTCAACTTTTTTTTTTTTTTTTGAGACAGGGTCTCATGCTGTCATCCAGGCTAGAGTGCAGTGGTGCAACCTGGAACTTCTGGGCTCCAATGATTCTCCTGGCTCAGCCTCCTGTGTAATGAGGCAATCACCACCACACCTGGCTAATTTCTTTTTTAAAAATGTTTTTGTAGGAATGGGGTCTCACTGTGTTGCTCAGGCTGGTCTTGAACTCCTGGCCTCAAGCAATTCTCCCACCTCGGTCTCCTAAAGTGCTGGGATTACAAGAATGATCCACTGTACACATCTCTATTATTCTCAACTTCATATCTGCTTTGCAAACTATGTTTTACTGTGACCTGTGAGTTCTACTGTTTACACAGATGAAGTAAGAGTGGGAAGAGGAGTGGAAATCTGCATAGTTGATTTCATAAATTCATCATACTTCATAAGCATTTCCTGTACAATGTCCATCCATTGTTTGATGTGATACTCACTTTTAAACATCAAGGTTTTGATTTTTCTTACTGATTTTCCTGAGTTCTAAATAGATTCTATGTTATCAGTCCTTTATCTGATGTGTAGTATGCGAAAATTTTTTCCCATTCTGTGGGTTGTCTGTTAATTCTCGTGATTGTTTCTTTGGCTGTGCAGAAGCTTTTTAATTTAATCAGGTCCCATTTATTTATTTTTGTTGTTGCTGTGATTGCCTTAGGTGTCTTCTTCAAAAATTCTTTGCCTAGGCCAATGTCTGTAAGAGTCTTTCCTACATTTTCTTCTAGGATTCTAATAGTTTCTTTCCTAAGGTT
>CM052436.1:30377663-30442550 GCA_028533085.1 Varecia variegata
TCATGCCTTAAATACATGCTTATTTTTTACTGAAAGATAAGGTTTTGGACTTGAAAAAAGGTTTTGGACCTGAAGGTTTTGGGTCTAGTCCTAAAAGCTAGATCTAAATTCCACACATGTCATTAAATTGCTATGAACTCTAGCAACTTAAATCTCTGTAAATCTGATTTCTTTGTTTCTTCTTCTGCCAAAAAGAAATAATATATTCAGGACCATTGTTAAGTTTAAATAGAATCTGTATATAAAAGTTCTGAAAATTTTGTTGTTATAACACATTTAAATCCCTATTCTTTTTTAGTATAAATTATAAATTTATTTTCATATTGTCTATAAAGACAAGAGTTGTTAATTAATGTAGCTCTTAAGACTCTTTCAGTAAAACAGTCTAGTCTGGCATATATACAGGGGAAAAGTCATAAATTATTGCATTACCATATTACTGAAAAACTACTGCCATATGTTTTCATAAAAGAAATTCAGTGATTATATTTACAGACACAAAAAGAGAAAATAGCATGATCAAAATATAACAGAATACTTGAAGTATATTTACTATTACTTTTATCTAAAAGGATTTAATTCATGCTTTATTTAACAAATCTTGCACCACATATTCTGGCAGTTTAAAACCCAGTGGTTGGGCTTCTTGTGTGGCTCTATGAACATATGGATATAAAATAAACTGTAACTCTTGTACATTATTGAAGCAAATAGAAATAGGTTCAGCCACTTTGGAAAACTGTCTGCAAATATGCACTAAAACTAAACATATGCCTCCCTTATGACCCAGCAATTCTACTTCTAAGTATATATCCAAGAAAAACGAAAGCACATGTTCACCAAAAGACAAGTCAAAAAAAAATGTATTCATAGAAACCATATTCATAACTCCTCAAAACTGGAAAGATAGTAAATGTCCATTATAAGAATAAGCAATTGAGGTACCACAATGGAATACTACATTGTAATCAAAGAAGAACAAAATACTGTTACATGTAAAAATGTGGAGGAATCTTACAGATACTATGTTGAACAAAAGAAGCCAGTCACAAAATCCTCCATACGGTGTGATTCCATTTATAGGAAGTTAAAAAAAAAATAGCAAAACTCTCTTTGGTGACTGAAGTCAAAATTATTACCACAAGTGAGATGCTGGCGTAAAAGAAAACCAAAGCGTGTGGTGTCACTGGGCAGCAGATAGAAGCTGGAAGGGTCTTGAAGAGGTTGTTAGTGAAGGCTGGAAAGAGAGTAAGGAAAATTGTATTGGAAACCGGAGAAAATGTGATTCGATTTATGTACTGCCCGAGCAATCAGTGAAACTATGGCTTGAAATAACATGAGCTGTAGAAAGTAGTTACCTTAGTAGGGAGTGGACAAAGATTTGCTGGAAAGGGATGTTAAAATAAATATTCTATATTTTTATAGAGGTATGGTTACTTTGGTGTAAACATTTGTTAAATCTGTACCCTTCCGATCAGACTTTCTGTTACAGATAAATTATACCTCATTTTTTTAAAAAAAGATAACTTAAAAATATATTAAAGAATACAGTTAAAAGGTTTTTAAAATTATTTTCTAATACATAGTATTGATATGTGCTATGGTTTAAAAGCTGTGAAAAACAAAGCACTTACAGTTTGTAACATACGTTACAGTTTTTAAATAGCACAAGGTCCACAACAGCTCTAGTTTATAAAAATAACACCAGGAATTTTCATTTTTCTCAGTGCTGTGCCTTCAACCTCTTTGAATTATCCATGTTTTCTACAGTTTTTAATATTGGAATGCTAAGAAAGGTTGTCTATGTGTCTGCAGCAAACATACGTGTATCATGATAATAAAAACAACCATAAATAACATCTTAGTCAAAATTTCTTGGTGCTGTTGTTTTAAGTTTGAGTTGTTTACATAGACATGCCAAGTTTTTACGTAGAATGAAAGGATCTGATGCAGTCAAAGACATCAACAAAAGCCTTCAAGTGTCAGGGTATAGTGGATTGAGAGATAATCTAGTTTAGGCAAGGAAGTTAAGATAATTGGAAAACATCACATGACACTTCAAAACATATATTTTGATACACATTTATGTGAGCACTGTTTTCATGTAGAAAGATGGCACAATTGTCCTACCCTTAATAAGATCCATAAATGTGAATGGTTTCCTATGATCAAAATATACATCCCAGATGTAGCCAATAGCAATGTTTCACCTATATATTTCTAAACAGAAGATATTAAAGCATTCCTGAATAGCGTTCTCTCTATCCGTTATAGGCTGAATTGTGTCCTCCACCGGCAAATTCATATGTTGAAGTCCTAACACCCAGTACCTCAGAATTTGTATTTGTAAATAGGGCTTTCAAAGGGGTAATTAAGTTAAAAAAAAATCATAAAGGTGGGCCTGATTCAATATGACTGATGTCCTTATAAGGAGGGGCAATTGGACATGAAGAAAGACATGTACAGAGGGAAGACCTTATGAAGACATAAGAAGATGGCCATCTAGAAGCCAAGCAGAGAAGCCTCAGATGAAACAAAATCTCACACCTTGAGCTCAGACTTCCAGCCTCCTGAACTGTGAGAAAATAAATGTCTGTTGCTTAAGCTACTCATTCTGTGGTACTTTGCTATGGCAAACACAGAAAACTAATACACCACCTCATTACAAAAGAATACATTTGGAAGTGAATCACTCTCTCCTATTTTTTTTTCTTTATGTAAATCTGTCGTTTCATATATTGTGTAACTTGGTATGATTCACACTGAAGGGACTGGAATGTGAAATAGCACAGGACTTTCCACATGGCAATGTCAGGAGCAAGGCCGGAGACATCCTCTTCCTATGGGAATACTCACAATTCTACTCATTCATTAAGCATTTCATTTACCCTCATGTGCCTTCCTGGGGCATGTTCTTTTTTTTTATTTTTTTCTTTTGTCAGAAGCTTAGTAAATACCCTTGGCTCTATCTTTCACTCTAATGATCTAAAAATGGCAACATATATTTTAGGATATTGGTAGAATTTAGAAACTGTGTGAGACAAGACAGTGGAAAGGGAAGAACACTGGACCCACAAATCAAACTGATTTAGTAGTCTTGCTTGAGGCTATCTAGTTACCCAAAGTGAGAAAATCTCATTTGAAGCAGTAATTCTTCATCATATCAGTGATTCACCAGCCTGAACTGCATTAGAAGACCCTGGAGAGCTTTTTAAACAGTGAAGTGATTGGGACCTACTCCTATACCTGCTTTTCAGACGTGTCTGGACATTAGAATTTTATGTCAGATTTAAAAATAATGCTATCTAGAGAGATTCTGACTTAATAGGCTTAATTGGTCTGAAATGCGGCCTTGGCACTGAGATGTTTAAAAGCTCCCCCTCTTCAAGGATGATATCCACTGCCCTGGACAGTATGATGTAATTGGTCTGGGTAAGAGACTGGGCGCTGGTATCTTTTTAATTACCCATGGTGATTCCAATGCCCATTAATTCTCCACTATGCCCATGTACAACTATATGATGTAAAGGTAAAATCATGTTCCTCTCAGCTCTAGCATTTTGCAATATTTGGATATTTTGTGAAATAATGCCTATAAGACATTTTGAACTATACTTTTAAAATGTGTATTTAAATAAGTTTACTTACTCAAAGACTCATTAACTAATTAGAGACTATGAACGTTTAGTTCTGTGAATCAAAAACCTTTCGAGTGTTTTCGAGTGTTTCTGAGTATGCCTAAGGCAGAAGGAGAGGAGAGGCTATGTGCGAAATTGGGTTAGCATCCCAGTCCCAGCTGTGTCATGGATGCAGTTATTTCAGGAAGGAACAAATGCACAAAGATGAAGGGACAAAACATAATTGCTTCTATGATAGTAATTTAGTTTCCAAGGGTAAAGATTTAAACCAGCATCTCCCATTAGTCTAACGACAATTACATAGTTTTCCCTTTCATCCATTCCTTTCAGGCTTTTCTTATATTTGAAGTTTTCTAAAGGGTATTTGAGTGATCTAACATTAACCACCCACACACTGTATTTATCACTATTATTAGCACAGTGGATGATCTTTACAACTTAGTGAAGCTATTACTGATTTTCTTTAAAAGAGCTTCTAAATCATTTGCCATTTCTTCTGATTTATATCACAGGCAGAATTATTTTTAAGTGACCTTTAGTTTCTTCTCCTACCTTAAGCTTAAAAATGACTACAACTAGTGATATGATGTAAGTGCATCCTGAACTTTGAAGTTTTACATTTCAGTTTACATAAATTCAGAAAGATTAGAAGATATAAGGTAAAATATAATAGTGATAAGGTCCTACTTTAGATCTCCTAAACAGCTACATAATTGTCCGAAGGGAATTAGGTGGAGGAAGGAGAGGGGACTGGTTTATAACTATAATGAGAAAATTTGTAAGTTTTCCACTGAATGGAAATTGTATAAAAGTCTATATATAACCTCTCTAAAAGTGAATTCAATTTCAGTCTCTGTTAATAGAGTGTAGAGAATTGAAGACGTAATCATTGTGCTTAATGTATTATTTATGAAATCAAATTTGTAATATGTTAAAATCTGAAAAATAAATCATTATGTTAGTAAACACACTTCACATGTTAGATAATACCAAACAAAATGTATCCAGCAGGAAGTAACCAACATACATGTGGAAAAATTAAAATAAAAGTGGAAAGAGAATTCCATTGTGTGCACAAAATGCCATAAAAGGCCTACATGTAATTATCAGAAGGGATACTGTGAACTAAAATAAAGTTTCTATGAGTCTGCATTTGACAATTTGATGAGGCCCTGACTACTGAGAGTTATTTACACATAGGCTGAAAACACCTGGCAAAGAAACTATGGAAGAGATATAAGAAAGGGTTAGGCTAGCAAGAAGGTACATAAACATTATCACACTTCTGTGACTGTACAATGTGATGAAATAGCAATTGTGTTTTGAAATTATTGGGATATAAAAATCATTTGTTACCCTACTATTCAGTTCTGAATATCAAAACACCAAATGCTAAAAATATAAAAGCTTACCTTTTCTTTCTTTTTTTTTTTGGTATGAATTTAAAGAGTACATGTGCAATTTTTGTTACATGGACATATTGTGTAGTAGTGAAGTCTGAGGTTTTAGTGCATACCCTTTTTTAAAAACAATTTATTTTTAATTATTATGGGTACATAATAGTTGTATATATTTATAGGGTACATGTGATGTTTTGATATAGGCATACAATGTGTATTAATCAAATCAGGGTAATTGGGATATCTATCATGCAAGCACTTATTTCTTTGTGTTAAAAACATGCTAATGCCACTCTTTTAGCTATTTTAAAGTAAACCCTAACTTATCGTTGCTTGTAATCACTTTTTTGTGCTATCAAATAGTGTTCATTCTATCTGACTATCTAACTATATTTTTCTACCCATCAACCATCCCCACCCCCATTATCCTTCCCCGTCTCTGGTAACCATCATTCTCCTCTCTTGTCTCCATGGGATCAACCGTTTTAATATTTAACGTGCACAAATGAGTGAGAACATATGAGATGTGCTTTTCTGCTCTTGGCTTATTTCAATTAAACTGTTCTCCCGTTCCATCCACGTTATTGCAAATGGCAAAATTTTATTCCTTTTTAAGGCTATAAAACAGCATTGTGTATATGTACAACGATTTATTTACCCATTCATACACTGATGGACACTTAGATTAACTTCAAATCTTGGCTACTGTGAATAGTGCTACAATAAACATGGGAGTGGAGATATCTTTTTGATATACTGATTTCCTTTTTTTGGATAACTGGCAATGGGATTCCTGGGTCACATGGTAGTTATATTTTTAGTTTTTTGAAGAAGCTCCATACTGTTGGTCATAGTGGTTGCACTAATATCCCTTCATACCAACTGTGTACGAGGATGCCCCTTTCTCAACAACCTTGTCAGCAATCGTTACTGCCTGTCTTTCTGATAAAAGCCATTTTTAACTGGGGAGAGATGGTATCTCATTGTAATTTTGATTTGCATTTCTCTGATGACTAATGATGTTGAATGTTTTTTCATATACTTGTTGGGCATTTGTATGTCTTCTTTTGAGAAATGCCTATTCAGATCCTTTGTCCATTTTTAATCGGATTATTTGCTTTTTTTTCCTATTGAGTTGTTGTAGTTCCTTATATAGTTAATTATTAATCCCTTGTCATATACGTAGTTTGGAAATATTTTCTCCCATTCCGTGAGTTGTCTCTTCTCTTTGTTGATGGTTTCCTTTGCTGTTCAGAAGCTTTTTAGCTTGATTTGATCCCACTTGTCCAATTTTGCTTTAGTTGCTTGTGTTTCTGGGATATTATTATAGAAGTCCTTGACCAGACCAATGTTCTGGAGCATTGCCCCAGTGTTTTCTTTTAGTAGTTTCATAGTTTCAGGTCTTTGGTTTAAGTCTTTAATTCATTTTGATTTTATTTTTGTATATGGTGAGAGATAATGGTCTAGTTTCATTCTTCTGCATATGGACATCTAGTTTTCCCAGCACCATTTATTAAAGAGACTGTCCTTTCCCCAAAGTATGTTCCTGGCAACTTTGTAGACAATACGTTCACTATAGATTGTGGGTTTATTTCTGGATTATCTGTTCTGTCCTATTGGTCTATGTATCTGTTTTTATGCCAATACCATTCTCTTTTGGTTACTACAGCTCTGTAGTATATATATTTGAAGTCAGGAAATGTGATTCTTCCAGTTTTGTCCTTTTTGCTCATCATGGCTTTGGCTATTTTGGGAGTGTTTTGTGGTTCCAGATAAATTTTAGGATTATTTTTTTCTATTTCTATGAAGAATGGCATTGGTATTTTGATGGGATTGCATTGCATCTGTAGATTGCTTTGGATAGTATGGACATTTTAACAAGATTGATTTTCCCAATGCATGAGCATGAAATATCTTTCCATTTTTTCTGTGTCCTTTTCAATTTCTTTCATCAATGTTTTATACCTTTTCATTGTAGAGATCTTTTACTTTTTTGATTAAGTTTATTCCTAAGTCTTTTATTTTATTTGTAGCTATTGTAAGTGGGATTACTTTTTTTGGTTTCCTTTTTAGATTGTTGTTAGCATATGGAAATGCTATTGATTTTTCTATGTTCATTTTGTATCATGCAACTTTACTGAATTTTTTAATCAGTTCTAATTTTTTTTTGTCAAGTCTTTAGGTTTCTCTGGATATAAGATCATATTGTCTGCAAACAAGAATGATTTGACTCCTTCCTTTTTAATTTGTATGCCCTTTATTTCTTTTGCTTGTCTGATTGCACTAACTAGAACTTCCAGTATTATGTTAAAGAACACTGGTGAAAGTGGGCATCCTTGTCTTATTACTGATCTGAGAGGAAAGACTTTCCATTTTTCCCCATTCAGTATGATACTAGCTGTGAGTCTGTCATAGGTGGCTTTTATTGTGTTGAGGTAAGTTCCTTTTATACCCAGTTTATTAAGAGTTTTTATCATGAAGGGATGTTGAATTTTATCACATTGTTTTTTCAACATCAATTGAAATTATCACATAGTTTTTCTCCTTCATTCTGTTAATATGATGTATTACATTGAAAAATTTGTATATGTTGAATCAACCTTGCATCCCTGGGATGAATCCCACTTTATTATCAAAAATTGTCAATTGTTATTCAACTGTTGAATTCAATTTCCTAGTATGTTGTTGAGAATTTTTGCATCTACATTTATCAGAGATATTGGATTGTAGTTTTCTTTTTTTGTTGTGTCTTTGTCTGGTTTTGGTATCAGAGTGATACAGGCCTCATAAAATAAATTTGGGAATATTTTCTTCTCAATTTTTTTGAATAGTTTAAGAAGGATTGATATTAGTTCTTCTTTGAATGCTTGGTAGAATTCAGCAGTGAAGCCATCTGGTCCTGGGCTTTTCTTTGATGGAAGACTTTATTACCACTCCTGTCTGATTGCTTGTTATTGGTTTATTTGGGTTTTGGATTTCTTCCTGGTTCAATCTTGGCAGGTTGTAGCTATCTAGGAATTTATCATAGGTTTTCCAATTTATTGGTATACAGTTGCTCATAGTAGTCTCTAATGATCCTTTGATTTTTTTTTGCAGTAGCAGTTGTAATGTTTCCTTTTTCATCTCTGATTTTATTTATTTGGGTCTTCTCTCTTTTTTTCTTATTCTGGGTATGGGTTTGTCAATTTTGTTTATCTTTTCAAAAAATCAACTTTTCATTTTGTTGATTTTTTTTATATTTTTTATTTGTTTCAATTTCCTTTTCCTTTATTTCTACTCTAATCATTTATTTCTCTTGTTCTACTAATTTTGGGTTTGGTTTGCTCTGTTTTTCTCATGATTTCAGATACATCATTTGAAGCTTTTCTACTTTTTTGATGTAGTCACTTATTACCATAAACTTTCCTCTTAGTACTGCTTTTACTGTATCCCATAGGTTTTGATAATGTTGTGTTTTCATTTTCATTTGTTTTGAGATATTCTTTACTTTCCTTCTTAAACTCTTCATTGACCCACTGGTCATTCAGGAGCATATTGTTTAGTTTCCATGTGTTTTTATACTTTCCAAAGGTCTTCTGGTTATTAATTTCTAGTTTTATTCTATGTGGCTAGAGAAAATAGTTGATATGATTTCAACTTTTTTGAGTTTTTAAAGATTCATTTTGTGACTTAGCACATGGTCTATTATTGACAATGATCCATGATGTGAGGAGAATGTGTATTCTGCAACTGTTGGATAAAGCATTCTGTTAATATCTATGAGGCTCATTTCATCTATTAAATATAATGCAGATTAAGTCCAATTTCTATGTTGATTTTCTGTTGATGATCTGTTCAATGCTGAAAGTAGGGTATTGAGGTCTCCAGTGATTATTTTACTGGGGTCTATCCCTCTCGTGAGCTCTGATAATATTTGCTTTATATATTGGTGTGCTGCAGTGTTGGGTGCATATTTATTTAGAATTATTATATCCTCTTGCTGAATTGACCCCTTTATTATTATATAGTGACATTCTTTGTCTCTTATTACAGTTTTTGTCTAGAAATCTATTTTATCTGATAGAAGTATAGCTACATATGCTATTTTATGATTTCCCTTTGTATGGACTTTTTCTATCCCTTTATTTTCAATCTATATATGCCTTTATAGGTAAAATGGGTTTCTTGTATACAACATATAAGTGGATCTTGGGGTTGTTTAATCCCTTCACCCACTATATGTCTAGTCCATTCATATTCAATGTTATTATTGATAGGTAAGGACTTATTACTGCCATATTGTTACTTGTTTTATGGTTGTTTTGTGGTCCTCTATTTCTGTCTTCCTTTCTTCTTGTCTTCCTTTGTTAAAAGTGATTTTCTCTGGTGGTGTGTTTTAATTCCATGCTTTTTATTCTTTTGTGTATCTATTATAGGATTTTTGATTTGAGGTTACTATGAGGCTTGCAAAAAACATTTTATAACCAATTATTTTGAACATATGACAACTTAAGTCTGTTTACAAACAACAAAATAGGCAAAGAGAAATCTAAAAGAAATTCTAACTTTAACTCCACCCCTCCCACTTTTTAACATTTTGCTATTTTCATTTATATCTTTTTATACTATCTATTTCTCACAAGTTATTGTAGTTCTTATTTTTGATAGGTTTGTGTTGTAGTCTACCTACTCAAAATATAAGTGGTTTATACACTACAGTTATAGAAATAGAGTATTTTGTATTTGTGTGCTGGTCTGATGTTGGTGAAATCTCTCTCAGCTTTTGTTTGCCTGGGAGTCTTTATTTCTCCTTCACATTTGAAGGATATTTTTGCAGGATGTAACATTCTAGGTTTAATGTTTTTTCCCTTCAGCAATTTGAATATGAAATGCTATTCTCTCCTGGTCTGTAACATTTCCATTGAGAAGTCTGCTATAATACTTGACATATTGAAGTTTCTTTATGTTTTTTGTTTTGTTTATTTTTTTTTATTTTTTCTTGCTTCCCTTAGGACCTTTTCTTTATCCATGACCTTTGGGGGCTTTATTATTAAATGCTTTGAGTTAACCTTGTTTGGGTTAAATCTGCTTTGTGTTCTATGACCTTTTGTACCTGAATATTGGTATCTTTCTCTAAGTTTGGAAAGTTCTCTATTATTATTTCTTTGAATAAACCTTCTACCATAATCTATCTCTGTATCTTTACCTTAAGACCAATAACATATAGATTTGCCATTTTGAAGCTATTTTCTAGATCTTGTATGTGTGCTTCATTCTCTTTTATTCTTTTTTTCTTTTTTCTCTTCTATTTTCAAATAACCTATCTTCAAGCTCACTAATTCTTTCTTCTGCTTGATCAATTCTGCTGTTGAGAGACTGATGAATTTCTCAGTTTGTCAACTGAATTTTTCAGCTCCAGAAATTCTGCTTGTTTATTTTATTTTTTTTAATTATTTCAATCTCTTTGTTAAATTTCTATGATAGGCTTCTGAATTCCTTCTCTGTGTTGTCTTGAGGTTCACTGAGCTTCTCAGGCCAGCTATTTTTAATTCTTTGTCTAAAAAGTCACATATTTCCATCACTCCAAAATTTGTCACTGGTACCTTATTTAGTTGGTTTGGAAAGGTCATGTTTTGCTGGATGTTCTGGATGTTTGTCAATGTCTGGGCATTGAAGAGTTTGGTATTTATTTTAATCTTGAGTTACAGGGTAGAGGATTTCCCTCTGGCTGGCTGGTCTAAATACTCCCTTTGTAGGTGCCAGCAGAATTCTGCCCAGTGCTATGTTTTCCTGTGACAAGGCAGCCCTGACTTCCAATGCAAAGTCTCGAAATCACTTCACTCTCCCACCGCAGGGCACACAGATTCTCTCTCCTCTGGGAGGGCTGGCACAGCACTGTGAGAGCTTGGGGGAGGGGTGGCATAGGCAATGCAAGACTTTCTTTTTGCCCTCTTCAGTGCCTCTTTCCTTGATATAATGTTAAAATCATGTACTGTGATCACTCACCTGAGTTTTGGCTCTTCTGAAAGTGCTTTCTTGTGGGGATAGTTGTTAAATTTGGTGTTTGTGAGGAGGGACAATCACTGGAGGTTTTTATTTAGCCTTCTTGCTCCACCCCCACTCCAGTGTTTACCTTTTCTTTATAACATTAAATCAGCTGCTCATGATTTTTTTCCAATAAGGACTTTTAAAATTGTTGCTGACCGTGTGATTTTTTTTTGAGAAAGGCATCATGTTAATACCAACTTTTCTATTAGTAACCGGAGTATTGTTAAAACAATTGGTTCTTAGCTGCAAAACAAAATAAAAATAAATCACCTCATTTCAATGGCAATTCATTTCTCCTCCTAAGCTTCAGGGAGCTGATATTGAGAGGGGGAATAAATGTTCAGTTTACTGTAACACATTTCATAAAACAGAAAATGGGGAAATATTTACTTTTCTTTTACCAATCCATTAAATAGATATCAGCACCTTTAAGCTAAACTGCAAAAGACTGGAATCCCTTCCTATTTTCTTTGAACGTGCAGACCTGAAAAATAAAGCAATTCAGATTCATTCATAAAGGCAGAATCAGTTCTAAGCTCTATTACTATTTTGTAATTTGAAAAACTTATGACTTTGCTAATGGTTTCTGGTTTCACATGTATCAATACTAGTTGCTTTATATTATTATACCTTCAATGGGAAGATATTTTACTGCACTCATCTCTTGGGAAGAGTTCTGTAATCTTCCTGGGGCAGTCTAAGCAACTGGAAGAAAAGATCAGAAGAAATTGATACAGCCTGTTCTCATCTTGTCTTCCTCAAATAATCAAATTTTCTCTGGGGTTTCTTGGCATGTCTAGACGTATTGAGTGAAAAACAGTTGTTGGGACAAATTTCCCTTTATGATTAAAGCCTAGGTAAATTAGGGAGAAGATGAAGAAACATAAGAAAAAATATTTAAATAAAGTAATATATCTTATTTCCCCATTCCCACTCACTCCATGGTTAATATATTTAAATTACTTTTTAAAGATTTTAATTAAAAATATTTTAATGTGGATGAATATTTTACTAAATGGCATACATTATCTAGTCTTTCATACCAAATTCCAAATATATAGATTAATAGAAGAGTTGGAAAAATACTTTCATTAAAAGTGGGGATTATATAATATTATAAGATCTCAAGGTGGAAGAGAACAAATCCAATATTATACATCATATATTTTAGAAATGTATATGAGATTCACTTACTAAAAACCCCTTCAAAGTGTAGCTGTTGATTCCAAGGTCATACAGCAACAGCAATATAAACTGTATCTGGGTGTCTAACATTTGGAAGTTAGATACTCCATGACTTAACCTTTTAGGGTGTGGCAGAAGTTCTGTAGACTATTTTAAAGAATATGATCAATTTATGACCATTTTTATATATGTGATAATTTGTTTTTTTTTCCCTATGACCCTCACTGCCCAACTAATTCCCTACAGCATCCTCTTCACACCCCAAGTCTGTGTGTTACTACTCCGGTCTTCTAGTCCCACTTACAGAACCCCTGCTGCGGCAGTAATTTTTTCTAAAATATTTATCATGCCATCACCCTGGGGTTAGGCAATTTGGGAGAAAACAAGTTTGTACAAAATTAAGTCAGATCTCTTTATCACCAAAATCTGTTCCTCATCTCCATGCATGCATTTCTATTCTCTTCAACTTGCATCCTTGCCGAACAAGTTACTTGCTATTTTTTGAGCATATGTTATTCATATCAATCTCTCTGCCTAAAATGACTTTCTCAATATTTTTGTCTAGATAATTCATTCTTCAAGACATAGAATAGTTTACATATCTCTACTCTCCCTCATTTCATTCTCTGAGGGCATAAAAATTCCATTCCTTCTGTGTTCTCACAGCACTTTTTACATGTCTCTAATAACTCTTATCATATTGTATCATAGCACATTGCATCTTAATTCTAAGTAATGGGGCAATTATTTTGCAGTCTATGACCACACTGTCCTAACTTTACCCAACCCTATAACCCCAACAGTACTGTCCTCCAAGGCCTTCTTATTACCATGACTTAGTTGAGTGGCTGTTACATATTAGCTATTTGCTCAATGACAAGGTAAGTTCATAATTTATTTTAATACTAATAAAGCCACAATGAGTTGGTAGAATTGCCACATTTTTATTAAAACTGTCATTAAATGCTAGAATTGGAAAGATTTTTAAAGGTTATTTTATCCAATTTTCATATTTTACAGAAAAAGGACAAGAAAAGTTTGATTAATTAAACAAATATTTATTGCTTGTAAACTGTATGTCAAGCCCTATTCTATGTGCTAGAGAAATGATTTGACTTAAAAATATTAAAATTAATTGTATTTGTGTAACTCAGTTCTGGGAGGGAAACAGATCATAAGCAAACAAACAAGTAAAGAGTCAGTATATTATTTGATAGTGATAATGTTAGAAGACTAGGAGACAGGACTGAGACTGGATACAAGGGCTTGAAGATTGGGTGCAGGTATTAAAATAAACAACCCTCAGGCAGAAGCTACTTAGGCAGACTGATAACCAGAGGAAGAACCAGTTTCAATCGGCTTGTCAGCTATCTCTGTCACCTAACATGAACTTTAGCTAATTACAATATCATTTACATTGTGGTTTTAAAACTTCTCCACCCTTGAAATCATCATGACAGTTCCAAAAAAACCATATAAAATATGAAAATGGGAAGGAACCCAGTTCTAGGAATTACTGCCTAAATTCTCAGTAAAAGCCAACTTTGAATATTTCTCCCCTCAATTAGTAAGACTTCAACAGATGAAAAACCACTTCTTTCCCAAGCAGCTGCTCTTTTTGAGCCTGCATGCTCTCTCTTTTCCAAGTGTACTTTCCCTCTCAAAATAAAAAATAAATAAATAAAGCTTCTGCTTGCTTGGCTTACATGGTGCGTCCTGAAATTCTTTTCTCCTGATGATCACCAAGAGCCTGGAGAAACTTCCATCTGGAAGCTGCTAACAATAAAAGTCATGAATAAAATAAGCTACCTAATTAGCTCAAGTTCTCACAGGTTGCAGAGCTGAACTTGAGGTGTGGTCTTCTGTGACTTAGAACTGGTCTTAGTGTCTCAGTCCAGTGTTACGTTAACTAACAATTACATTCTCTCTCCACATCAAGTACAATGTTCTCAGAACTAAACTGAAATTATTATTCCCGGTAGCAATTGAGCAACAGGCTTTATAGGTAAAGGTAAATTTTAAGTTTCTATAACAAAGATACTCAAAAACTATGGTGGCTTAATTAAGGCAGAAATTTATTTCTCACAAATAGTTCCAAGTTAAGAGCCCATGCTATTGGGAGAATATTGCCTATAATCTGTCATTCAAAAACTCAGCTTCCTTTACCTTATCACTCTGCCAAGTATGGTGTAATCTTACTTGACACCTGGAGGCTGCCACACTTTCATTCTGGCCACCAGAAAATGGAAAGAGAGGGAGGACGGGCACATGTCCAATATTTCATGGTTAAGAACTGGAAGTGGCCAAATTACTTTTTGTTCACACCTGATTGGCTAAACTCAGTAAAGCATACTTGGATCCAAGGGAGGCTGGAAAACACAGTTTCTAGCTGGATGGCCACGTACCCAGCTTAAACTCTGGCCATGGGCAGGATAGTTTTAACAATTCAGAAGGAAGGAAATGATGATACCAGGAAAGGAGGCAATTAGTCGTGTCCTCCTCACTGGGACTATTATTTTGTTTTTCTTGGTCTTAAAAAGAAAACCAGGAACATAGGTAAATAATGAGGTCAGACCTGATATTGCAAGGACAAAGTTATCAAAAGCAATGAGGCATTTGATGTAAAAAATCTGGTGACATTATTTTCTTGAGCAGTGGCCTAGTTTCCACTGCCTGAGAAACTCTGCACTAAGTTTTAAGAACACCTTTGCTTAATTCCCCAAGAAAAATGTTTTAAGAAAAAAAGGAGTGAAAAGAAAACATATAGATCATACATGGCATCTGTTTGTTCAGCCAAATTGATTTAGGTGAGTAATAGAGCCCACTTAAAGACCCATAACTGTAATTTAAATTGGCTGTTCTATGCGGCATTCTAACTCACTTTATAGACCCAGAATATCATTTGCCATAACTGAGGTTATGTATTACCTTGCTATGAAGTCAGTAGGAAGGGCAGCTGCCTAAAGGTGGTAACTTAGTATTCCCTTAGTATTCAAACAAAATTGCAGAATCACAGAGATAAAGATGGCAATTGTCTAGATGCCTGCCTGGGGTCAATTGTTTCAACTTTCCCTGTTTGTCAAAAGGCAGTGCATTTAGCACTTTGAGAAGACGCTTTTTTGTGTTTTAAGGTACTTCTTGATCAGTTCTTCATCTTTGAGTCACACGGAAGAAGACATTTTGCGCAGAAACATCTCTTCACAACTACACAATGATGTTGATGACATTGTTAGGCTTAAAGAATTCACCCTCTGCAAACATCTATCCAAACCTTCTATAAAACCCACCCCTCTCCCCTTCCTGGGAGGTATTAGGCAAGTAACCTTTGCCAGACCCCTAGGGAGATACAGCAATGAAATACAAAAGGGAAACTTACTTTCCTTATC
This sequence comes from Varecia variegata, assembly GCA_028533085.1. NCBI lineage: Eukaryota > Metazoa > Chordata > Mammalia > Primates > Lemuridae > Varecia > Varecia variegata. Next base: position 30,393,300 of record CM052436.1, read on the forward strand.
CCTCCCGTTAAAGAGGAAGCTTATCCCTCCTGGCTGTTCCCTAAGGAGGTAAAGGAGTGGAATGCAAGAAGGGAACTTACTTTCCTTACCCCCCTGGTTGTTTGAAAAGTATTTACTCCTCCCAGAAAAACCCTCTGTAAAACTCAAGGCTCTCCCCTTTTCTCTGGTAGACATAGATGCCTTTTTTGGCCCCTACCCCTCTGCACCCAGATGCTCAAAATAAACAGCATTTTGCTACGCATGAGGCTTCGTGTGTCTCTCTCAGCTCCGGACCTAACAGACATCATATTTCTTTACTTCTCATTTGCTCCTCCCTTAAATTCACTCTTAGTGGAAGGGAAGGAATTAGTCAAGTCCTGTCTCCTCTAATAGAGGAAAGATCATTATAAAGCAAACAGATTTGCCAACATTAGAACAGAGCTAGAAGTTCAAGCAGATAATGAACTACCTTAGGAAAGACAAAAAGCTGTCCCACCTTAGCAAAATAATGCAAAGCAGGGAATGAATGCTCAGGGTTAAGAAAAATATTTTAAGGCTACAAGGAAAACATATAGATGGTAAACAGTTCGGATATTTTAAAATAGTTAATGGAGAAAGTACCCAGAATTAAGAGAAGGGTGATAAAGAGCCAATAAACAGTATTTAGATATTTAGAGCCAAGAAAAGGAACTGTAAAAATCTAACAATATGAGAAAGGGATAAGTTAAATGTTATTGATAACAGTAAATGTTAAAGTCAAGGAGGTTTATCATTATATATTTATTGATACTACATGCCAGGAACTGCTGTTGATATCTTATCAAGTAGAACACCATACAGTCTTTGTACCCCAGCTTCCAGGGTAGTTTTTTTCAATGCAGACATTTTTCTATAATGCAGTAAAACTATGGAATATAATATGTTTATTTACAAGCTTCTGTTATTGTCTTGAAACATGCAGCTTTGTTTGCAAAAATTAATAATATATCACAACAATGAGAGACATAGACAATAATGATGTCGAAGATACACTGGGCTAATATAGCTGAAAAGAATAGGATAGATAGGTCATTTATCTTGAATAGTAGCTACATATAATCAAACAGGTAGTTTGTCTCATGCAGTTAGGCTTTAGGAATCTGAACTGAAAATAAAATCCTAAACTGAATGGATCCCTCTCCGCCAAGAGGGCCCCAGAAACACCTTGAAAACTGAGTTCCCAGCCATGATGGGGTGAGAAAGATAAAGCACAATTTCCTGCATGTAATTTACCTTTGCAAATATTCATGACTCTTTCTACAGCTTATTAAATATGTATGTTTGACCACCCTGCTCAGTATAAAATCCTGTTGCCTTTTATCTCTTCTTTGAAGCACGTGTGCCTGGCTGCTGGCTGGGGCTCTGCTTCCCAACCTGTGGAATGGCCGCCCAGCAGGTTGCTACCTTTTATCAGAAATAAAGCTCTCCTTTCTCCAAAGTATAAACCTCATTAATATTTTTTTTTTTTTTAGTTAGCAGTATACATCCACGTCCACAGTCATTTAAGTTTTCCCCTGAATTCATTTTTTTTTTGGTCATATGACTCAGGCTTTGTTTCCTTGCTGGTTGGCTGATAGGGGGTGAGGGAGAGGGGCATCTTAGTTCATTTGTGTTGCTATAACAGAATATTTGAGGCTGGTTAATTTATAAAGAGCAGAAATTTATTTCTTCACAGTTCTGGAAACTGGGAAGTCCAAGATCAAGGGTCAGCATCTGATGAATGCCTTCTTACTGTGTTCACATATGGCAAAAAAGAGAAAGAGAGCAAATCCACTTCTGCAAGCCCACTTTATATAGTGGCATTAATTCATTCATGAGAGCGGATATGATAGTATTCTGCCTACCAAATCAGTAATAAGATGTCTTCACTTAATGCCAAAGGAAATATGGCACTTTGGAGTTTCTGCCTTTTTGTTTGCTGGTTTTCTTTTTATATTTAGGAGATTTTTCTTAATATCATTTTTATTTTTATTTTTTGGTGGGGAGGGAATCTATTTTTTTAATTATGAGAAAGCTCACAAATAAACATTAACAAATAGTACGGTGACAGACTGTTATAATAATCTTCTGAAATTTAACCCTAAAATTGCTTGGTCATTTTTCTATCTTACATTCCTAATTTTTTACTATACTTTAAGTAATTTTTAACACATTACATGTAACATAAATAAGTAAGGCAAACATTTCCTGAGCAGAGGGAATTAGCCAAAAATATTTTTTATTGTCTCTAATTTTCAAGAGAGACAAGAATGCTATCTAGAATGCCAAAAAATGGAGATCCATTCCTTGAGAAAGCCATGCAAAATAGTAGGAGAGAAAGCATCAAACCAAACATTTTAGATAGTTTCTTAAGACACACAATTTCTGCCTTAAAATCTTGATTGTATAATAACCTGGTTGATTCCCTTTTGTTTTGTTTTGGAATTTTGTTCTTATGTTTCTGTTTGTTTGTTTTCCTCTGTCTGCTCATTATTATATCCTTAATTTACAGTCTGTAGTCTATTCTATTTAGTTTAGAAAGAAAACATGTTTGTTTGTTTGCTTAGACAGACAGAACTCTAAGGTCATTATTATTTCTTTCTTCTGCTAACCCCTCCCATCCAATTTATCCTGCTGCCTCTAAGTGAAAAATATATTCCAGATTGGATGATTTTTCAGTACCCTCAATGCAAATCTTAGTTCAATTCAGCCTTATTTCCATGGTGACCACTTCAATAACCTCCTGATTGCTGGGCCTGCTTTAACTCTTGCTGCTCTAAATCCAGCCCCCATAGAGCAGCCCAAAATACCTTTCTAAAATGTGAATCAGGTCATATCGCTTCCTTCTTAAAACTTCCCAATGATTTCCCATTTCAAAATCCACAAGTTCCAAATTCCTAAACTATGATCTCCAAAACTTTCTGTGATATATTTCCACCTACCTGTCACCACATACCTTACTTTGAGTCCCCCACTTTCCACATAGCTATGCTCCAGGGAATAGGCCTTTGTGACTCTTAAAGGTAACAAGCTCATTAGCATCATACTTTGCACACCCCATTTTTTCTCCTCGTCCTCAACTCCAATGTCATTTCTTTTTTTCTTTTTTTTTGGAGACAGAGTCTCCCTCTTTTGCCCTGGCTAGAGTGCCGTGGCGTCAGCCTAGCTCACAGCAACCTCAAACTCCTGGACTTAAGCCATCCTACTGCCTCAGCCTCCCGAGTAGCTGGGACTACAGGCATGCGCCACCATGCCCAGCTAATTTTTTTTTCTATATATTTTTAGTTGTCCAGATAATTTCTTTCTATTTTTTAGTAGAGACGAGGTCTCGCTCTTGGTCAGGCTGGTCTCAAACTCCTGACGTTGAGCGATCCTCCTGCCTCGGCCTCCCAGAGTGCTAGGATTACAAGCGTGAGCCTGGCCAATGTCACTTCTTAAGACAGACCTCACCACCCTCATCCCCTTCTGCTTCTTTATCTAATTTTATGTTTTACAAAATAGAAATTACTTTACTTTGTTCTATATCAGTTAACATGTTTGTTGTGTGTTTTCCCATATCCAACATCCTCACATCCACTAATACATAAATTCCCTGAAGACAGGGATCTGTCCGTCTTGCTTGCCACCTCCCAAGCACTTGTAACAATGCCTGACCCACAGCAAATATTTATGAATGCTTATAGAACTTTCATATTTTGGGGTTGACTCTTTGTCTAGTTTAGAATTAGTAGGAATAATAAATAATGAATTGAATGCTTACTAGGTGCCAGGCTGGTGGCTAAAAATTTACATACATTACCTCATTTAAACATGGCCAATGCGCTAAGGTGAGTATAGATATTATCCCCATGTCAAAGATGAGGAAACTGAGGTTTAGGAAGGTTGAATGATTTGTCCACATTCACAGAACAAGTAAGTGACAGAGGGTGGATTTATCTCACTTGAAAAAATTAAGACTGGACTGTATCTCACTTCAATGAACTGTACTCTTTTCCACATTGGTCTACTGACTTATCTAATTCCTAAGTTTAGTAGTATAAGGTCAAATTTCCAGCTATATGTAATAAGTAAATTTGGAATAAAGCATGATTCCATGCTTTTAAAGAGCAACATTTCGAACAAACACATTATTAGAAATATATATCTGGAGCTTTTTATTTTACTAATTCCTCACAACTTTTCATTTATAACAAGCAATGTAATTAACTTTCAGTATAAAATCTTCCAGAAGTCAGGTTCAGTCTTTTAGCCTCCAACATTTCCCATCCTCAACAAAAGCATATCCACTTGTCTGGAGAGCCTTCTGTTAGTACTCTGGGAAACCACAGGATCCCAAACTCTCAGTGCACCTTGGTGTATAGTATATAATGGCAGCACTTAGGCTTGATGCCTCCAGTTGCCTCCATTTCTAGACAATGTAGAATCTGAGGCCTCAGATTGAACTCTTTTCTAAACAAAAGAGCAGCATTCCAAATGTCTTGAAACCATTTCTATATGTAATTTTTGTTTTGTCAAACAAGTATCCACCAACTAAAGGAATCTCTCATTCTTTCTGAATTGATCACATATTTCAATCTTTTGACTAGTTTTGTACCTTTTCCCCTTTTCCCTTTCTTTTAAAGGTGATGCCAAAACTACACTAGTGGTTTGGGTCCCAAAATTGTGTGACCCTGGATTGATGGAGAAGAGCATTCATTCAAGATTTACTCTTCACCTAAAATATTGCAACTTTTTAAGCACAGAGAAAAATAGCATTAAAAAAAAAAAAAAAAAAGATGTGGAGGCCCTGGTCAAACCAGAATCTAAAGCACTCAATATGCAAAAGCAAAAACTATCTATTGGTATGCTTGCCTTTGGACAGAGTTAGGACAAAATATATGTTGAGTTGGCAACCCAGGGCAGAGAGGGGAAAAAACAAAATTCAATAAAATATATCAGCTTAATAGGACAACACAGGAAAGTACACAAAACCATGAAAAGAGATATTCAGAGCATCTAGGTTTTTTCCTCAAGAAAATGGGATTTTAATTTTTGAATATTAAAAACCTACTTGATCTTATATTTATTCTGATAAATTTCCCTATAAAGCAATATTTATAAAACATTAATATTAATATTAATATGTATTAGTCTGAATGCCAACATGAAATTCCTAGGTCAAAGCAAATTTTCATTATTTATTTATGATACTAACAACATCGATTCCTAACGCTTCAATTCTTCCCTTTTCTGGAGCACTGAGACGTGAGCTAAATGGACTCTGTCCATGCACAAAAGTGGGTTTCTTGTACTGTAAAGGAGGAAGCATGAAATTATGAATCTAGGAGTTTCTACACATGCTGTCCTTCTCCCCTTCTGAGAAATGGAGAGAAACCCCTGTTCCCTAATGGTTTATAATCCTTTGAAATATAAATGTTGCTTCCAAGGCTCAGGGCTCTATATCCCTTTGAAATTTAAACACACTAGTGATAATCTCTCTAATAATCTTCTAGCAAGTCAATTATCTTTTAACTTCCACGGCTAGTCCTTTAACTTAGATTCTAGTTCTCTTTGCTCACAAAGTCCTAACTATACAGAAACATGAAAATATTCACCTCCTGATGATAATTTATCAAAAGATTTAATAATCGTAAACTGTTCTCAAACAATAGGGGTTTAAAGTATATAAATCAATACCAATTAGATTTTCAAAAGGAAATCACATAAATAATTTCAATCAATTCCAAAAAGAATAAATATTCATACTACATTTGCTGATCATGAAACAATGACAAAAGCTTAAATTCATAAAATCATAAAAAAAATCTTTCCAATGGTAAATTAAAGGATACTCTTCTAAACAATTGAGAGTTAATAATTGTTATGGGTTGAATTTTGCCCCCAAAAATGTATGTGTTGAAATCTTAACCCTTAATACCTAAAAACTGTGATCTAATTTAGAAATAAATAAGATGTACAGTCATATAAAACATAATGACATTTCACTCAAAGATAGACCATATATATAACTGTGGTCCCATAAGATTATAATACCATATTTTTATTGTACCTTTTCTATTTTTAGATATACAAATATTTACCATTGTGTTATAGTTGCTACAGCAACATGTTGTACAGATTTGTAGCATAGGAGAAATAGGCTATACCATATAGCCTAGGTATGTAGTAGGCTATACCCTCTAGGTTTGAATAAGAACATACTATGATGTTTGCACATTGACAAAATCATCTAATGATGCATTTCTCAGAATGTATCCCTGTAGTTAAGTGTTGTGTAACTATCACTGGCTGACTAAGAGAGGGAGTACTAGAGTAGGTAGGCCCCTAATCTAATCTGACTGAAGTCCTTATGAAAAGGGGAAATTTGGACACAATTATGTACAGTGGGAACACACTGTGAAAACACAAAGAGAAGACAGCCATCCAGAGCTAAAAAGAGAGGCCTGGAACAGATGCTATCCTCACAGCACTCAAAAGGAATCAACCCTACCAATATCTGCATTTCAGACTTCTACCATCCAGAACTGTGAGACAATAATTTCTATTGTTTAACCCACTCAGTTCGTGGTATGTTGTTATTGCAACTCTAGCAAACAAATACAGCAATTATCTATAAATTCATGATATCAAGCACACTATAAGTTAAATCCTAATAGAATGCTACCAAAGCAGCACTAAGAGGAGAATAATTAGCCTACAGTATACTTATGTAACGATAAGGATTTTCTAGTTAGTATATTTATTACAAGTTTTGGGGAAAAAAGAATCAGGTCTTTATTATCTAGAAAGAAAAGTAAAAATATTTTAAAAGAAGAAAGAATTAAAGAAAAAACAAAAGTTAATAAAACATTAATTTTAAAAGTAAGTTAAAGAATTTGGAACTTAAAAAAAAACTATGTATAGTCTTTGCAAAGTCTGACCAATAAAAAACACTAGGAAAGAGAAAGTATACTTAATTACAGATAGACAAATGCTATTCAATGAAATTTTAAATCTTCATGCAATAATAATTTTTCTATTGAAATAGAAACTACCAAAATTTACTCAAATAGTGATGGTAAATATGAGGAACTCAATAAATATAGAATAAATATAAATATTAATCAAGAAAACAAGCACATATAGTTTTATTAATGAACTTTATCAAATCACCAATTAGCAAAAATAATAATGTCTTCTAAATATTTTTCAGAGTAATTTAAAAAGGTGGAAAGCTGTCCTGTTTACCTGACAACTATATTGTATCTCTGATTCCCAAATGGCATAGAAAAAGTTAGAAAGCTTTACATTTAGTTCAATAATCATTATTGTAACCCTGTTCTCAAAAATGGAAAAGGGGAACACAGGAAAGAAGCTCGATGTTCCTTTTAAACATAAGTTTAAAAATGTATGTATATTACATACAAAACAAGGCTAGATACAAATGTATTGTTGGTTAGTTTGGTTTAGTTCACTAAACTGAAGTTGTTGGTTATTTTTTTGTGTGTGTGTATTAGCCAGAGTTATCCAGAAACAATAGGATATATATAAGAGAATTATTATTATAGGAATTGAGTCATGTGGTTATGGAGGCTGAGAAGTCCCATGATCTGCCACCTGAAAACTGGAGAAGCAGGAAAAATAATAGTTTAATTCAGTCCAAGTCCAAAGGACTAAGAGTTAGGGAGCTATTGGTATAAGTCCTGGTCTAGGTCTGAAAGCTTGAGAACCAGAAGCAATGATGTCCAAAGGAAGTAAAAGATAGATGTCTCAGCTCAAGCATAGAGAGAAATTTGCACTTTCTCAGGCTTTGTGTTCTATTCCAGTCCTCAACAGATTAGATGATACCCCATTTGCTAAGGCAAAGTATTCTACTCATTCTAACTCAAATGCTAATCTCTTTTGGAAACATCTTCACAGACACACCCAGAAATCATGTTTTACCAGCTATCTGGGCATTCCTTAGTTCAGTCAAGTTGACAAACAAAATTAACCATCACAGTGGGGTAGGCGAAGCTCTCTTAATAAATTTGCAGGGACCGCAGGCATATAAAAGTGATAGGTAGTCATCACACTCCCAGGAGAATTGAGGAGGCTAATGCAACTGCCAATTGAACAGGCTTGTCATACAGGCAACAGATAAGAAATATTTACAAATTTCAAATCAAAATTTACATAGATTTAGTTACCTAAAGTTGGGTCTCAGAAAATGGTATCCCAAAATGAAGGCTTCAGAAGTAAAAGTTTTTCTCTGACTTTCTCCTGTCCTCCTATCTCTCAGTCCAATTGTTTCCTGAGGCTAGCCACAGAAACTAGAATCCCTCTTTCTGGGCAGTTCATAAAAGCAAGAACCCCTTTTCCAGAAAGCCAGCCATAAAACCTAAAATTATTCTGTATAAAAACTGGCCATATAAAAATTATCTGTCCCCCATTATTTGACTATAGGTCATGAGACCCCTACTCAGACAGGGCCCTTTGCCACACCCAGAAGGAAGGAATGCATGCTCAGGGAGGCCAGAAAGAATCTAGGCAGACAGGCTTTGCTGGGTTTCCCCACTGAGTCTCCTAGCACTAGATCATTGCCGAATCCTATTTCTACACAGCTTTCTATATTTTGCTGAACCTAAGCATAAAAATGGACAATTTCCCCTTTATCTGTGGGTCTTCATTCTGAAGGCTTCAGTATATACACGTTAAATATATTTGTATGCCTTTTCTCCTATTAATTAATCTACCTCATGTCAGTGATTTTTTCAGTGAATAGGGGGCCAAGAGTCTTGGTCCCTACACTGGTCTCTATTTTATCAATAAAATAAGTTTTATTGATGCCCAAATCCATCATATCTCTAAACATGACACTCTCATGAAGTCCAAACCAAGAGTTAAATTCCAGCTCAATATCTATGCCTGTATGTTAATATCTCATAAGTACTTCAAAATCAACATTCCCAATAGTATAACACATTGTATATGCATTGGACACATTGCATTATATATATTCAAATATGTACATACACATGTATATGCATATACATATAGGTCTATTATAGAGTAATATCTGTGGAATAACTTATGGAAGAAAAGTCTCTTGATTTAGAACTTCAAGAAGAGAGAACCAAACACTACTAGAAAAGTATACAAAAATAGTAATTATAAACTTTTTATCCGACAAGTTCTTAGTTATCTAGAACAAAGAAATGTATACTAAATGGGACTAGCACATAACATAGCCTCAAGAATTTGGGTGTACAAGTGTAGGAAATCATCAAGGAGTGCCACATGTTGATGTTTGGAGGGTGCCAGTAAGTAAACCCTGACACTTGCCCAGAGTTGAGCACCAATAGAGACATTTAGAGAAGTGAAGTTTAAAATATTACCTTTATACGGAAGGTCTGTTAGCTAAGGTCAATATTCTCCCTTCCCCAGTCTTCAAAATACTCATATCAAGGGGAATTTTATCCTTGCAGAGCAAGATATTTATGGAAGATCACCGTATTATACTGGTTCCAGGGCAGGAGAGCAGAAGTCTATTGAATTCCATGTTCACAGGTTTGAATAGATTACTTCCACTGATTAAAAATCATAGATGAATAGCAGTTAACCACCCTCCAAGTATCACATTCCACCTCGGTAGAAATGGTATAAAAAGGGACATTTATGAATGGTATCTTCTCCTATAAAACAGAGTGGCAGGGAATAAAGATTTTTCTAAAAATGTATATCAAGTAAGCCCTGGCTTCAGGAATCTTCCCTAATCTTCCTTCTACAGACACCCTCATATCATGAGCATTACAAAGCTTAATGAATTGCCTGGGCAGGGAAGAACATTCTTGCCTAAATCCACTTTCATCCTTCATTTACAAATTTTTAAAAGCCTATAAGTAAATTATGATAAGTGGTGCTTTCCTAAGACTAAATCCCAAACTAATATATCAACTTTTCTAAGGAATATTAAAGAAACATGAGAAAGAATAAAAGAGTAATGTACTCTTATGCGTAAAAGTTAATGATGATTTTGAAAAACTATCATTAAAGTCCTAGAAAAATATTAATAAATGGAAAATAAACAGCAGCTGAACTTTGTAGGAAACTCTGAAAAGAAACGATGAAGAAGTACCTAATGAATTCTCTATTTTACTTACTTATGAATCTGAAATGCAAGAGGAATAGCTTATAATATTCTCCTCTTTGTCCTCTGAATTCGTAAATTGCAAGCCCCCATGAGGAGATCCATCATTGTAATTTAGAATCTCACTCAGAGCATCATCATTGTTATGTGTTTTGTGCCCTCATATGGCATTATAAGTTTTATTGTGCATTTTAAGGATGGATCCATGCATATTTCATGGTCACGGTGCTACTTACTAAGCATGAGTCACCAGGAGCTGGCTGCCAAAAGTCACTCAAGACTATGACAGCAATATAATTTTTCACTTAGTCTTGATATGGAGGATACTGTAAAACTGGTACACACACAAGAGAGGAATCTTCTCTGAAACTATCAATGCTCAAGGGCAGGGTTAGGGCAGATGTAATAACACAGTGACCAAGGTAATCAGGATTTACTTAGAAAGTGTTACTGAGAAGCTCCTTTATGAGAAATGGGAGTCAGAATAGAATTTAAAGAATATTCCAAAGCTAATAACATGAGTGGGAAATTAGAAAAATTGTGAATGACCTAAGAGACTGTGCAGGGTTGTGACTTCATGTGAAATTTCAAAGTAAGAATATTAGAGCAGATTGGCTTTTCCTAATAAGAGGTTAGACATGAACACTGTTATATGCTAAATACAGTTCTATCTATGCTTGATGTAAATTATTAAATAAAATTATTGGGCACTATGACCATTCTAAATTAGAGATTCTACTTATCTACTTATTAGTATAACTATTGTATAAGATTCTACTTATAAAATTCTACTTATTGTATAAAGTTTAACATAATTGAAAAATCATTTTGTGGAATGTGATGACTCACGTTCTTGCATTTCTTGAATGATGAGAGAATTTGAAAGCTGAGCCAGAATAGTAAAGTATCATTGTCTACATTCTGTCAGGTTCAGGACCTAGAACATCAGAAGCTGGTGCAACTGTGAAATGGTTTTTATCACACAATCAGAATGCAATACATTCTAGGACTAGAGCTACAACTTATTAAGGGAGAAGACTCTCTTGGTTGAGAGGCAACATCGTGACATTCTCCTACTAAGCTCTCATCCGTAGAATCCTTAGGGTGAGCATAATTGACAAAGTTTACAACCAAGGGATTTTTCCTATGAGACCATATGCTTATTAGTAGTTGGAGTCATCCTATGAGCCTCTTTCTTACACACAGCTTACCTGGCCATAAGTGCATGTGTTCACTTATTCTGGGTTAGGGGGTCATATAAGGCTCCCCCTTGCTCAGGATAAATGGAAGGAGAGAAAAATGTCCAATATTGATATTTGTGAAGGCATTTAGCTAGGGAGAGTTTAGGTGCCACTCTTATGTGTTCTTACAGATAGGGGCATCAGGATCTCCTGTTTCTTATAGAAATACAGATGCACAGGCTCCATCCCAGAAGAACTGAATCAGAATCTGCATTTTAACAAGCTCCCCAGGTGATTCATAAGCACGTCAAAGAAGCCTTATTCTAACTTACATGAGAAAATTGCTCTTGGCTATTCAATGTTTTCATCCCAGTCTGTACTAGCACCTAGTACAGACTCAATATCTTTTGCTGAAAGAAAGAATGAATAAATTAATTGGCAGAATCTCTTCAAATTTCACTTTAATGCTCTAAGAAATATTAATTCTTCTTTAGAAAATTTAAACTGTAATTATATTTCAGGGTTAACAAAATGTATCCTGAGAACTTAAAATGCTCAATGGGCTATTTTAGGTGTTAGGGGCTAAAATGACACATAACTTTTTAAGAATATTAAGATGTACCAAGAAACTTATATTCTAATTAAAAATTAAGAACTATATGTCTAATTATATAACAAATATATTGAAATTTAAATAGTACTAAATATTTAAGTAATAGTATAAGACAACAACAACAAAGAAGGCTCCAAATAGACAATAAATTATAAGGAAAATAAACTGTTGGAACTCAGAAGAAGAAACCATTTATTGCTACACGAACTGAGTAACAACAGGAATAATTAATATTTATCAAATGTTTGGTAGGTACTTTCCAATAGAGGAGCAAAGAAGCTAAGGTTCAGGGATGGTGGGGATAAATAATAATAATAGCTTGTACTACTATGAGCATTTACTATGCACTAAGTGCTACTATGAGAATTTACACTTATTAACTCAACTAATTACCATCACATCCTTAGCATGGCGTAAGTATTGTTGATATTATTGACAATGTATAGATTAAAAACTGAGTTATGAGGTACTTTATTCATGTGCCCAAGGCTCCATGGCTAGTAAGTGGGAGGTGATGCAATGTAGCTAATCTGATTCCAGAGTTCACTCAAAATAATGAAGCTTCCTAATGGAGAGCTGGGACTTTTTGCTAGGGCAGAGGTTGGTAGGATAGATTTGTATCAGCTGAAAGGTAAAGAAAACAGCATGGGCAAATTCAGGGCACTGACAATCATGTAGTTTGTGTTTTTTTTTTTTTTAACATCATGAGTGACAACTCAGAATTCTGACTTGGATAAATCAGAGAAAAGCAGGTAATGAAACATAGGGGGAAAACGCTGATTTTCAACCACACTACCTTTGGCTTGAATCACGGCTTGCTCACGTACCACCAGTGGGATTTCAAATATCTGACCACTCTAACCCCTATATCTGCAAACTTAAAGCTCTTTTATCAGAATTATATCAGTAGTCAAAACTTTAGCATAATAACGAAATCACAAAATTAGAAAATTAAGTCTAGGTTAAAAAACAAAATCACAAAAATTAGACTCTTTTCAATGGCTTCACTGTGCCTCATCTCTGATAAAAGTGACTCAACTTAAGGAACTGAGCTCCTTGTTCTAACCAGATCATATCTCATTATGACAACGTTTTACAGTCAATTTTCTGCATAAGTCCTCCCTTTCATATAAAGGACATTTCAACTAGGCTTCTGCCTTGTAGTTATCTGAATATCTGAAGCAATGTTGGTAGAAAGCAATGCTTACACAGAAGCCAAATTAACACTAAAAATTTTCTTCTCTCCACATGGCTCTCTGTGCAGTATTACATATGTAGAGATACAATAGTGTGGGATAATTATAATGTCAGAAGACTATTATTGTGACATTCTGAAGACAGTGTTTTCAAAGAATTTTCCTATAAAGTCAGTGCAAGTTAAATATAGTACTCCAGCTTGGTTCCAAATAAATTATGGAGCTGGTCAGTCATGGAGATAAAATTACATTTAGAGCTCCCAAGGGCATTATAAGAAGTGAAACTGAAAAGGGCATTCTCACAAAGAATAGCAGGTGTCTCAGATTCTTAATGTCGTTGTTTTCTGAATTGAACTCAAGTCATGAGTTTTAAAATGAGCCCTCAGAAGCCTGAGAGAATTATTGCAGTTGGCCCATAAGTTTCATATTTCCTACTAGGGAGCAAGCATGGTTTGACAGAATGTGGCTAATTAAGGAATAATTATATTTGCTGTGATCTAATTTGAGTTCTAACTCATGTCTGCATTTGGTTTTAATTTTTTCTTGACCTGCATTTAATAAATCTTCCAACCATACTGGCTGTGAAGTGAAACTTGCATCATAGTTTGGCATTTCCTTTAATTTCTTCCAAAGATATAAATACCCTCAACCAGAAATCATACACATGCTAGAAATAATGTGTCTTTTAATAGTGATATTTCTAATTTATTTCCACTAGGTTTATATCTAACTCGCATATTATTATTTAAAAAATAAAAGGTTATTCAATCATTACTGGAAATGTTCATTCAGCCTTTGACTTACAGTGGTTAGGTTAGTTTTTTCTCATGATTGAAACAAATTGCAACATAATTATAGCGCAGTCTTTATCCACACATCTGAGAGCCAGAAAAGTAATCAACTTTGAACCAGGAGCCAAGTAGAATCATCATATTATAGTCTTCAGCTTGTCTCAAGAAAAGACTAATTTGTACCATTTTTGCTCTCATTATATCATTTTGTCAAAGAAAATGCATAAAAATAGGAAATTAAAATGTATCCAAAAAGCATCATAAATTTATAACTCTTTCTCACAGGAAGTAGCAAATAAAATTCATTCACTTATTTCAAGAATAAAAGAGAAGAAATGAGCAAGAATTAGAAAAGGAATAGCTGATCCTAAACAAATTCATGAAAACTCTGCCATTTGTTTGTGAAACTTTTTTCCTATCTTCCAAAAATGATTATTAAAATAGAGAGAGACAAGAGAGAGTAGAAACTATAAAGAATAAAAGTATAGAGTGTATAAAGTATCTTAATGACTAACATAATATCAGTCCATCTAATTCAAAAGAGATAACTGGTGATCAGAATGTTTTTCAATCAAAATCTTATTAAGCAAGTAACACATTTACTCATTTTCTTGAGAAAAAGCATTTAACATCATTGCATTTATCATATGCATACATTTTATTTATCTATCTTCTTAATCTACCTTTAGAATAGAGATGATGTTTACATAGGATTCATTGAGTATTAACAGCCCCTAAAATCAAACAGGAAAAATGGCATTCTCTCAGTGGAGTAGAAGCACTACTAACTAGGAGTTGGAAGGAACAATAAGCATTGCAGAGATGGTGCACTTTCCCAATACCCAATCCTTGGGAAGCAAGTGCAAGTATATTCTATTCCTTATGCCATATTGGCATAATCTCAGAGAATTATCTTCAATTCATCCAGGAGAATGGCTTTTCATGTTACAAAGTTAGTATTGCACATTATAGTCTGTTTATGGCCATTGATACAGTAGCAGCAACTATTTTGGTCCATTTCACAGATACTTTGGAGTAATTATTAGAATATTTTATTCTCTAACTATTCCCTCCTCCTCTTTTAATGTGGCAGAAGGACTGCAACTGGGCTTCTTCTTTTTTTTTTTTTTTTTCCCCCTTTCCTTAATAACTTTCAACTTCTGAGGAAGAAAGAAAAAAGAAAGAAAGAAATTCTCTAGTCATTCTCTTTTAATCTACCAAGGCTTTGGAAGCCAACAAAATTACTGATAAAGAATTTTTTTCTTGATGTCAATCTTAGCAATGTGGTAACAAAAAAAAAATGGCACTGAGGTCTTTGTTATGTTTAAACTACTTAACATATGTAGCAGATACATAGCAATCTAAAATATTTCAACGTGGATCTTACAAGTCTGATTGTTCCACTTTTGTATCCCTGTCTGAAGATCTACAAAAACATTTCTCATGACACAGGAAGCTTAGCACAATGGATTAAAGTTGTACTACTGTTACCGAATATTCACACCCTCTCTTGTCTTTGTGTACACTTTCCCTACCCACTGTCATGCTTGGTCACATAAATTCCTTTGACCAATGAATATGTGAGCAAATAATATGTCACATCCTTCCAAATAGAATGTTTAAATATAATTTCATAGTTCTAGCTCAGCCTCTTTAGCTTCTGCCCTCTACCATGAGAATAACTTAACCCACATAGGGGCTGTTGCTCCGGCGTGGGTTCTTGAATGAGAAGACATGAGGAGCAGACTGCAGTCAGCAAGAAATAAATAATATGTAAGAACAGCAAGAAATAAATGTTTGTTCTTGTACATCATTGAGATATTGGAGTTGTTTGCTACTACAACAAAAACCATAGAATAGAAATGGTACTTCACACTGGACTTTCGCTACTAAACAAACTGGTGCTGGGCTGCAGGCTATATTTAGAGCCTAGAAAAACTGGTAACCACTATCACGCAGTGCAGTAAAACTCTTGCCTATCCATGATAATTTGGAACACAAAAAAATTCACTTAAAGAACTTTTGACTTTGGGCAAAGAAGTTTGAATCAGAATGTTCTTAGCATTGGCTGGTTGTTTTCTGCATTTGATAAACTCAGAAAAGAATCACCCTGTTTGCCATAGGCCTGAAAGAAAAAATAACAAGCCCAGACATTCTGATACAGTAAAGTTTGAAAATGGGATTGTTTCTCATCTACCATCAGAAGAACATATTAAAAAGAGAAATGCTTTGAGCTATTGAAGCTGATTTAAGATTCATCCTAAATATGACTCAGGCTCAAAAATATCTTTTTTTGTCAAAAACTCTGATTGTTTTAAGGTGGCCCCCAGCAAAAGACTTCAGTTGCATAAAGCAGTTGAGGGAAGAAAGCCTAAGGGCCTGATACAGAAGTCAGAAGTTAGAAGTTGGAAAAGTTCAAAGTACGTTTAATTATGCCTTGAGAGTAAGCCAATTCAAAAACCCGGCATGGCTATTGGCACACAGACCTCGATGGAATCAAAAAGATTTTCTTTCAAAGAGATTTGTATTGTCAAAACTACCATTAGGCTGGGTGAAAAGAAACTGATTGCTAGAGTTGTAAAATGATCTTCGTGCACTCGGCCTTCTAGGGCAGAAAGCAGGTTGGGAAAGCGGCTTATTTCTCTCAAGGAAGGTCCATTTCCAAATGTCTGTATCACCTGTAGCCAAAAGAGAAAATGAAAAAGGAGTCCTTTTCAGAAAGAATCCAGGAGCTATGGAAAATAATGAACTAGAGAGGTATTCCCAGAGAGAAGAATATGGCCTAATGAAAAAACATTTGCCATCATCGGGAGAAGAAGCACTTACATCATTTATCCAGTGGAATTGTTATTCTTCTCCTTTCTGAATGGATGGGTTTATGGCTGTCATTCTGTCTTTGCGCTCTCATTGTATGTTGGTTGTGTTTATCGGTAGTGTGGATCAAGCTAACTTGTCTTCTTAGGAAACTTGGGAGACTATATCCAGATGTGAAGTAGATCTCAAGATTCTGGAGTTTTAATTTGTGTACCTGTGTATGTGTGTGTGCAGGAAGAAAGTATATTAATACACATTCATATTAATATTAAGAAGAGCATACATTTTATTCACTCTTTTCTCTTACTTATCTGGTTTTCCTGCTTAACCAGTTTTCCTTACACTGGCTTTTTTTTACACATATATATGTCCAACCAAGCAGCTTACATGCAATGGATTGGCTCATCCTCTAGAATTTTTTTTACCCTGTGGCATGGAACTAGCTTGCCCAATACAAAGATTGGTTCTGCAGCCTGGGCTTAGGAAGAAGAAAACACATGAAGTAGAGCTGCAGTTGGCCCATAGCCTTCATATCCCTTGAGCAGTAAATAAATGTTTATTGTTGTAATCTACTGCAATTTTGGAATTGTTACTGCAGCAAGTGGTGATTAATGCATTCTGTAACCAGCAGTTAAGAAGGGTGTTTAACAACAGAAAAGTTTCTAATTTAAAACTTGATATGCAAATTTTATTTTTATAGTAATGACATAGGTCTTTCAAATAACTTAAAATTAAATATCTGAAAAATTCAGGGAAATATACTAATAATACCTAGACAGATTTAGGGGGCCTAATTATAAACATTCTGTCAATGTTTGAAGAGTTTTCCAAGTTCCATCTGTGCCATGAAAGTTTTGGATGAATACAAACTCAATTTTGTTTATTATGTCACTTCTATTTATAACATTCTGAATCCAAATAAGGTTTATTTGAAGGATGAATACCACATTTAAGAGAAATGGTTCAGATTATATGTTCTCAATATTTTTTATTGCCCTCAGTATTTTTAGAGTTCCCCATATGTTATTAAAACTTAAATCAGTTATAGAGAAATTATAGAATAAATTATGTGTGCATGTGAGAAGAGCCTTTTTCAAATAATTTTCTTATAATATTGCATTTCTTCCTTTAACTTATTTTCCTACTATAGATAGCGACTTATCCAAGATGAGGCAAAAACCCAACTAAGAGCATATGCCCAGTAGTGCATGTTTCAGTGAAAGTCTTCCTTCAATAATGAGACCTTAAGTGATAATTACTTTCCCAAAAGGAACTAATTCCTAATGGAATTATTCACTTCTTTGACTTGGTTTCCTTGTGTAAATACAACTTTAAATATCATATTATATTTGTGTGGCATCTAGAATCCCTTTTCTATATTTTCACCATTCTTATATATAAACTTTCGCATATCCACATATTTGGTTAATTGTGATTTGCTTTATGGTTTCAATTTTTTCCTTTCTGATGTTGATATATATGTAATATAATTAATGAAAAAATGGCATATGTTACTTTTTAGAATCCCATATATGTGATAATTTTAATATTAAAACTAATATTTGATTTTAATAAAAGACCTAAAATATTATAAAATTTTATACATTAGGTTTCTTGGTTTAAGGAGAATCAGATGCTAGACAATGTATGTCATGTGGAAAGATGCCTTGAACCTTCCAAACTAGGATCCAGAGAACAAAGTTTCCAGCTGAAATCTTTGTAAGCTCCGGTTTCCTGCCCCAGCAAATTGAAGGCTTAGCTCAATAGACATGATATAATGTGGTGCCTTAAGGAATCTTAGTCAACAGATTTACCTTTTAGATCTACCTAAAAGGATTTTTCCTTAGAAACTGTATAATCATGATCATTATAGGAGAGCAAAAAAAAACACAATGGCTTCCCTTCACTCTTCTAGGTTACTTGACTGGGCTATGAATTAAATTGACATAGAATAGGACAGATTAACAGGAGGGAAATCATATTTAATTACATGCATATGCAAAAAAGTCCCACAAAATATGAGATTCTCAGAAGAGTCAGATGATTGAAGTTTATATAGCGGCCTGAGCTATAGAAAGGAATAGGGGTTTGGAGCTTCTGGAGGGTGGTGACAAGTTTGAGAGGGTTAGGGGAGGAAATGTATGCTGTTAAACGTTGTCTTGTTATGCAGAAAAAAGTCTCTCAGGTAATAAAAGTTGTCCTTGAGCAGCCCTCAGAAGAGGTGAGTCTGTCTGGGCATGGGGTCAATCTCCAGTGGCCTCTCCTGTGATAGGAGTTAATCTTCCCTGGTTGATAAGATTCCTGGGGAGGAGATTCATGAAAATTGAGTGTCTTTTGGAAGATTCCCCCTTTAGGAAGATGGGTGTGCTCAGAGAAAGCCTTTGCCTGCCTCTGCTGTTCCCCAAGTGCCCTCAGTTCAAAATAATCAGCATACCACAGCAGCATATTTTGGGATGGCATTTCCTGAACTCTTTCATCATAAATAAAATACTTATAAACACTCTGTAACAGGTGCTAAAGTATACATAATGAAATTATACATAAATTCATTTACTCCTCAAATGATCTTATAGCTGCTACTATTACACTATTTTATAGATAAGGAAAATGTGACTTTTTAAACTTGCTCAAAATCTCTTTTCAGAGACCCAGGAAATAATTCTTAAGAGGCAAAGGTGAGAGACACAGTAGTCTCTTCAACATAGTACTTTTGATTCCAATTTTCAAAAATAAGATTCCAAGAAATCATCATATGTTTCCAAAGACTCACCAAGTATGAAGCCATGATATAGGCAACCTGTATCAACCTTCTTCACAGTTTACTGTGATTCTAGTTCATCCTTAGAGACCTCTTTAGAGGACACTAACTTTCCCTTTACTAACTTGTTTATTTGCAGGTAGTTTTGAATCTCTTTCTCTTCTTGGGGTCGATCAGCCTTATAGAACGTGGTTTCTAACTCTCTCACCCTTTAAGTCTGCTTTTGATGTTCTTTTATTTGCTAATGTCTTTAAAATGACTCAATAACAGAATCAGAGGTAGGAAACATTAAAGGCATTGCAATAAATTAAAGAACACAAGACCTAGGGAAGAGGTGGGTGTCAATAAAAAAGAATAAAAATAAGGGCCTGATAGAAGAAAAAAAGGATTACTAACAAAAAATGCACTTCAAATTTTGGCTTAGTGCTTGTCTAACTAAGGATGTCTAAAATTAGATTTATGCTTCCATTTGTTGATCCCTGAGTCATGATCAGAGTATAATTGTTTACATGGTTGGATCTGAGGTTAGCAGAGGCTCCTTAAAAGAAAGTTAAAATGAGCTTTATTCTCCTCAGGCATATTGTCTGGAAGATTTTACCTGTTGTTTAGTTTAATGTTCTTATAGCCTTTGTTTTAATGTCTTAAGGTATTTTACTAATTTATTTTTCTCTTTTCTGCCTAATGTAAAATTATAAGATCACTAAAGGTTCTTGTTATGTGAAAATGTGAGCCCTAGCAAAAGAATGCTGTAACTTATATTGATCTTCCCGTTTAAAAATAACAGGTAAACATTATGAAAGCCATTTCAATTTTACTTTACTTAAGTTTTATTTAGCATTGTTTCTAAATCATTCATTAATGTCTTATATCTCATTTACCCAATAATCTTAATTATTAACTTAATTTTTCATATTTTCAACATCACAAACACAGTAAGAAGGTAGATTTGAACTGTTTTAGTATTCAAAGAAACATCTAGCTTACATAAAGATTAGGTACCACTAATAGCTCATAAAATATGCATTTGTGAGTAATGACATACAGCAATATGATTTAAATTCTCTGAGAAATCACAAATATAAAATCTCATATTAATTTTGCAACAAGGGTTATCACTAAGTTAAAAGAATGAATATTAGACCGGGCTGGCATCAATGATTGAGGATAGGAAAGTTTCTTGGGAAGACATTAGAATTTTTGTTCTTTTCAAAAGGTCATATAATTGAACAATCACCATGAGCAGTTTAAGCAAGTGAAATTGTCCATTCAATTAAAAAATTAGAGGACCCTCTACTCTGTTCCACGTTCTGCACTAAGCAGTGGGAACATAGAGATGAATAAGAAATGATTCTTATTTACAAATCCCATAGTCCAGTATAAAAGACAACAATTTCAGTCCAATTTAATAAGTGTAATGAGCAAAAGAACTTAAGATGCCTTGAAAGCAAGGAAAAATGTCCCCAATCCAGTGTGTGTGTAGTTGGGGAGGTAAGGTTGCACGGGGTCCACTGTGGGTATGTGCACCAAAAACTACATGTAAGACTGATTGTAAGCTTCATGTGTACATGATATTTTTTGGTCTGTTTTATTACTTTATCTCCAGTGACTAAAACAGTGCCTGGTATTTATCAGTTGCTCAAAAAATATTTGCTGGAAAAATAAATAATTACTTTTCCATTTGATGCTACACTGCCCATTAATTTATATAATTTAATCCACATATTAATATTACAAACTTTGGAATCTTTATAGTTGTTCATTGGAATGGAAAAATTATAAATATTTATACTAAACTAAGCAACCAGTAACTTTTAGAAACATCACCTCATGAAACAAAAAATATTCTTGAGCCACCATTACTTTTTAGTTCCATATAAGAATGCACTGATAGATTATATATATAAAACCAAAACTGTAACTGGCCCCATAAACAAATTTCAATGATCCCTATATATATTTTTTTATAATCCTCTCCTTTAACTAACTGCATGACCTTTTGAGTTCTTTTTCAGAAATGGTGGATTCTCTGCAAGACAAAGGAGCTGAAATTCTAAAGGCCCCTGGTCAGACTTCTTGACACCAAGATTCACCGTGGCCCACAACCTGCCCCCAAGGCACGTAGCCCCATGTTAGTTACACCACAACCTGCCCCAAGGCATGAAGCCCCTACTTTAGAAGCCTATGATCTCCAGTGAGAGAGATTTGAGGAAGCTTCTCCCATTCTCCCAACAAGATGTGTTAAAAATTCCTTCCTTCCCTGGTAGTCCTCATTGTCTCAATAATTGGATCTTTGTGCAATGAGCAACAGGACCTAGGCCAAAACCCCCTTTTGGTTTAGACAACGGAACTGCACAGGTCCATTGGGATTTGTAGATAACTAGAATCAGTATAAAAACAGCTGTGAGCTCCCATTGTAGCTAAAAGAGCTGGGCTGATAATCAGAAAGTCCTCCAAAGCAAAGGCCAAAGGCATTAGCCACTCAATTTGCTATACTTTTACAGTGGTTTAATTGATTGTTTCCTCTGTTTGGTGTTATAATTAGAATGGAAATGATGAATTTGAAAATGTACAAAAACTTTCTTCTTAAATGCAAAGGGAATAAATCATTGCTGGACACTCTCCTGAACTCTCTTGAAACTAAGAGATTCCTAACTGAAATACTTGCACTTCGATCAAAGTACAGTTGCAGAAACATTAAAAATAAAATAAAATGAAATAAAAGTGTTGAAAAGTAGGAAAAGGGAAGATTGTCAAATAGTCTTCCCTTGATAATTTCCTTATATTTAGTTTCACTGGGAAATATGTACCTGTATATTAAGACTCCATTTCTGCCTTAGGTAATTATGGCCTTGTAAAACCTGTGTCTATTTTTCTTTTTGAGTTTAGAAATTTCAAGAGTTCTCCCTGCCTACTTATGAGTTCACTCTCTTTTCTCCTCATTATATATGACATATCTTCACTTTAAAAGGTGTAAGACAAAACTTTAATAGTGGTCTTTTAGATAACATTGTCTAATTAAATGTAGAAATAGAATTTAAGGTAAAAGGCATTAGTCCAACATGCCTAGGTATTTGGTATGCTTTCGGCACTTTTGAAACTGAAGCTAGAATAACTGCAGGGTCTTATCAGTGATATGCTTAGTAACACTGTTTATTATGCTCATTTAAAGAAAATGAGCATAATAAATCTCTTTTACTGGTGCATCTACTGCTCTTTATTTAGAGGAAAAAACTTATATATTCTTCTATGTTATACTAAACCACTGATTCATTACATGACATCCTAGGGGCATGTAAAAGGCATGATTAGTGAAATTTGGCTACATATTTTATTACATTAAAATTCAGTTTTCTTGATTGCAAAGATGTTAATTACTAAGTTTTAATGGAAAATTTTTGAGTTTAGGAATTTTAGGTACTTCATCTAAACCAAAAAACCAAAAAATACACCACACATGCTATATGACCTTGGTTAACTTGAAATTCTGTCTTAAAAATCTTTCAATGACTCATTTAAATTTTTTCTGCTCAGATTCCATCTAATTATGGAATTCATATCTATAAGTCATCCCACCCAAGACAATAAAAAAAGTTTTGGCCATCTGTAGGTTAGCAAAGTCATTTTATTCCATCCTTTAATAAACCACATTTTTAAAGCAAGCAAACAACTTATGTTGATTCTATGGTCAGTGATGAGTTTCCGTTTGTATCAAAAGTCATAAATGTACATGATGAAAAATTTCCCTTGAAACATGAAATTCTTTCAAACATTAAGAATACAGCTGGTCTTGACCTCATCAACAGTGTATAGAAAAAGCTCTCAGTTGCAGTTTCTGATTGGGCCAGAATAGTCTAAAAAGGAATGAGGAGGTGCAGTCAAAAGATGGATCCTGGGACTAGCTTCCTGGCCTTTGATTTTTATTTGTTTTCCTTGCCAATGGCCAAATAAGGCATTACAACCAAGTGAACTGGGAATTAGAATCAAATGGAACACACTTTATTGCCAGCAGCTCCCAAGCTCCCATTCCTCCCATTGTCGCTCTGACTCAGTCCTGGGATTTTCCTGACTGAAATGTCTGTCATTCCTGACTTCAACTCTGATTAAACCTTAGTCTTTATCTATGAGCATTGCTTTCTTCCATGACTTGATAATTTAGTGGTTTGACCTCATACTTGAAGTATTTTAATATATTTAAAAGCACAAATTAATAAAATTATTGGTTTTGCCAACAAATTTTATATCCCTCTCTAAAAAAAAAAAAAAAAATCAAAGTCTCAGAGCCACCACCCCCCAACCTCTTATGCCAAAGGGAAGGTAAAATCCTCAGGCACCTGTGAAGAACTGGCCTGGTGTGAAGGAAAATAAAAATCTCAGGACCACCTCCCTTACAATAGAGAAGTTTAAGCCTGGAGGTTAAGTCATATAATACCCTCTTCCAAATGAATAACTGCTATAATACTAACCTTATGCATTAGCCAGATCCCTATGGAAAGGTAAAATGCCTCAGGTATCTACCAGGACTGCCCCCACTGATCATTCAAAGGAAATTCTTCACTGGCCTCCCATAAACAAGGACATGCAATCATTGTTTATGATTTTAATTTAAATTTAATTAAATTTTTTAAAATTAAATTTAATGATTTCAATCATTAAGGAAATTCCTTGCTAACCTTCCATAAGCAATGATGTGCAAATTTTACCTATGTTTAGTACCTAAAAGGAAAGCCTATCCCCTTCCACACTAATAATGAATTACAAGTTTATCTTACAGGTAACAGAACTGGAGACAAGACAGAATCAGACACTTTTCCACCTACCTAGGGACATCTACATAAATGATGCTTCCTTCACTGTCTTATTGTATGTAAAATGTAGATTTCTTGGTTACAAGAATGTAACCACTTTGCTTCATCATCTCCCCGCGCCTACCTTTTTTCTTCTCTCTGTCTGCCTTTAAAATGCTGAAGGTTCCAACTTCCCCTTCAGAAAAACAGCCACAACTTATCTACAGTTCATGTTTTTCCCAGGCACATCCTCAAAATCTTGGCTTAATAAACCTCCATTGATTGAGGTTTTTGCTTTAGTCATTTACTTGTGTTGACATCTCATTTGCTTTCTTATAAGTAAAAGCTAACAAAATTGTAACATTAAGGCAAAATCAGATTTTTAAATTGTTGATAAAATTTAGTAAATTCATTGTACTTCCCAGTGGAGCACAAAAAGACATATTTCTGACATACACAGAGCATTTTATTGGAGCACCATTTCTTACTCAAGAAAAATGAAATTCCAAATGAGAGGACCCTACCCCAATGTCATATATTGAAAACTGTATGCTATAATATGCATAGATATTGACAATCCAAAATAAGTGACTGAGGCAAAGATCTCAATCAATGGAGGTTTATTAAGCCAAAGTTTGAGCATGCACTTGGGAAAAGCACAAACCACAGACACATTTGTGACCTGTGCTCTCTGAAGAAGGATTTGGGAACTCAGTATTTAAGAGGAGAGGGAATACAGAAAGAAAAAGGGGGCAAGGGTAGGCAGTGAGGCAAATGGTTACCTTCTTGTGAGACTTTACTTAATTCTCAAGAAATCTACATTTTACAGAAGATAAGGTGAGTGTTTGAAGAGAAAAAGAGAGTAAAGGAAGAATCAATTATGTAGATGTCCCAGGGTAGGTGGAAGAATGATTGATCTTGTCTTGTCTCTGTTCTGCACCTGGGAGGATGAACTTGTAATCAACATTATTAGTGTGGAATTTAACAGACTTTAGTTTTGGGAGCTAGACTTACCCTGAAGACCTGAAGTTACAATTTGCATGTCCTTGTTTATGGGAGGCCAGTGAAGAATTTCCTTTGAATGATCATTGGGGGAAGTCCTGGTAGATACCTGAGGCATTTTACCTTTCCATAGGGATCTGGCTAATGCATAAGGTTAGTATTATAACAGTTATTCATTTGGAAGAGGGTATTATATGACTTAGCCTCCAGGCTTAAACTTCTCTATTGTAAGGGAGGTGGTCCTGAGATTTTTATTTTCCTTCACAACACTTAACATTGAGAGAAAGAAAGCACTTTAATCTGCAGCAATGCTGATAAGCAAAATTTAACTAGTAAGTAATAAGTATACTGGAATCACATTTAGGAGATTAAACTAGAGTAAATTAATGACTCATGTGTATATCTCTCTTGAGAAGAGTTAAACACTGATTCCATTATCTTCTTAAGAGTAGAGACTGCAGTCTATATGTGTTTAGTCTTCTTACCTTCAACATATATTATACATATAAGATCTCATTATATGCTTGTGTATTGATTTGAATTGACTCAATTGTGAATGATTATGTATAGACAACCTTCCTCTATCTCAGCACTGCTCCCACTGCTAATTGTAAAGTATTTGGTCTCAATTGTTTTATTTTCCTTGCTGTTGGTTTGTTTATGGAGTACTTTTGATTTGGCTTTTTCAAGTCATAAAGAAATTAAATCAGAAAAAATTTGGAAAGAACTTCTTAAAAACTACGTGTCAATGAAAAATTTATTAAAATTTTAGAGCTAGAAGTCTCTGTGGATCTCATCTAGTCCAACTGCTTTATTTTATAAATAATTAGACAAATTCAGAGGCATTGTGACTATTACCAAAAGCTCAGCACTTATCCACAAGGCTGCATCAGAAGAACGAGGACAAGTGGTTGAGGAGAAGGAAAGAGAAGTTTATTATTTTGCCAGCAAAGGAGAAAGAAAGGCAGACTATCATCCCAAAATCCAACTTTTCCTCTCCCATAAGCAAAAATACAGAGCTTTTAAGGGGAGGGTTCTCAGGTTCAGGATATTGCTGTCAGCTACGGTTGATGGTTCTGATCCTTTCCTCTCCAGAATCTGTTGGGACCTCCCATACACCTGGAGTCATCTGGAGGCACTGGGACCTTGCAGACCTCTGCCTGCCAGGACCTCTGCCACCCAGTCCTCCACCAGGATGGTTTCACTGAGCTATTTCCTGCAGTGCGAAGAACAAAGAAAACACTCCCCTTCCCCACCTGACCACTGGCCTGGGACAGGGATGCCCATTTTAGTTCTGAAAAAGGGTAAGAGACAGAAAACACTTTAAAGAGTTGAGGGGTCTTTAAAGAGACTTAAAAAGACAGAAAATATTCTTTTTTTTTTTCCTCCTTTTTCAGCCCATCCTCTCTGTTGCATGACTTACCTAAGGCTACACAGCTAGTTAAAATCAAGAACAGAAACTAGGTTTCTCACATATCATTCAGAAAACTTCCTATTATTCCTACATACTTTATTAGATGACAGTTTTTGTTTTTGTTTTTACAAAGACATCATCACCAGTTGATAAACTGTAGAGCACTTTCTATCATGTAGAAGCCTTTGATTTCCATTCTATTTACTTTACTGTAGTTATCAATAAAATCTGTTACAATATTTATTCTTGCCTAATCATTGCTATATTACACATGACCTCAAAAACATTGTTTTAAAAACATTCTATAAACATATATTTTACATGAAAGTTGATATAGAATAATTTGATTATTATATCATATGTGAAATGTTTTTCATTTTTATGAATCAAATTAGGGATAGCAATATATCAATAAATGAGAATAATCTGTTCTTCAGAGAGTGCCTTTGAAAGTCAATACTAAATGACACTTTAAATAAGATATAATAATGCATGTGTACTAAAAAACTGAAAGGTATGTAAGTATCCATTATACATGTTCAATTTAGTTCAAAATATGCTAAGGAGGCAATTATATTTAGTCTAAAAGAATATATAATATTTAATAGATGCTGTTCAAACTACTTAATGGATTTCTTCTTTTAGGCAAGAACAAGTAAATTTTTGAATCTGTAGAGAAATAATGCATAATAAAAGATGCATTCACAATCCAAGTGAATGTTTACTCATGATTTGTACTATAATAAATTGACAACTCATTTGTTAATATTTGCTGATAATGAGACATTAGTTTCTTTATGCATGTAAATTCTTCCTTTTCAAAAGTCTTCACCATGCATACTTAAACTGAAAATTAGTTTTGTTTGGAGAAAGCAGAGAGGCAGAATAAAAGACAAAACACCTCTCAAAGGAAAAGATGTAGTGTTTCCAACTTGATATATTTTTCCCAGTGAGCTAAGGCAACAAAGCCAATGGCCAAGTTAGTTTGCAGGAATTATATTGAATATTTTTCTTTTTCCAGGTCTATTTCTCTGAGAGTAGATGAGATTTATGATGATATGTATATTATGGTTTTTGAATATATTTTGTTCTAAACTTACAATTTTTGCTTGTCCTTTTACTAGTTTGTGTAAATTGTAACAATGATTTTGGAAGACTTGAAACTAAATACTGCATTATATCACATATCCTTTTTTTTTTCCAGCTCTAAGAGTTTATTACACGTTCCCTAATCTAACTTCTGCTCTATTCTCGTATTCCTCAGAAAAAACAGCTATAACAACCTGGGACTGATTTGCTTTTAATATGAGAGGGAAAGAGGAATCTTACATAAATTGTTTATCTGAAGACTTTATTTTTTGGGGAAGCTTTCCTGAATGACTATTTAACAATGAGAATCAACAAAATATAAAGAAAACATGAAGATTCTAGATTTGAATTTTTCTTAACTTATATTTTTCTTTCTTGATTCAGTTATAGTGTCTAATTACTTACTGGCTGTCATGTATTTATTATAAAATCTAATAAGAAATTCACATAAAGACAATAATGTTTTATAAGCATCACTATTGTATTCACCATTGGCATAACAAAATAAGTGGTATCCCACTTGATAGCACAATGCCCAGCATATTTTAGTTGAATTATCTGTTGAATTTAATGATTTATCTGATTCAAAAAACATTCCCTTTGAGGTAATGATTATATACTAATTTCAAATCTATTCTTATTAACAAATTATACGTATTCAGTTTATCATACTATATTTAAAAGGCACTATTATCTATGTCTGAAATCTAGAAACATAAAATCTGACTAGGAAAATTTTAAGAAGTTAAAGAAATGACATATATAGAAGCAAGTTTTTCAGTAAGAAGAGACATAAAAGACAGAGTATTGAGTTTTTATTTTAGAAAAAACAGAACTTTTTTTAACATTCAAGCAGACCTTGAGGAAAGATCAGAACATTTTATGTAGGGTGGCCATTTCGCAGTAAATCTCTGATGTTTGTGGCAGTGAGCCATGCTGAGAACACAACTGAATAAAGTAGATGAGGCCCAGGAGATTTAGCTTTTTTCTACTCAGTCTTTCATCTGATCTTAGTTAAACCTCAAAAAGCAATAATAATGTATTTGAGAAACAAAAGCTGAAATTGAGCAGCTTATCATAAAGGTTTTAAAACTTAAAACTTATGTTTCAGATACTTTCAAGGTTTTAGAGATTTTCAGGCAATACAGGGCCTAGCCCCATGGTGTTACTTAGATTCAAAAGCTAAACTCAAATTTATTTTATAATAGAAAGTAAAGTTTATATAAGTACATAGACTTTCAACTCAAAAGTTCAAATAAGGCTCAAAATCTGAAGGACAGGTACAGATTCACAAGAATTCCTTCAGTAAAAACATTTACCCTTTTCTATTTCTTAAAGCATGTTCATTTGTCCTCTGTTCTTTCTTTAGGATTTTTCCTCTTAGAATTATTGTACATCCTTACCTCTTCAAAAGTCACTTCCTCTTTAATGACTCTCAGACCTACCTGAAGTGCAATGCTAGTAAGCCAAATGCTAAATATTCTGTTCAATCTTCTCTTTTTGATGCCTCATTATTACCCCCAATGCAACATATCTAATAGTGTCAATTACTTCCTCTTCTGATGACTCCATCTATAGAAGTCTCATAAACATTCTCTTAATGCCAAAACGTTAAATTTTAGGGTCAAACATCATAATGAACCATGTTACATTGCTTCTCATCTTTTTTTGGTCCCATTTTACTTTTATTCTTATCCTCACTGCTCTGGGTGTGTTCTCCCCAAATAAAGTATGACAATTTCATCCTTGCTTCAGGTTCTGTATTAGAATGGAAATCAATGCATTGCTTCCTTCATTGGGAAATTCTTATTATTAAAAAAAATCTACTGGAACAAACAGTGTACTCAGTGTCATAGCTGACTTACATTCTGGCGCAAGTTCCCTATCCCACTGTGGACTGATAAGAAACAGTTTATCAACCAATTAGATGTCTATGGGTTACTCTTTGAGAAGCCCTGTTTTAGAGGATGAAGGCTGAGACACACAGCATATTGAGATATCTCTATAGTCTATTTCTCTCTTTCTTTTATAGTGACAACTAACAAGATTTATATTTTTATGCATTATACATTTTTATACATATGTGTTACATTTATGCTTCCATAGTGACACATAACATCATGTGAATAATGAAAAATTTACATAAATTATTGTATTGTAAATCTTTTATGAAAATTGCCTTTTTCATTAAATCCTATACTGTAGACATTCAAAGTGATACATATGTTGATCAGATTTACTTATTTTAAAATCTGGATAATATCTTATCAAATTACTATAGTATTTTTTAATCCATTCCCTCACTGATAGACATTGGATTCATTCCATTTTTTTCTCTATTACAAGCAATGATGCTGTAAGCATCCCTAAATATGTCTTCTTTGCAACAATTACTGAAAATATATCTTGAAGTAGAATTCTTGCATCATAGGATATGTGCATTTTCAGCTTAACCAAATACTGTGAAATTGCTTTCCAAAGTCAACCTACATTTGAAGGTTGACCCAGTCAAAAGCTAGTTCATTAATTCACAATATTGAAGTTTTTATTTGTGTGATCTAGTAGTATAAAGTAATTTTTAAGTAATTAACCTATTTATTTCAATAAGTTCATGCATTTAACATAAACATTTGATAAAAACTGCCATTTTTTAAAATAATATCATGTGGCAAAGACCTAATCACTACTAACAGAATTAATTATTAAAGTATTAATTTGAGAGCCCCTTCATTTACATATTACATCCATAAATTTCATGTGAAATTGATTATGGCAAGTTTTTCAGTGGTCAAAACATTCTATGTGCCACTTTTGAACCTTATCAAAAACTGACAATACTCTAAAAATTGGGTGTTTATGAATGTTTAAAACTATTTTAAAAGCAATATTATTTTAGAAATGTGGAAAATACAGAAAATTATATTTAGGTAATATTTAAGTCTAATTAGTGTACTTCAATGAACATTAAATTTTTTCACCAATTGAAAAGTTAGGTCTACTATGTGAATTTCCCTTCTAGAATCTGAGTTTTGTTTTTTTTTTTCTAAAAGCTTTTGTTATAACAATTGACACAGAATAATTAAAAAGCTCAAGTTGGACATAGAATAATCAAAAAGCTCAAGTAGTCTTTTTAGTACAATTTTATAACTACTATTATCTTTTAATATTAACAATAGTTAACAATTAACAATGTTCACGTTAGACACTGCTAAATACTCTATATGTTGTAACATTATCTCCCTCTCACATACCCTTCTATAATATGTTATGTTGTAATTTCCCTCTTAATCTTTGGTGTCTAATACCCCTGGGCTTGAATCTGGAAAGACCTGTGATTTCTTTTACAAATAGAGTTAGGTGTAAGTAATACTGTCTGACTTCCCAAGGCTGGCTCATATTAGTTTTGCATTGCTTTGAAGTCATGTGTCCCAAGAATGCCAAGCTGTGAAAAAACAAAGCCATAGGAAAAGACTTCATCTACGGGCTCTGACGGGTAGTACTAGACTTCCAGTCATCACAGCCAGGTGCCATGTTAAGAGAGCAAGTCTTTAAATGATTCTACTCTTGGTCATAGATTTATTCCCAGACTTTGAGTCTTTCCAGACCTGACATTGTGAAGCAAACACAAACCTTTCCTGCTGTATTCTGTTCAAATTTCTGATCTGTGAGCATGATAAAGATAATGTTTTCAGCTGCTAAATTTTAAAGTAACGTCATACAGCAATGATAACTGGAATACCAGTGATAACTTTTTAAAGTCCTAAAACAATAGTTTTTTGCTTAGATGGATTATTGATTCTACTAAATGCATGCTAAAGAATTGCTTTTCAATGGTCTCTATTAACTAGTAAAGTAAAAACTATACAAGTTAATGGCTGCTAATAAACATACTCACTGTGAATGTCTCCATTGCATTCATGGAAGCATTCCCTCTAATAGAATTGGGAGAGGGAATATTTACTTATTCAAAAATATGTATAAAAAATGCCTTACATCCAATTTTATATTCTACTGAGAAACCCATAATTGTCAGTTCCTTTTAGAGGAAGTGGATTATAAAAACCTTAACAACAGAAAGAACATTTGGGAAAGGTAAAAATTTTCTAAATTAATTACTACCTTTCCCTTTCAAGCATTTATACCCAACCCACTTGGCTACAACTGGAATTAGGTGATTATTGTTCAAATTGACACTTGGGAAAATAAAATCATTATTCTAACCATGCCCTTTAAGATAAATTACACATTTTTATTACAATTTTTTCTATCTACAAAAATAGGTTCAAGTATACTTTTAATCAAAATTATATCTTAAATATTTAGTAAATGACATTTAATAATCATACATTGATATGCAAATGATTACCTCCAACATTAGGTACACTTTCATCTTTTCAGTAGGTTAAGAAAGTCTGTAATTGGTAACCCCAGAAGATTTATAGTTGTTGTGTCATTGAGTGCAGAGAGAGTTCATTGTGGAAAAGAGACTAGCTTTCACCCACAAGATCTTGCAAGTTCTTTCCCCTGAGTTTTCATAACCTTAATATGACCAAACATTTCTATTATAATTATCCTCTTTCAAACCATCAGCACATATTTAAATTTGTGCAAATTGTCCCTGTTTACAGATGACATAATCATATTTATGAGAGCTGTCCAGAAAGTATCCAGCCATTGTTAATGTAACAAAAATGGTTATGTGGCTGGATGTTTTCCACATAGCCTTCGTATATAGAAAACCCTAAAGACTCTACTGAAAAAAAAAAAAAAAACTGTTAGAACTAATACATGAATTTAGTAAGATTGCAGGATACAAAATCAACATACAAAAGTCAGTAGCATTTCAGAACATCAATAGCAAACTATCTGAAAAGGAAATCATGAAAGCAATTTCATTTACAGTAGTTATAAAAAAAAGCCCAAAATACCTAGAAATAAATTTAAGAGGTGAAAGATCTCTACAATGAAAACTATAAAACATTGATGAAAGAAATTAAAAAGGACACAAAACAGCAGGGTACTGGCATAAAAACAGATGCACAGAACAAAGAAACAGAATAAATAATCCAGATACAAATCCATGCATTTACAGCCAAACTTTTAACAAAGACACCAACAAAACACACACTGAAGAAAGGACAGTCTTTTCAATAAATGATCCTGTGAAAACTGGATATTCACATGCTGAAGAATGAACCTAGACCCCTATCACTCACTACATATAAAAATCAACTCAAAATGGATGGAAGACTTAAGTGTAAGACCTAAAACTATGAAACTACTAGAAGAAAACAGAGGAGAAATTCTTCTTGAAATTTGGGCAAGGATTATTTGACTAGAACCTCAAAACCACAGAAAATGAAACCCAAAATAGTCTAATAGGATTATATGAAACTAAAAAGATTCTTCACAGTAAAGGAAACAATGAATAGAGTGAAGAGACAACATACAAAATGGGATATAATATTTGCAAACTATCCATCTGACAAGGGGTTAATATCCAGAATATATAAGGAGCCCAAACAACTCAATAGCCAAGGAACAAATAATCTGATTTATAAATGGGCAAAAAACCTGAATAGACATTTCTCAAAAGAAGATATACAAATGGTCAGTAGATATATGAAAAAATGTTCAAAATCACTAATCATCAGGGAAATGCAAATCAAAACCACAATGAAATATCACCTCACCCTAGTCAGAATGGCTATTATCAAAAAGAAAAAAAAAATGACAAATGGCTAGGATAGAGAGAAAGGGGAACACTTATGCATTGTTGGTGGAAATGTAAATTACTATACCCATTATGGAAAACAATATGGAGGTTCCCCAAAAACTTAAAAATAGAACTACCATGTGATTCAGCAATCGCATTACTGGGTTTATATCCAAAGCAAAGAAAATCAGCATGTCAAAGAGCTATCTGCAGTCCCATGCTTGATGCAGTGCTATTCACAATAGCCAAGATATGGAAGCAATTAAATTGTTCATCAAGAGATGGAAAAAGAACATGTATATGTGTGTGTGTATGTGTTTGTGTGTATACGCAGAGGAATATTTTTCAGCCATAAAATAGAATAAAATACTGTCATTTGTGGCAACATGAATGAACCTTGAGTACGTTATGTTAAATAAGCCAGGCACAGAAAGATGAACACCACATGATCTTACTTACATGAGGAACCCAAGAAAGTTGATTTCATATATAAATAGAGAGTAGAATAGGGGTTATCAGAAGCTGGGGAGGGAAACAGGGAGGGAGGACCTGTAGAAGTTGGCCAATAGTTACAAAATTACCATTAGGAAGAGTAAGTGCTCCTAACTGTGTTAGGAGTAGGGTGTTCTATTACATAGTAGGGTGGCTATAGAAAATAATAATATAGCATATATTTCAAGATAGCTAGAGGAGAAGATCTTGAATGTTGTAACAAGGAAATGATAAATGTTTAAAATGAGGTATATGGTAATTATCCAAATTTGATTATACAATACATTTTATACCATGTATTGATGCATTGAAACATCACACTGTACCCCATCAATAGTTACAATTTATTATGTGTCAATTATAAATAAAAAATTAATGAAAAAAAGGCATTTAACTGAACCCTGAACTGTAAAGATCAAATTCAGTGGTAATACGTGTAACTCATTAGGTTCTATTCCCTATGTCATTATATTGGCAAAGATGATTTCACAAAAAACCAAAATCACATGTAAAATATATTTTATTTGCTTTGAATTTTAGATCTATTTCTTTGCTTGTTTGTGTGCTTTTTCATGCCATCCTTTGTTAAATATTTCAGCATAATCTTTTGTTTGTTTCTAGAGAACCCCTGCTCATGAAACACCCTCATCACCCTTCAGTCTCACCCCTTAGCATTAGAGTAACCAAGTTCCTAGTGGGCATTAAAGGAAAACTTCAAGTAACAGAAGTGGGTTTTCATTCAGAGCCTGCTTAAGCAAAGGGAGATAATAAGACAATTATATATTTATAATATTAATTCTTTAGATAACATGCAAATGGGTCTTACTTTATTCAAGTAACTCTGGTTTTTCTATTGCCCACCGGGGATAAATATTTAACACATATCTTGGACCTAGATATAATATTTAGACCTTTACCCAGAAAGCTTAGTTTCATTCTGTGTTTATCATTATATAAAGAACTTGAGTATCCTCCCAATGATCACAGCTGCAAAATCTTTTTGCTACAACCTCTGGATCTCCTCATAATCAAGCAACTAAAAGAGAAATACCTGATTCTACGGAGGGGCTGTAGGAACTTGTCCCAACACTATGGCCAACATTGATTCTGATTTGTCAATGCCTGTTTGTTGTATTATTTTTTAAGAATTTTGAATATTACCTCTGACCAAGAAAGAAATCTGGGAGTTGATAGTCTCTCAAGTTTTTATAATTTAGAGTATCTCCCATGAGTAGAAACTATTCAATTATGCTAGAAACTCAAGGGATAATCAGATGTCCTTAAAGGATCTATAGTTAACAGGCAAAATAATACATTTATGCACCTAAACTAATATATCTTATATCATATAATTGTGCCATTCATGGTGCAAAACACTATGTGTTACAGAACAGGAAGCAATCGCTACTGGCCAAAAGGAACAAAATGGTAACTGACAAATGCACATGATTTTGGTAAAGGTAGAAAGGTGCATTAGGAAGGCAATTCCAGATGAATATTTGGTGCAAGCAATGAATTGAGATAATAGAATATGCAAAATAATAGTGGTTAAATCAGTTTGACCAAAACATTTAGTATGCATAAGTGAATGGGGAAAATTAAATCAATAAAGGTATAGGAAGCATGAAAAATTTTGAATGGAAGACTAAGGAGCATACATGTGTTCAATAGAAGGATTTTTTGGCAATATTTTTTAAAATTATGGAGAATAAGTATAGTTCATTCTCCATGAATAGAGCAATGGTTAAAAGCTATGTTCATATTGTAGAATTTTTTAAAAAATGGGTAGATCCATATTTATTGACTAGAAAAAAAATCACTAAGACATATTAACTTATAAAAGCAAGTAATAATTACAGTGTGCTTGTGCACCTGCACATGCTCTCTCTAAATCTATTTCTTTCTCTTTCTCTTTTAACCAAAAACAGTACCTATAACTTGAGAAATTTTGAAAGCTAATAAAAATAAAATTATATCCACCACTTAATATGATGTTATAAATTTTATACTTTATAACAAAATTATTTAATAGAGAGGCATAAAGGTATTCAAGCATAGGAATAATAAGATAGGATCTGCTTTTTTCTTTTTATTGCCCATCTTAAACCTACCAAGGGACCTACTTTTGTGGAGAGAATTTTTTTAATCCTTGAGAGATTGAAGAGGTTTCAAACTTTGAAAATTGTTAAATTTTTTATTGACTTTAATATTATATTAGAGTATAATTTTTTCATTTTAATTTTTACTGAGAAAGAGTTTTTCCCACTAATGTTGATTTTAGAGGGGGGAAAACCTGAATTTGTAAATGTAAAGATACATCTTTCCTGATTACCCAAAAGTGGTTTAGCAGCTTCTCTTAAACTGTTCTAGATACATAAAAAATTGTTCTGTTTCTATTGTCACTTGATTCCCAGGGGAAAAACTTTTCCAAACCTGAATGCAAAGAATGTGTTAAATAAGGCTCCAGTGCTCAAAATAAAAATACTCTTCTGTGGAATTTATGCCACCAGTTGGACTGTTTCTTTAATGCATGCCTGTGGATTCCATTTAAAAGGACATATGATGTCACAAAAAAGATTTGAGGGGGAGTTTTAATGCTGCAAAAAGAAAAATTAAAGTAAGTTTTATTCCTCCCTTCTGCCCTAATATTTACAGGATAAAAAAAAAAGGAGAAAGAGGTATCTTTTGATGTCAATATCTATACATAATTACTCAGTACATTTTACTGTTTTCAACATAAAAGTTCTTTTTTCCCCTTTGCCTCAAAGCCCTTGCTAAGTTGCTGTTATCCATTGAAGACAAATGAGAACTACTGCTGAGTAATAGCTAGCAGTCTGCAGACATGGAGAATATTTCAAAAGGACACCAAGTTGATACACTGAAAACATTTTTATGAAAATATTTAATATTTTTACTTTGAGTTTAAACAAGCAAAGGAAACTAAATTTGAGTAGGAGCCTGGAAAACTTGAAATGTAATATTTCATCACTTAAAAAAAAATAAAGCCACTTCTTTTTTTGCATGTGGTCATATAAGGAATAGTAAAATTAGAATAACAAAAAAACATATGCTTATATATTCTAAAACAAGCAGTCTATGTTCAATGTTATGACTGAATTTTCTCTACATTATTTTGTGTTATCTCAAAAGAATAACAGGCCTAGCTCACAGCAACCTTAAACTCCTGGGCTCAAGCAATTCTCCTGTCTCAGCCTTCTGAGTAGCTGGGATTACAGGCGCATGCCACCACACCCAGCTAATTTTTCTATTTTTAGTAGAGATGGGGTCTCGCTCTTGCTCAAACTGGTCTTGAACTTCTGACCTCAAGCGATCCTCCCTCTTTGGCCTCCCAGAGTGCTAGGATTACAGGTGTGAGCCACTGTGCTCAGCCCAAAAGAATAACATGATAAATTTTAAAATGAAAGAAAAATATACCTTTGGGTTAAAATAATGACATATATTATTTATCTAATTACATTTATGTATTTATATAAAATATATGTGTATATTATACAAATATACATATATTTACATACATACGTTTGTTTGGTGAGTTCTAAAACTGTGATTGGTTTATATAAGCTAAAGTGTTCTAAAGAGACCAAATTTATGAATTTATATTATAAAATTATCACTATGTAATCTACGATGTACTAACTTTTAATGTTTATAAACTATGTAATTCTCCTTGTAGTAGGTGTTAAATAAAATTAGTTTATATGAAAGCACAAGAAGATACCAAATGTTGCAATACTTATTGAAATATGTGATCACATGTAAAGTCTTCGTCCCCAAA
Source organism: Varecia variegata (assembly GCA_028533085.1). Taxonomy (NCBI): domain Eukaryota; kingdom Metazoa; phylum Chordata; class Mammalia; order Primates; family Lemuridae; genus Varecia; species Varecia variegata. Next base: position 30,431,051 of record CM052436.1, read on the forward strand.
AATATTTTTGAAAGAGATAAATTGAAATGTAGGGGTAAGGAGTTTTTTGGGGGAAGTTCCATTTAATTTGGTTTGCTTCTTTTTTACAGAAAATATTGATTACATACTAATAGCAGGTATTAGCAAATGTCATGTAGCACATACTTAAAAAGACATTTACTTTTCTTGAAATTAATGGAGCTGATTGTCTAGCATAAATGGACAATGCTGAGCTGAATCTAAAATGATCAATATGGCAAATGGCAATTTAAGAGATAAGTTAAGAAAAAAAATCTGGGGAAAAAATAACTGTATTTTTGGAATTTGCCAGGCTGTTGTATTCAAAGAAACATTTTACCTTGAGTGTTCTTTCATTCAAGTTGCACTAGGAGTAGATATAGATATACAGTTTATTTGGGGTTCCATGACAGATAAAGACAGCACATATGTGGGTGTGTATGTATATACTATCTTCAAGAAATAGTCTTAAAGTCAGAATGTCTTTTTTTCATGAGAGTTTCATGTATTAACTACAAAACAACATAGACAAAATTATGTTCCACTTTTTGTTCTTCTTCCAAAGGAAAGTATTAAAAAATCAGAAATAATGAGGATGTGTTTGCCCTACAATAGAGAAACTCTATCTCCAAAATTCAGGGGAAAAATATCTGATGGAACAGCACATCTGCGCCCGTTCAAGGGCCACTGCAACTTTGCTCTGATTATTATTCACAATTCTTGAATTGGAGAGGAAGTGAAAATGGCACAGACAAATTTAACAATTCAGTAGTCAAAGTCAGGTTGCTTTGTCATCAAAATAAATGAAATATATCGGTAGCATCACACATGAACAATAAAAATGTTCACTCTTTAGTGAGGTTTGCCCTTTTGAGTTGAACTGGAAATACAAAGTACATAAAATTGCCTTATTTTTCCAGTTAGGATTTCGATCTAAATAATAATAACTTTTATCTGTGTACCCTAGGCCTTTAGAATTATATAAATTTGTAATTCATATGGATATATGTTATCTCATTTCTCAGAACCTCACAAATTATGCAACTAGAAATTAATATTCACCTATATAAATCATATTAAATTTTCCAAAATAAAATTCATGAATGTCCTTCTCTCCGATATGCCTAAGTCCTTGGCTCACTCCAAGAGCTAGGTCCTTCATTGTTCATGTGTCCAGGACTTAGTACAATGCCCACAATTAGAAGACACTTATTTGTGTTAAGTGAATCAATTGGGTGAATGAGAAAAATTCTAATGTTATACTTAACTGTTCATTTTACGAGAGTTCAAACTAAGAGACAAATCTGGACTTTTAAGAGGTACACTAAAGATTTGGAAACACTGAAAAATACTGGAAAATTACAGAGATAAATTTATATTAAAAATAAAACAGACACTTGTGCTCCACTCTAAGCAATTATGATTCAATAAGACTGAGGATGCAGTGGGATTTATGCATTATTAACAAAAGCCCAGGTGATTTTGAGGTCATTTCCAAGGTGACTGCCAGCACCATGTCTTTCAAAAGACCACATTTATAATAAGGCTGGACTACTCAGGTTTCTTTCATCCATATGCTTCAGCACCCTTCTATGTTGCAGACAATATACTCACGGAAGAGTAGCCATTGCCAAGGTTGCCTGTGAGAAGTAGGTACAGAGAGAAGGTGGGGGAAAGGTCTTGTAGATCATCACTATTCTTATAGGGTCAAAAATGTGAGACAGACAAATGAACTGAAAAATAGTACGTGCAATTCATATTTTTTATTGCCAACTTAAAGCAGAAACAGTACTGGGATCTGAAAGTAAAAACTATTGTGGTCTGGGTAAGAATTGCTTCTGAGAACCCAGCTTTGAGAAAAGAGATGAAAACTGTCTTATTAAACTCTACTATGTCTAAAGAGACTTGATAATAAGAGAAAACAGAAAAAGTAAGCTACAAGCATCTTCAAATTGCCCAGAAATCCTTCTACTTTTACTTTAAATTGGCATTAAAAATGTTATTTGTAGGCCAGGCAGGGTGGTTCACATCTATAATCCCAGCACTTTGGGAGGCTGGTATGGGAGGATTGCTTGAGCAACAGCCTGAGCAACACAGCAAGACACTGTCTCTACAAAAAATGAAAAAAAATAAAGAATAGCAGGGTGTGGTGGCATGCGCCTATAGCCCCAGCTACTAGAGGCTGCAGTGAGCTGTGATCACACCACTGCACTCCAGCCTAGATGACAGAATGAGACCCTGTTTCAAAAAAAAAATGGTTTTTAGTTTTATTTTCATAGGCTATACATGATTTTACTCGTTATGCTAGTTAATCTAGATTTTTCATTTTTAAAACATCCACACATACAAAATGCAAATAATAAAGGGTTTGTAGTTAAAAAAAAACCCTCACCATTCCCAACGTGCAGCCTTGAAATCTAAAGGGAATTGTTTAATTATTTATATCTGATTATTATATCCATATCTCTGATTTACATCTGATGATTATATACATATCTCTCAATTATATGCTTTATCATTTTTATTGATTTCTTAATTTTTTACATTAGCAACTATCTTTTTTATTATTCTAGATAAGTATTTAGTTCAGAGATGTACAGTTTTCATTCTTGTCACTACTATTTCAGACCCAGTGTTTCTTAGAACGCACATATTAATAGTATTTTAATTTAAATAAGAAACATTTATCTTTATATATTTTCCATCAAGTCAGCATGTTCAGAAGCCTTTTTCTGTAAGATGAGGAAATCTTTCTCCATCGCCTTTCTTGCACTGTCCTTTCTTCCACCTTCAAACGTTTTACTTTCACTTTGTAAAATGTGAAGCCATTTAATGCTGTTCTGCATCCATTATTAAATCTACCGATGGATTGATTTTAGAAGTTGAACATTGGTCAACAGTGTTTGCATTATATGATTTAATATTGTTTTCCAATTGGTAAACTGGATTATATTTTTCCCAATATTACTTATTGCCGGTCTTTTATTTCCTTCACAATTTGCATTTACTTTCCTCAATTTTTTTTCAGTTTATCATTTATACTATAAGTTCCCTTTTCCCTGGAAACTTCTTTCTTAGATATCTCTTTCTAGAACTTTCCTTTCTCCTACTCCAATCTGGCTGATTGTACTCAAGACGAGCTGTACAGTTTTCATTCTTGTCACTACCAATTCAGACCCAGTGTTTCTTAGAACGCACATATTCTTTTTTCATGATTTACACTATCATCTGCCTAAAACAGATCTTCACGTAATATTCTCAGTCTGGGGGTTTGGAAGTTATTTTCTGAGTTCTCGCATGCTTTTTTTTTCTTTCTAAATGATTGGTAATTTGAGTATATAATTCAAAGTTGAAAACATATCTCCTAAGAAATCTGAAGACATGTCCTGTTGTATCCTAGGTTCCAAAGTAGCCAATGAAATGTCCAATTCTTGTTCTTTCGAAGGCACTTTGTTTTTCTTCTTGGATGTTGTTAGGATCTCAAGCATGTGCTGAGAACTGACAGTTGCCCTGCTTTATTTATCCTAACAACTTCCTATAACAAAAATAAAAATTGCAAAGAGAAAAGCCTGAACTGACGTGGTATCTGTAGGCATAATAAAACTGGAAGTTTCATAGTGTTACGTCTTTTTTCAGTCACCTCACAGAATACTTGTTGGGCCCTTTTAACTAGAAAACTTTTTTTTTATCTGTCCAGTACTGGGAAAACATCCTGAGTTGTTACTTTGCTAATTCTCTACACTCTACTTTCTCTTTGTAGAACTCCTGTTAGTCATGATTAGACAGCCCAGTGTCATTCCTTCACATTTTCCATCTTTTTGCCTTCATTTCACAGTCTCAAATGTTTCTCAGTTCTTTCTAATTGTTAAAACTCTCACAACATGATTTCTCGAAATAATATCCTTGGACTAAATCCATCACAATCATTTTGGGTTCTTAAATACTAAAGTCCTTGGGCCCTACCCCAGACCTCATGAGTAAGAATTTCTGCTGGTGGGATCCACGGAACTGCCACTTACCTGCGCCTTCTTGACGATTCTTGTGTATACTTACAGCGTGTGGTCACATAAGCAAGTTACTCACTTCTCTGAGACTCTGTTTCCTAAGTAATAACATGAGATAATAACAGTTCTTACTTCATAGGGTTGTTATAAGGGTTAAATTCGTTAATATTTGTACAAGACTTATAGCAGTGCCTGATACATATAATCATGACTTAAGTGTTAGGTTTGTTAGAATATAGTGAAAACCCAAATCATGTACACCTGTAGGTAGATAGTTCATTGGATTCTCTGCTGTCAATTGCCCACACTTGCACACACACTCTCACAAAGACAGATACACACAAACACACACAATCAGATTAACTAACATGGAAAAATATGTCTCTTCTTTTGATTTTTACTGTATGTGGCAAAGCCTCTTCAAAGGTCATTTAAACGTTTTTCCTCCAAAAATTTAACTTGATGTTCAAGGAGCGTAGGCAATGTTTACCTTTCTGCCTTCTGTACACAAGAAGTGGGGCGCAACCAACAGTGCTCAGATGATGTATCCCATAGTGACCTCCCCAGCTCTATCCTGTGTCACATGTTCATATCTAGCCAGACAGGCCTATTGAACTACCTGTACCACTGTTGCACCTCTATATCATTGTACCGCCTCTATCTATAATGTCCCTCCCTCAATAAAGCTCCTCACTGACTGTCACTCTTTAAATTCACTTCAGCTACCACCTGCCTCTTTCTGAAGATTAACTATCCCCTAAACCCTTTTTTCACTACTCCCATATTATTTTGCCCAACCCTCCCCACCTTGTTACACCTGCTGTATGTAAGTACTCATATTACTTACATGGTGGTCTTCTTCTCTTGTCAACAAATCACCAGGTGTAGGAATGTTACCTAGCATCTGCTTTATCAATGCTTATTGAATTAATAACAATGAAAAACATACAAACAGAACATTTTAAATGTTTCCTAAAAAGTATGAGCATTTTCTTTTTCTAAAATATAACATTTTAATATCAAAAATTAAGTTAAAAAATAAGAAGAAAAATTTTCAGGGTCACCCCTATGAAGGTACAGAAATGATGCCTAAAACAACATGAGGCACATGATTAGGAAGGTAAGGACAGAGGTGGAGGTAGTAGAGATGTCAGAGAAATTGAACTGATACATCATAAAGCCACAACAAATACCTACTGCACAAAATCCCACAGCTGCTTTCATAACCAGAAGTTTAACAATCTATTTCATTGCCTTGATTAAAAGATGGAAGTCATTTAAAATTAAAATAGTTCAGTTATTTAGTAAAGGCATGATAAACTAAATAATACCCATCCTCACATGATAGATGTAAGACAAACTTAAGTCTCAGTGTACGTATTTCTGTTGTCTTAATTAGACAGTTTATGATTTATTAGGAAGCATGTTCTGGGTTATGAATAGCACATCATCCACCGTGCATTTCATCTGCCATTCATCCATTATTTTTTGGTGACAGCACAATGTCTACCTATGGTAATTGCATGCTGGTAATTTATTTTTAATATCTTTCAGCTGGTTTGGCTGGAATTTTAAAATAGATAATAATAGCATTGAGTCTTGCAACATCGTAATTTTTTCCTCTTTATTAGATACAAAATGACTACCTTTTGTGAAATAGCAAAAAAATTTCTAGGAGACTTACAAAAGAAACAGATAAATCTTTAGATTGTTATTTCTGTATGCATATCTTATTATTTCATCCTTCTAAGTAGACTATCATTTTAATCCATTTCTCAAGAAAATAAAATATTAAGTAGCATTAATTTTCTAGAAAACTGAAGTTAACCAATTTTAACTCTCATATGTGTTTCAACCATTTTGGTTATCTTTCTAATACTGTATATAATAGCTAGGGCTAATAGGGAAATTGTTAGGTTAAACTATTAAATATGTTTATAAGCAAAGTCTGAGGTTAACACTATATTTGGGGGATTATTTTGTGTGTACCAGTAATAAAAATGAAACACATTAAATCAGAGGTATATGTATTGATCAGCTAGGTGTATGAGCATAAGAATTTTTAGGCAAAATATGGAGGTATTTCAGCACTTTTGTGACTATAGTGTGAAGCAAACTATGAGCATAACAGGGACCGAGTTAATAATTAAACAGGCACATCTTCCTCTTGACCAAATCTTATTCCCTTGATCAGTGCATTTATATCTTTAGTCAAGATCTCTGATTGCCTGCTAACATCTCCATGTGGATGTCTCAAATTACACAAACACATCCAAACCAATTACCTGCTTCCCCTCCAGTGTCCCTTACTCAGTAAATGACAACCCATCCACACACAGCTTGAGTCAGGAAACCAGGTGCCATCTTCTTCTCCCTCTTAACCAATCAGTAAGTCTTACGAATTCTACTTCCTATAAATAATTTCTTTGCTCACTTTTTTCTATTTTCACTATTACCACTTCCTTCCAAGCCTCAATATTCTCTCTACTTCCGTAACATTCCAATTGTTTTCAATACAGGAAACAAAGTAAAAAATTTTAACCTCAAGTCTGATTATTTACCCCCTCTTAATATACTTCAGAGACTTCCTATTGCCTTGAATATAATTTCTAAAATCCCTACCAGAACTCACAAGATACTCAATGTAATACCCACTACTATCACTCTAATCATTATACTCCATCCATATCTTTTTTATATTCCTTGAATAACTTAACCTTCATGACATTTTCAAAGTATGTTTTCTGCCTCCCTTTTCATCTAGATAGGTTCTATTCATCTTCAAGTGTCAGTTTCTACATTACTCTTCCAAGAAGAGCTTCCCTAAATATCCCAAGCTAAGATTGCCCTTTATTTTTATCCCTCCTCCCCCTGCTTTTAACACTCAATATCTACCTCTCCTACCAGATTATAATTTTTATAACAACAGAGACAAATACATCAATCAACAACAAAACACAACCTTGATATTAAGCTGTCCTTAATGGCCCATTCAATTTATCCTTCTCCCACTCTATGAGAACCTCTGGGCAGTGAACTTAGTGATGAGAACTTCAAACAGCTGGCTGGCAGTAGAGATGATTTTGTCTAATAGCCATTGGCATGGGAACAATTTCATAATTCTCTTTAGCTCCAGATCCATATGTTCAGCTAGCTGCATCCTGGATATCTCTAATTGAATGTTTCAGAGGATTCAAAATCAACATGTTTTAAACAAGTACAATTCTTAGAACTGGTAAGAGGAGCCACTTCTTTGGGCTCTGTACTTTAGGAGTCTCGCATATCAAAACAAACCAAAAATAAATTTGTTAGAGAACACGAGTGCCTCTGTAACTCAGGATTTGGCAAGGCAAACTAGCACAGAACTTCCCATAATTTTAAATGTTTATTCCCATAACTAACACTGTTCAGGGAAATGGTTTTCCACATCTTTTGACCAATGTCCTTGAAATAAAATGTAACTTTGGCCAAATGCAATGGCTGTTTGAGGATGTTGCTGCTGCCAACATCTGAGAAAGACATTACTTCTGAGGGTGGGCCCAATTTTGACCAATGGCAGAACTTTGGTAAGAGAAAAAGCAAATAAATGGCTATGTCAAATCCTTCGTCTAAGCAGGATTGTTAAGGTGTTCTTTCTTAGCAAAGTACTGTTTGTTTCTGTTGTCAACTACCCATTATTTGTTTCTCTTCATCTAATTTGTAGTTTGGGAGGTATTCAGGATTTAGCGTGGTTGCACATGGAAGATAAAAAACAATTTATGGTGTTAATTTATATTATTCTTTAAAAATACCTTATTACATATATTATGTCTAGACATAATATATGGGAATCATATGAAACTAGATATTACTTTAAGAGATGGTTAAAATTATGATATAATTGATAGAAATTTATGTAAAGAAATTAAAATATTTTGTAATATTTTTCTGTGATAATAATAACTTATCCTATAAGATTGCCTTATAATGTGTGAAATTGATTTATTTGGAGTCTGAATATTATTTTAAGAAATTTTTGACAATTATTTTCTAATTATTCAAGAGAGCAGTTTTGATAATAGAAAGTTAATTTTAAGAAGTTAACTAAAAGTTATGACCATTCAAAAAGGTCTTATTTGACATCAATATCAATTGGTATTAATATCAATACAACATGATTGTGTGAAAACCGTGATTGTTATTATACAACATAATTTGGTGGATTTGCTAAAACAAAAGCAAAGAAAAAATTTTAAATAATAAAAATGTAATTATTTAGGAATTACATATCCCTATTTTACTATGGATTCAAATATCATTCATTCATACAATACCAAGATATGAGTAATAATTAAATTTTGTAACCTTTGATATTTTGCAAACTTTCAGTAATATAAAACCATAATTTTACCTTTTTTGATAATATTAATATTGCTATATTTGTCTTAGTAGTATGGTGGAACATATATGATATAATAGTACAAGCTTGACTTATAACATTTAATCATTAGACACATAATAAGTCAGCTTCCATTTGTACTATTCACAGTTGTCACAAATGTTAGGAGCAGATTTATCTCAAATTTAACTCATTACTCACCTTCTATACCTCATCAATCTACTGCTTCCCCTGTGTTCACTATCATAAAAAATCGTACCATTAACCATCTATTTGTTCTATCCAGTGTCTTTAATATTGGGGACCTCACCTAGTCTGAGAGTCTTCAAAATTATTATACCCTTTGATTAGGACAAGTCTTAATACCCATTTTTAATTTAGCTAATTCCAAATCAGTTTGAATAACAATTTTTAAAATTGTTCATTCATTTGATTAGTTCATTTCTTTTGCAACATGTTATTGTTGTACTTTTGTAACAAATATTTAATTACCATTTTAAATCTGTCTTCTCTATGAGACTGTAAGTTCCTAAAGTAAGTTATTCTGTCTAAAAGGTTCACCACAGTTTTCTGTACACAGCTCAATGTCTTCCATGTTATGTATTTGTGAAATTGAATCAAATTGATTTGAATGAAAAGTATTTAGTTGAAGGTAGGGCCAATAGCAGAATCATTTCTCTAGAAAATGAGTACATGATTCAAGTAAAGTATGAATACTATTATGAATGATAATAAAGTAAGAAATGAAGGCATAATTCAAGAAAAACATTAGTAAAAAGAAAACCCAATGCTATCTATAGCCCATATGCTGAGTTTACCAAAAAAATCGGATCTTCATTCCAACAAATGTAATTAAAGCATCTTAGCATTATTTTTCAACTTGCTAATGCTGCAGGACTACCTTTAAGGGAATACAGTTAAATCTGTCTTTATAATAGGTTTTCAGTAATTTAGATAATGAATGTTTGGACTGTTCACTTAATGTGAAACTTTGATGAAAAGTGGTGTGTTGAAAGATAAAAATATAATATGTCAGAAATTTGTACAACCATTATATTTTTCATTGTTTAATTGGTCTGGTTAATTCTATGTCCTAGCATTTAAATAAAGGTTTGGGTTTTAGAAAAACATGAGAAAAGTTTCTACAAGATTTAGTTGCTAAGAAAATAAATTATCTATTTAATAGTTATATGCCTAAAAATAAATGTTTCTAATTTAGTACATTTGCTAATGAAAACACTTTCCTTGACATAGAAATAAGTGCTATTTTTCTCTTATGCAGTCTGACATAAGGAAGTACATAAAAATCTTTCTCTGGAAATGAAATGTTGTAACAAGTTATTTTTATTGTTGCTACTGTTTATCTTTTTATTGAAGGAATTACAGCTGATATTCTAGTCATTCTCTTTGTAACACTCATTTATCATACTTCAAAATGTTTTAAAATAGTCATTAAAGCATCTTTGTTGCTTTTTTGAAATTTAAACTTATAACAAGTTTATTTGATCAGGTCCCATTTATTTATTTTTGTTGTTGCTGTGAGTGCCTTTGGGGTCTTCTTCATAAATTCTTTGCCTAGGACAATGTCTATAAGAGTTTTTACAACATTTTCTTCTAGAATTCTTATAGTTTCATGTCTTAGGTTTAAGTCTGTTATCCAGGGTGAGTTGATTTTTGTGAGAGGTGAAAGGTGTGGATCCTGTTTCAGTCTTCTACATATGGCTATTCAATTTTACTAGCACTATTTATTGAATAAGGATTCTTTCCCCCAGTGCATGTTTTTGTCTTCTTTGTCAAAGATTAGATGGCTATATGATGATGGTTCCATATCTGGGTTCTCAGCTCTGTTCCATTGGTCTATGTCTCTGTTCTTGTGCCAGTAACATGTTGTTTTAGTTACTATAGCCTTGTAGTATAGGTTAAAGTCTGGTAAATTGACGTCTCCCAATTTGTTCTTTTTGGTCAAGACTACTTTTGCTATCGGGGTCATCTCTGGTTCCATATGAAGTGAAGAATTATTTTTTCTAATTCTGTGAAAAATTATGTTGGTATTTTAATAGGGATTGCATTGAATCCATAGATCACTTTGGGTAGTATAGACATTTTAACAATGTTGATTCTGCCAACCCATGAGCATGGTATGGTTTTCAACCTGTTTACATCCTCTGCTATTACCTTACTCAGTGTTTCATAGTTCTCCCTGTAGAGGTCTTTTACCTCCTTAGTTAAATATATTTCTAAGGATTTTGTTTTCTTTGTAGCTATTTTGAAGGATATTGAGTCTTTCATTTGGTTCTCAGTTTGACTGCTGTTGTCATATAAGAATGCTGCTGATTTCTGTACATTGATTTTGTAACCTGAGACTTTGCTGAATTTGTTTATCAATTTCAGTAGTCTCAGGGCAGAAACTTTGGGGTTTTCTAGATATAAGATCATATCATCAGCAAAGAGTGATTATTTGACCTCCGTTGCCCCCATTTGGATGTCCTTGATTTCCTTCTCTTGTCTGATTGCTCTGGCTAGAACTTCTATCGTACTACGTTGAATAGAAGTGTGATAGAGGGCAACCTTGTCTGGTTCCAGTTCTAAGTGGGAATGCTTTCAATTTTTCCCCATTCAGTACGATGTTGGCTGTGGGTTTATCATGTATGGCTTTTAAAATTTTTAGCTAAGTCCTGTCTATGCTTATTTTGTTAAGCATTCTTATCATAAAAGGGTGCTGGCTGACTTTCTCAAATGCTTTTTCTGCATCTATTGAGAGGATAATATGGTCTTTTTTTATTTCTATTTATGTGGTGAATTACATTTATAGATTTGGGTATATTGAACCATCCCTGCATCTCTGAAATGAAGCCCATTTGGCTGTGATGGATTATTTTTTTTTTTTGATAAGCACTTGAATTCTGTTTGCTAGGATTTTGTTGAGAATTTTTGCATCTATATTCATAAGGGATATTGGTCTGTAGTTTTCTTTCTTTCTTTTTTTTTTTTTTTTTTTTGTTTACTGTGTCCTTTCCTGGTTTTGGTATCAGGGTGATGTTGGCTTCATAAAACCTGTTGGAGTGGATTCCTTCCTTCTCCATGTGGAATGATTTCTGCAAGAGAAGCACCAGTTTTTCTT
>CM052436.1:30443050-30491423 GCA_028533085.1 Varecia variegata
CACCCCGCCTCTGGCTTTCTTTTAACTGTATTTACATTCATGTGTCCATCTTCTGGGAAATGACATGAAAAATAGATAAAGAAATTAATAGCAAAATTTACTCACAGGCATGATAGAAACAGGATATCTACTAAAGAGAAATAGACAACCTATAAATACTGTGCTTAATATATTTTTACAGAATTCTAATGTCACCAAATGATTTTTTAAATTTATTCTAGGTGGAAAAATTTCAATCACGATATTATCAAGCAATTAATTCTATTAAGCTCTGTTATAAGGAAACTGTAGAATAATAGCATTTCTCAATGCACCTTCTTCCTCAATAATAAAAAATGCAAGCTTCAAAAATAATATATACAATAGAATCAGAAATAATTTACAAAATCTCAGGAAATGTATATGTATGTCTTTTCATATGCACACTTGTAATAAATACCTATGAAACACATACACATGGATCATTCAGCATATGCTGAATGATCAAGAACTGCTTCTTGAAGGAATGCATGAATAAATGCAAAACATATGAAATATATGTATACATGCAACAGTATTAACACCAAAAATGGCATGCTAACTCCCAAACCAAACTAGATTAATGAAAATTTACAAAGACATTTTAGTAATTTGGGTCTTTAATTATGAAAATTCATTTCAGTTTAGCAATGTAGGATTAGATTTACTTATGGGTAAATGAACATATATTATATACATTTAAATTCTATATGACAGATAAATATTTATTAATATGGCATATGAAAATAATATTACCTATAGTTTATTCTCTATATAAAACACATAAAATATTTTACTTTTATCTTATTTACTCTGCACCATGATTCTTTGATGTAGATAGTAATTTTATAGATTTATTAAATAATTTGTTAAATAATTCAAGTAATAAATGAGTTTATCTCACAGAAGAGGTAGAACGCAAAACCAAGTATGTCAGAAGCCCAGGAGCATATTCTTAGACAGTACATACTTTACTTTGTAATTTTCAGTCTTTCCATTAGGTTCAGAATTAGTTTCATATATGCAGATAAATATAATAACTAGATTGATAGAGAAAGGAATGCTTTCTTCATGAAGTGCCTGGTAGCATTAGTTTTTCTAAGAAAAATTACACAGAGCTTAAATAATGCAATAATATTTTTAGGTATAAATAAACCATGGTATATGTACAGTGGAAAATTTTAGTCCCCCAAACTTATGTTTGTAAACTTTAGGACATACTGATACATCTGTTATAATTCAATATTTTAAAAGTATAAAAATGTTTATATAGCACAACTGTAAAACTAGACAACCCAAACAAAATTCATATAAACAAGTAGAGAATATGTCATGATTTTGTTGTTGTCATTTGGGGATGAGTTTTTCAAAAAGGTATGGGCTATAATTTAATTTTGTTTTATTATTTTTATATTGAAGTGGTTTCTTCCCTGTATGATGTCATAAAATGCACATAGTTCTGCATCTTACCTTGACAATTACTATCATCTAGGTAAGTCATGATAATGTTTATGACAATGCCTTCAAAGAGTATTCCCAAGATATTTTATCATACACTTTACATAAATTTGAATCTCCAGATCATTGCCTTTCACAGTTTGATTTTAGCTTGTTTGAGGACTACAAAAAATGTATAAAATGTTTTAATCTTCTTTGAAGAAAATATTGACTACCCAAATTTAACACGAGGTAAGATACGATGCCTTACAAATTAAAAACATAAGAGCTATCGATCATTAATTTTTTTTCAAAATACAATTGCACAGGTCAGTTTGCCTCATTGCTCAACTTTATTAATATTTTACAAGAGAATTATTAGCAATTTTTCTTTAGTGCTAATACCAATATTTTCTGTGAATATTCATTTTTGGAAAAATTCTAATTCTGAGGCTTCCTCTATATTTTAGACAATAAATGGTATCTTTTTGACTCAGTAGCTAGGAAAGAAACTTCCGTTTTCAATAAATACCTACACTAAAAAACAATATATGCCTCATGGATAAGTTTTTGATTGTAATAAAGAATTATTCTTTGACTTTCCTAAAGACAAAAGGAGAATAAAAGAAGGCATTCAAAATTATTTTTCATATCAATGTTTTACACTGGCCTTTTTCTATTATTTCCTCAGGCATATTTTCTTTCACAGTTGAGATTGATTTCAAGTTTCCTTTGTCCTCTTTTAAGGATTTTAAATTGTTTGGCTTTATATTCTATATTTTATTATAGAAAATTTAAACATGCATAGACTAAATTATCATGTGTACTCTTCCCCCAACTGAGTTTTGCATTAATAAGTCCACTATATCTTTGAAACCATCGTGTGGTTATTTTCTCTGCTTCAGAATGCAGAATTGGAATAGACATACTCAGCTTCTGATAGAATTCCCATGTGGACTTTCTGACCAATGGAACAAGGGGCTACTATCGTAGGAAAGGTCAAATGGAAGCCACCAGAACTGCTTCTACCTAACAAATGTGAAACCAACACAACACCACATTCCTTGAGAGCTTGCAGTAACTAGTGTCACCACCTGAAGTGAAGGTAAAGCAATTAGTACCACAGTCTAGATTTCTCTGAACCTTTTCTTACACAGGATACCAGAAGAGTAAACTTCTGTCATTTCCCAGTCCTAAAATCATAACTTCCGAAGTTTTCTTCAAAACAGCACTTCTGATAAGTACAACGGGTAAAATATCATGCCTATGCAACTGAGCAATTTCCAAAACTCACCTGAGCAGAGACCCTATAAGAGAAACAGAACTTCAAGGCCCAATAGCTATGTGGCAATAGATTCAAGCCAATCCTCTAAAATATGGTTAAATTTCTTTTCCTTCGTCAGTATTATAAACTTCCCTCAAAACCCTCCATAACTTTCCCTCAAAAGTGGAGTTAATGAGACTAAACCTAGTTCAGCTTCTGATTTCAGTTTAATTTCATTTACATGTTCTTTCTTCTAGTAATAGTATTAACACGGGGTAGAGGTCTCATTGCCCCAGTAGAAATGAGGCATGAAGAGTTCAACTTCTGTTCTTCTTTCAGTTCCATTTAATCAATTTTCCATCATGTTCCTCACTCTTTTCAATTATGATTTTTCTTTTACTCCTTGATCAAAGTTTTTAGAGGTTTTCTGTATCATACTCTTGAAAGAACCCATACATACTTAAATTAATAAATTGCACTGAGGTGGATGGGGACACAGACATGTTCTTGTTTTTTGTTGATAATTATTTTCCATTAGTTCTGCTTTTAGATTAATTTCTTATGTCTCTGTTTGGGTGATTTTGCTGTTTTTGTTTTTTCTAATCTTGACTTGAGATCATTTAGTTTATGTTTCAATTTTTTTTATTATAAAAAGTGACTAAGGCTGTGATCTCTGACTATTGCTTGGATAAATACTACCAGTTTCTAAATATATTGTATTTTTAGTTTTGAGTTCCTGTTTACCAAAAAAATTATAAAATTTCTTGTAATTCTTTAAAGCATTTATATAACCTTTGATTATCTTAGAAAGCTTTAAATTTTTTAACACATGATTTTTTCCAGTGCTACTTTTAAAGGAATAGAGTACAAAGCAGTTATTTTGCTAAATGTCATGCAGCTAGCTCCTGCCAAACGCTTAAATTCCTGTCTTCATATTTTCCACTAAACTAAAGAATATTTTTCTATTTTAGCATCTATTCTTAATAGATATGCTTTGCCTGGTATTAATTTTCCTAGTTAAATGCCTATTCTGTGAATATTATTTCTCAAGTATCAACATTAGAATTGACTTTCATGAGATCAATGTTGAAATAGTTGATACTTTTAAAAAGACATTTCCCACCCAAAGACACATATACACAATCAGTCATAGCAGCTTCATCTCAAAACCTAAATGTCAAGATAATTAGTTTTATTGAGTTCCCAATTAAGGTCAGAATAAAATAATGGCTAAACTATAAATCTCTGGGATCTCAAAAAATTAAGCCTTTAATCTAATGGAACATATCTTTAAAAAGTCATCTAATATCCTAGAAACTGAAAATATTATCTAGCTTTCTTTAACAAAAGGGAGAAATTTTATATGGAGAATAAGTATATTTTCATTCAGCATTTTTCCAAATCATAGTTGAATTGCTTCGTTGTTGTTTTTATGTTTCTTCCCAATAAATGCAATCACAGAAGCTTCAACCACAATGGCAACATGGCTGATTTTCTACAATTATTAACATCAGTAGAAACAAATGTGCCCTCTGGAGAGAACAAGCCAATCCATTTTCAGCATTCAGAGTCATATTGTGAAAAGACAGAGAAGCAGCCTTGACATAAGAATAGAAGAATATAAGATAATCACTCCTTTCTGCAAATCTATTCAATTTCAAAGAATATGTTCTTTCATTTGAGGTGGAGGAAAGAGCACCCTATAAAACTACTAATCATGTTAAATCACAATTATCTATTCACATCATAGACTCTTTAGTTTAAAAAGTGATTTTCCTGTCATTTTATGGAGCAGAGAACCAAGTTCATCACATGAGAGAGGCCCAGAGTCAAAAATAGCCAGAGACAGGAAGGACATTGAGGCCAGAGGCTCTCAGAGCTCTTAGACTCCAGAGGGAAGATTGCCAAGTGCCTAAGGAGAGCACTAGTGGGGAAGGGTGAAGGCAAAGAACTACACTGGACTTTTTCAACCATGTTGCTAAGGGCTTATTACACATTCTCAATCCTACTTGTATCATGCAATCATCTGGAAAGCTTTTTTAAAAGCACCAACATCGCTGTCCCATCTCAGACCAACTAAATCAGGACCTTTGGAAGTGAGGCCCAGCCATCAGCACTTTTCAAAGCTCCTCTGGTAAATGTAAACTGCAGTTTGGTTTAAGAACTCTTGAGCTCAGTTCTGGTCACATTGCGATCAGAGATTTGTCCTTGGCAGATTAGGTGCAACAGATGATAGCAACTGCTAGAAAATTTGAAGAATTGTATCTCTTAATCTCTTTAGATTGCAATTGGCTTGTCTCTCAGAGAAACAAACTTTGACTTGGAGCTGCCAGTTTGGGGCTCTTTTAATTGTTCTAAGGTGAGCTCAGCTTTTCTCTTTTAGATATTTTATCTGACTACACAGAACCACATGTCACCCCTTTAAAAACCATAGAAGATCCATTTTCAGCATACTTTTAACATACAGCTGCCTGAGCATATTTTCTAGCATTTTTCTGAAATCAAAATTAATAAAAGAGGATACTAACATATCTCTAAATTCATTAGTTAGACAAGATATGGACAAATAATGAATATTGCAGGGCAGATGACATAGGATAGTATCCCAGGTTTGGTCTAGAATAATATTGGGAGTCCAACCAGACAAGTATGGGCCAATGTTCAAGGGATATGGCCAAAGTCTAAGGTCAAAGATTCTCCAAATAGATGTTTGCTGGCAAGGATATAAGACAGTAGGATGAGGCCCGATGCGGTGGCTCACGCCTATAATCCCAGTACTTTGGGAGGCTGGGAGGATCATTTGAGCTCAGGAGTTTGAGACCAGCCTGAGCACAAGCAAGACCTCGCCCCTATTAAAAATAGAAAAAATTAATTGGGCATGGTGGTATGCACCTGTAGTCCCAGCTACTAGGGAGGCTGAGACTGGAGGATTGCTTGAGCCTAGGAGTTTGAGGTTGCAGTGAGCTATGATGACATCACTGCACTCTAGCAAGGGCGACAGAGCGAGACTCTGTCTCAAAAAAAAAAAAAAAAAGTAGGATAAGATACTGCAGAAAAAGAGCACAAGAATATAGAGAAGAAAGTTGGGGATTCGGCAGTGTGATGTTTGGATTTCCAAATGGACAGAAAATTATTGTGGAAGTAGTGTGTATGCATAGCAAATGCAAAACTACCAGGGCTACACAAGAAAAATGCTAGGTCCCAAGAATTAGTTCCAGAAGAGAAAGGTTACAGAGTAGGAAGGAGATAATGGGTTCAGCAACCATGCATGTATCAATGAAGGAATCCAAAATTAGAATCAAATCTAGAGGAAGGAGAATGTCACTGAAAAATAGTCTTGACCATTTTCTAGGTTTGACCATCAACCTAAAACTGCTAGTTTGGGTAATTTAACTGAACTTTGACTTTTTCCTTATCTGTAAAATGGGAGAAATAATAAACTTATCCCCTGTTATTTTCACATAAATGAAGTTTTAAAACTTAAGAATATATGAGGATTTAAGTATTATAAAGCCAGAGAGTCCAATCCCCTTCTACTATCCTGAATATGTCTCTAAGTTTATTCTCTCTTTGAGGATAAAAAGATTCAAAAACAAATAAGAGATAAAAATGTTTAAAACCTGGTACCGAATTCGAGATCCCATAAGATTTTGCCCAATTCAGTACCCTAAGGCATTAGAGACACCTTTAGTTCCTGTGGTTCTTTTATCTGTAGGCAGGTCTGTAGGGAGTACATCTTTAGGTTTTATTATTCTGTAGGAAAAAAATATTTTACAGGCTTGGCCTTTAATGGCTAACTTAATTATAGATTTTCAGACATCTTGTAGTAAATATATATATGTGTATATATATACATGTATATATATATATATATATATATACATACAAAAAGATGGAAGAACAATTCACAATCATCTTATTTCACAAAAACCAAAAAAGAAAAATCAAGATATAATGGATAGGAGGTATAAAAATAGGTACTCGGAAATTTTTAATTCTAGTTCAGGCTCTATACCTACTATGTGATTGAATAAGTCATGGCCTCTATTTTTGAACTTCTTCGAACACAGTTTCTTCGTTTGCAAAAGGAGGAGAGGGGAGTCTTATGCTAGGTATCAATGAACCTGCCCAAGTCTAAAGTTTCATTTCTCTATAGAAGGAAATTTATTATATATCAGTAAATTATATTTGGTTCAAAAGTAAAATTTTTATAACTTATTTAATATTTGAAATGTGGGAAGTTCTTTCCATTATGAAATCAAGTTCCTCCATTTGCCCATCAGTCACACTTGGAGATCAGAACTGTATTCGGAACATTCTGTTCTTCAGGCTCATATGGCTACTTCAACCTGTATAAAATTACTGGGGAATTGTCCTCCTCTCCTCAATAGACACAGAGGCCATTTTCCTTAATAAAAATCTGGGACTCTAACTATACAATCCCCACTCTCCAGGTTCATCAGGAAGCCAAGTTCATCTGGTGAACATCCCTCCCTTTGCCCCTTTCCTAAGGGTTCCTCCATCGCCAGCTCCCACCACAATTCCAGGGCTTCCCATTGGTGGCCCAAGAGATGAGGAAAAGTGGCTGTGGGCACATTCACCAGAGTGGTTTCAAGTTCAGTGTCTTCGGAGTCTGTTTTACTCTGTATAAGATGACTCTTTCTTACATAATTATTATAAATTATTATGCTAAAAGGGTTTTTCATTTCTCCACTTTTAGTTGAACTTAAAACAATTTTCTTCTTTTAACTTCACTTGGTTAATGCCCAGGTTGAGAAAGCGAAATAAAAACCATGGCCTGCCACATAAACCATAGGGATTGATTATTTACCCACTTATTCTTTTTTTTTTTTTTTTTTTTTGAGACAGAGTCTCACTCTGGTGCCCAGGCTAGAGTGAGTGCCATGGCGTCAGCCTAGCTCACAGCAACCTCAAACTCCTGGGCTCAAGTGATCCTCCTGCCTCAGCCTCCCGAGTAGCTGGGACTACAGGCATGCGCCCCCATGCCCGGCTAATTTTTTTTTTCTGTATATATTTAGCTGTCCAGATCATTTCTTTCTATTTTTAGTAGAGACGGGGTCTTGCTCTTGCTCAGGCTGGTCTCGAACTCCTGACCTCGAGTGATCCACCCGCCTCGGCCTCCCAGAGTGCTAGGATTACAGGCATGAGCCACCGCACCTGGCCACCCCACTTATTCTTGTTAAAACACAATAAATAATGAAATAGTTTTAGTTAATTCCTTATGCCTCACATCATGAATGAATTGCAATATTCCAAGGAATCTTAGATAAATACAGAAACATAATAAACAACATATGATTTTAATACTCAAGTAGTTAGATTATGATTTTTTCCTTCTATTATTAAAATATTATATTAATAGTATTTAGGCAGAAATTATTTCCATTGTTTTAATGTATTAATATTCTGAGCTCATTAACAAAATGGCTTTTGCTCTGAATCATGTTTTCACCAAAAATGTTTAAGCATAAATAAACCAATACTGAGCACAAAACCTTGGGGGTCATTTAGATGAGAAGTGTTATTTAATAGCACATCTAAAGTTCACTGTTAGCGTATTTTGCTTCCTTCTGTGAGAACACATGGGAGAAAAATAGGCAGACAAACAATACTTACTTTTAAAAAAACAAAGACAGAAAGAAGAAAGAACAGGTAGAAGTTCACATTAGAAGAAATGCTCATTATTTTTATCATTATTTACATTAGCTGTAAATTGTTCAATCAGAAAATTTCTTCAGGACTAGATATGTTTATAGATCATTCACACAGAAAAAAGAAAATGTGTAAATTAACTATGCTGAGCTATACTCTAGTAATTTCTTACTTTAAAATATCTTGTTTCACTTTAGGAAAAGCCACTGCTATAAATTTTTTTCTAGCCGTCTTCTACGGCCTTGATTTAGTCTAATAAATTAGATCTACTCATTTATTCATTCAACAAACATTTATAAAGCATCTACCATGTTACTGATGCTATCTTTTCTCTAACATTTGAGTGATATATTATTGAGCTTGAAGATGCTGACTGGGCCTAACCCAAATAACAGTAGACTGATGGATAAATCCAAATTTTTAATTATTAATAATCATTAAAAATGAGATAAAAGATAAAACTTTATATTGGCCTGCTAGCACTTTCTTTCTATATAGGCAAGTTTACAGGGCTCAATCAGGTGGACCAGAAATGTTTCCTATGGCCTGTCAGAGCAACTCCTCATATTGAATGTGGAGCCAATTGCTATTCTGATCTATTATAATTTTATCTTATGATTCTCCAAGCATTTTTAAGTGGTAAGAAGGATTTATAATGAGGCATATTTCATTTATTTTTTGCCCACCAACAAGCCCTATTTTCTGAATTGAAAACTTATAATTAGAGTGAATGTCAGAGTAACTCATTGATGCTATTAGTAAACTCATAAAGTAGAATTAGAACCCAGATACTTACCTCAAATTTAATAATTTATCTTTACCTCTTGATGTTTTCACATTGGGGTATATATGTGAAAACACAAAAAATAAATGCTACCTAGAGATTTGAAAAAACTCAAAATGGAATTGCAAACTGAGAGTTTACTGTCACCCAGCAGCATCAGCCATCTCATGCCAGACCACCTGCTACTGAGGGGCAAGAGCTCAACGATCTCACTATTTTTTTTTTTGGCCTGATGATTATAAGATTTTTCCATGACAGAACTTTATGTTTTTTTTTCAGGCATATTGGTTATTCTAATTCAGCCTCTGCAGGAGGATTGGACAGCAGCCCATCCCTCAAGATTTTGGATATTGACGTTTTTAGAAACCTGAAAACTCTATTGTCAGTTTAGAAGATTTGGCAAAATCTGAATGAGAACAGGCTCACTCCTGATGACTTACCAATCATGTAAACTAAGAGCACAATCTTATGCTGCGAGCAGGACAATGAAAAATAAACAAGCAAATACATTACCAAGAGCAGGTTCTGCTTACTGAAAATATGTGTTATGCTTAGTACAAACATGTACAGAAATATTTACAGTCACTTTGTATATTTTAGGAAGTTCCAAAGACATGTGATGATGCAAAATAAGATTTGAATGTTTCTTTGCTTTCAGCATTTATTATCAAATTATTTTTTTAATTAAAAAAAGATGCTTTGGGCTACTGTCACATTTTATAATTTTTATATCAATGTACAAAAACATTTTATGCTAAAAATAAGAATTAAGTGAAGTAGAGAAAGATTATTTTGGAATGAATATTATAGTTATCAAAAAAGTACAATGTAATTGATAGGTTGAGAATATTTTTTAATTTGCAAATTACTAACACTCATTAGTTTACAGAGTTTATTCAACATTACAGGGGCAGTAGTAACAAGATGCACTTGAGCCAGAGTTGCATAGAGGTTTGGCTCTAGCTCTCCAGTAAGACAACATGGGTTTGAATCCCAGCTCTCCATTTGCCTGTTCAGAAACTTAGGCAATTTTTTTGATTTTTTTAAACCTCAGTTTCACAGTTTATAAAGTTGAAACATACAAGTGCAGCCCTTGTAAGATCATTGTGAGGATTTAATGAGATAACCCATGCAAAACCCTGAGTCTAGCACTTTTTAAGGTATGAGCTCTTATCAGTGTAATTTCCCAACAACCCTCTACCAACTTGCTTCTTCTAAAGATTCATCAATCAATATCATCATTCACCTACTACATGGATAATGACTAAAACTATCCACTCTAAGTAGGAGACAGTGTTAATCTGAGTTTTTGTTACTGTTATTTTTGTTATTGTTATGGCATCATAGCATATATCCTCTTCCTTAGATTTCAGCTATTACTTTGATCCAGAGAAGCACCTTCTATTTTTTCTATCAAGGACTGCTGACTTATAAGAAAACTGAATTTTATTCCAATATAGCAATTTATAATTGATTCTAATTATGTTGTGGTTGAATTTTAGATAAATTATAAACAGTATATTGAAATTATAAAATTTGTTTTAATAAATAGATGAAATTTTTTAAAGCACTCACCTCTGTTCTATTTTATGATCTGTTAAGAAAAAGCAAATATAAAGGAAAGGGGAATGATGAAGAAAGGGAAGGAGATTATATGGAAAAATGAAGTGTGAATGATGTAAAGAAAAAGAGAGATCCCAGCGAATAAAGCACAAGAGCCAAACTAACCCTCTGTATCTTCTATGTCTTGTAACCCCAAGTATCATGATACTATAAAGTACTCCACTTCCTCTGCCACTATCCAGTTGATAAAATTGATTTTAGAGAATGTTATACTGTCATTGGCTCTTCTGATCTAAGTGACCTGCTAAGAGCAGCAGGCCCCATTGGGACCTTTCTATCATGAATGAATGTTTATGTGTCAGAGATCACTAGAGTAGGGTCACCCGTGATGACTAGATCTTCATTTCTGAAAATTCCCTATGGTACTAGAATATAGTTCCAAGACTTTTGGATTGAACAGACTTGAAATGAGACTGCTGGGAGAGTAGGCATAGATTTTGTCAACTTTTTATTTTGCAAAGTAAACTGCTTTCTTTTTTAGGAGATAAATTTGTCATTTAACTGTCCTGTTTAAAACCCTTCCTTTTAACATGACCTCATAGGCTCCGTAGGATCTGGTTCCTAGCTGGCCTCCCTGACCCTCTCAGTCCACACTTCTCTTTGCTCTCTGTAGTTCTGCTCTGTGCACATACTGAGCCCTCCATATAAAAATATTCTTCGCTCTTTTTGCCTAGTTAACTTTCACACATTCTCCAGAGTCCAGTGTAAATATCACTTCTTCGTAAAGCTAAAATACTACCTCTGCCTAGACATTACTCCTTTCCTCCCCAGATAGGCTGCCTCTGTTGCATACTCTGATAGCACAACCTATTTTTCCTTCATAGCATTTAGCACAGTGTTGAATGTGTGTGGATGACAGATGATTTGATAGATATGTTTCTGAATTTAAATTATAAACTCCATGAAAGAAGAAATCAAAGCTGGCATCCTCATTATTGTATTCCTTTTGTCCTTTGTCTTGGAAATAATTTGTGTACGGTAGATTCTAAAATTAACACTTGTTGAATGATTGAGTGAGTGAGTTACATTTTTACAAACTAAGAATTCTAGAAGAAAATGTTGGAAAAACTTTTATAGACATCAGCCGAGGCAAAGAATTTATGAAGAAGACACTCAAAGCAATCACAGCAACAACAAAAATAAATAAATAGGACCTGATCAAATTAAAAGCTTCTGCACAGCCAAGGAAACAATCACTAGAGTGAATAGACAACCTACAGAATGAGAGAAAATATTTACATGCTATACTCCAATAAAGGGCTGATAACTAGAATCTATAAAGAACTCAAGCTAAACAGCATTAAAAAATCTAACAACCCCATTAAAAAGTGGGTAAAAGACATAAACAGAAACTTTTCAAAAGAAGATAGACTATTGGCCAACAAACATATGAAAAAATGCTCTCAACATCTCTAATCATCAAATAAAAACCATAATGAAATATCACTTAATTCCAGTGAGAATGGCTTCTATCAAAAAGTCCCAAAACAAAAAATGCTAGCGTGGATGCAGAGAAATAGGAACACTCATACACTGTTGGTGGAACTGCAAACTAGTACAATCTCAATGGAAAGTAGTATGGAGATACCTCAAAGAACTAAAAGTAGAACTACCATTTGATGCAGCAATACTACTACTGGGTATTTACCCAAAGGAAAAAAAGACATTCTATACAAAACACAGCTGCACTCAAATGTTTATAGTAGCACGATTCACAATTGCAAAGATGTGGAAACAACCCAGGTGCCCATCAATACATGAGTGGATTAATGAAATGTGGTATATGTCTACCATGGAGTACTACTCATCCATTAAAAAAAAATGTGAATACCTCTTGTATTATCCTGGATAGAGCTGGAGACCATTTTTCTAAGTGAGGTATCACAAGAATGGAAAAACAAACACCACTTGTACTCACCATTAAATTGGAACTAATCGATCAACATTTATGTGCACATATGGAAATAACATTTATTGGAAATCAAGCAAGTGGGAGGGGGAAGGAGGGAATGGGTAACTTCATACCTAATGGGTACAATGCACACTATCTGGATGATGAGCACATTTACAACTTTGACTCAAATGCTACAAAAGCAATTTATATAATCAAAATGTTTGTACCCCTGTAATATTTGGAAATGTAAAAAACAACAAAAAATATTACTATTACTTTCAATCACTTTAAAAAGACTATTTTAGCACCAAACAAGAATGGCCTAATCTTAGCACTGGGAGGGTTTTAACCCTAAAATTCAAATAGCTTGCCAAAAAATTACATGTTTTTCATCCTATGGATTAAAAAATGCTTTAATTATGTACCTGAAATTAATCTATGATCTATTCTTTCTCTGCACTTAGAGATTAATTGTCCCAGATATAAGATATACCATTTCATAAGAATGCACACTTCATCTAGAAGTGCCCTGAAATGGAACAGAAAGTGGTTTTTATTCATACAGGAGCCTGTTTCACAATAATAAAAACCATGTGTAAAAGAAATGCTCTCAATTTCTAGCAGGAGGTAAAAGTAGTTTGGAATTTAGCTGCAAATTTCTATTGCTTCCTAAGACCACATCTACAATTTCCCTAGGTTTCTTTTGTCTTGACACCAAAATTTATAGCGTGTGTTGATTTGCTTCTGTTGTTTTGGTTGTCAGTAAGGTGTGATAGGCACTAGAAAACTGATGTGTTAAGCCTTAAGTGTGAATGTCTGCGGTTAACTTAAAGTTTCAGATTGAACAAAATGTTAGGAAGTGGTAACTCATATGCCAGTCTATAGGCCACAACAAAATGACCAAAACATGTCCTCAATGTGTTTTGTTTTCTACTGTTATGAAGTAGACTGAACATTTGATGGTTTGAGCCAACTGACACTATCTTACAGTGACATAATTTATTTTCTATTGGCATCCTATGCATCATGATCAAAGAGGATCAGATATCATATAACATATGATATATAAACTCAGAACATACAACATATAAACATGTAACATAAACTCAGAAAATATAAGCTATTCACATACACATTTAAAAATATAATGACAGGTCATTTATGTTATATATAAAGAATGCCATAAACATGTAAAATAACACTGTTATGAATGTTAAATATTAATCAAATAATCTATCTTTCCTGAATCAAAAATGTCACTTTATGTTTAGATATTATTTTGGACTTAGCTGTAACATTCTCAGAAGATTGTTTATGTATTTAGGTAAATACCAAAAAGAAAGTGAAAGACACCTAATATTTAAAGATTTGAAACATTCTTGTCTCAAATATTCCAACATAATCTCTGTCACAGTGCAAGTAGTTTACCACTGTCCAAACCTAGAAAAGGGTCAAGATAGTAAGTCATTGTAAAATCTGTTCACTCAACACATAAAAGGGGCTACATTCTGTTTGGATGTTGCACTCCCAAGAATAGACAATTATTTTTAATAGAAGCATTTTCATGGACTCTGAGTACTAGTAAGCCAGCAGTAACAACAGCAGCATGACAAAAACCTGCCCTCAAGTTTGTATTTTAGATTGCTGAAATGAGCAGTATTTTCCTCTTATGAAATTTAATATTTGGTTTTTGTGCTAACACTGTAGGTTTCACAATTACTTTTGCAAGCCAAAGAAAGAGGCTTCAGAGGAAACCAACCTGTCAGCACCTTAATTTTGAATTTTCACCCTCTAGAATAGCGAGGAAATAAGTTTCTGTTGTTCAAGTACCCAGTCTGTGGTACTTTGTTATGGCAGGCCTAGAAAATTAATATACCATCTAAATTACCTTTCCAATAGATCTATACAAAGTTAGTCAATGTACTAAAATAACAGATATTAGATAAGTGAAGCTCATGAAAAGCATTTTAGCTTCACTGTTACCCTTCTTCCCCAAAATTCATACGCTAAGGTCCTAACCCTCAATAGCTGAGAATGTGACCTTATTTGCAAATAGGATCATTGCAGATGGTATTAGTTAAGATGAGGTTGTATTGAAGTAGGGTAGGCTCTAATCCAACATAATTGGTGTCCTTATAAAAAGAAGAAATTTGGGCATGAATAAATGCACACAGGGAGGATGCCACCGGGAAGTTAGGAGTTATGTTGCCACAAGCCAAGGGACCACCAGAAGCTAGAAGAGAACAGACTCACTCTCATAGTCCTCAGAAACAACAAACCCTGTTTACACCTAGATCTCAGGCCTCTAGGCTCTAGAACTGTGAGACAATAAATTTCTGTTGTTTAAGCCACCCAGTCTGTGATATTTTATGGCGCCCTCATAAAATTTAACTTACAATCATCTTTACATAAGAAGGACATTTACTGTGAAGCAGACTTGATTGCTGACAACCCATGGAGCCTAGTCGGAAATTATGAGGATTGAATTTAATATACAAAGATAGAGCCAGAGGAGAAATAAGTATTCTAATAGAAACAGAAAAAAGAAAAAAAGCATGTGAAGTTTCTCAATTGTTCAAAACAGGGATTATTTATCCCTAATGACTCTAGATTTCCTTCCTAAAGTTTGCAATGTCAGTTTATTATCCAATATTCTAGAGTCACAACTGCAAAGACTATAAAACTAAAAGAGGTGAGACTTAGGTATTTCTCAACTTCTCTTGAAACCTCCCATTTGCTTTAATGCCACTGAAAACATGCTTGAGACATGCCAAACATTCCATATGGCATTGTGGAATAAGAGAAAGAAAAAGCAAATTTCATTGATTGCATTGCCTTTCAATAGGCTTTTGGTGAGCATAATTTTTAAAGAGCATAATTATAACTGGTTGTGGGGAATTTTTACAAAATTCAATCTAATCTTAGAAGAGGCATTTGCCTACTCCTTGACTGGACATTGAACTAATGGGTGAATAAATGAGTGAGTAAATAAATACCTAACTATAAATGTATTTATGGAATTAGACTGGTCAAGCACAGACCATCAGAAAATATTTGGGTTTTCCCTCTGAGATAGAATCAGGAATTCTGATACTTTCTACCCACTCCCTGCAAAAAGAAACCATTTTTAACAATGCATATGTTTCAAGACTCGTTGTTTACATTAGCCCCTTAAGAGAGGCCCTGGTAAAGTGCTCCCATGATCAAAAGTTTTTTGTAATATTTGGAGGGAAAATGTATTCTTTTTCCTTAAAGAAGGCCCTCAAAATTCTATAAACTCTGGATCCACTCATCTCTCTAATAACAACATTCAGACTTGTGAGCTTGAAGCTTTCTACCCATATCTTCAGGGGATTGAAGGTACAGAACCCAACTGGGCTAAGCTAAGTTATGGCCCCATTTGACAGCTGATGAGCTCACTCATGGGTGGCAGAGAGCTAAAAGAAATGCCCGTCTTTCAAGTACTGTTCCAGAGACTGATAGTGCACTCCTTATAACATCATTAAAAGTTGTTTCACACTGAGGCTATATACTCTGTCCCTTAGCTATTTAGCCACTGATGTTGCCACCTTGACTTCTGCTAAATAGGAAGTAAGTATATGCCAGAAAAATAGAAGTCAGAGAGATAATGGATTAAGAGAGAGGAAAGGAGAGAATAAAAATAGGGAAGGAAATAATTTTGAGTAAGACTTTTACAGGGAGAAATCAATCAATTGATGTATAAAAATAAAGTTTATGTTAGAGAAATCATAATGGGCTTTTAAAATGACTGCCAATCAATTTCTTTTAAATTATATTCCATTTCAAAACATGTTAGAAATATGTGAAAACTAAGAAATAAAAGTATCCTTTTTATGAGCAATACAGAATTAAGGAGATTACAAAAGAATTTAAGGCAATGACAAAAGAAAAACTTTGAATTCCCATTTTAATACTCAATTTAATGCTCTTAAGTCAAGAGTGAGGCCATTAAAAGTGAAGAAAAGAAATCCCCGTTTTATTTGACTTTTTGTTTTTTATTTCAAAAAGTTAAACGATTGAAATCTGCTTTATTTTTTTTTAAATGCCACCAATTGTCCTCTTGTCAGAAAACCATTATCTGCTGACCTAACATCTAAAGGGGATAATCAATAGATCTGTCACCAGGTGATAAATTAGGTCTTCTTACTTAACCTAGATATGGTGGATATTTACTGTTTATAGAATTGTTACTTAACTTCAACCAAATACTTATTAGAACCTGTGCTAATTAAAACTAGCACCAGTAACTAATAATAATGACCAATCACAATTTAATTAATAAAAATTGAGAATATTATAATGAAAACCTATGAAAATTCAACACACAAAGCATTCCATAGTAATCAGTAGATCTTTGACTATGGGTATTAAACTTATTTTTTAAGCTCTATTTATCCTCTCTGTTCCCAAACCCCAGTCTCACACCAAATACAGAAAATTGCATTTGTTTTTCTGTTCTTTCTCAATTTTTATAAAGAAATAAAATTTCATAATTAACTGCACTTCTTTTTTAAAATATTTAATGTAACATCTTCCAAAATCTTTGGGGATAAATCTATTCTCCTTTGGATCTGAAGCACATATTTTTCAGATGAATCATTGTATTTTAAACTGAGTATCTAGCTGTTATATTTAAATGCCCACAATTCACAAGAGAAGTTCCAAAGAGCTCCTTAGGATATGATCTAATTTGACATTCACTCAGAAATTAATCTCTAGGAGTGGTAAGGATCCTTCAGTGAACAATAAAGTAGTCTATTGGATTTATTGCTTTTGATTTTGTAAATCGAAAAGAAAGGCTTTCCTATGAAGCGATATGATTTAAATAACTAGTTTTTTCAATAGAATGACAACTAGTAAGTGATAAGTGCACAAAACTCTTCAGCTACTGCCTGATGTCAATGAGAAATTTCTTAACAATACATTTGTTATTTAAATCTCAGTTACTAATATTCATGTGCAGCAAGATAGATACCAGCATGAAAAAATACCCTTAAGTATACAATAAAGAAATCAAAACCTGTTATTTCAATGGGTTGCAGCTTTCTTTGTGTCAGGAATAACTGATAATCAGGGTAGTGCCAGAAGAAGGGCTCAATTTTCAGAAAGTTGCACCTGTGATCTCAGCTGCTGCAGGTCAATGGCAGACACTCAAGCTGAAATTGCACAAGCTATAAAGCTGTTGACAGCAGAACTCAATTTTATTGCCCTCACATTCCAAAAGTACATCAGGAATAGGGTTAACCAGTTGCATCCCAGTCTAAGATACTGCCACCAGATAGAGAGCCATAGTATTTTGACACTCCTTTTAATTTTTGTCATTAATTTTTATTTAAATAACAGCTACCTTTGATTGAGTACTTATTGTAAGTCAGGTATCTTACTACATGTTTTACATGCTATTTGTGGTTCACACATGAAAAAACTGAACCTCATAAGAGATAATCTGCCCAAATCCTCAAGCCCTTCTCCATGTACACAGTGATTTGAATTAGCCTCTAGGATTCAGAAACACGTTATGCCGTAACTCTTCTCCTCAATAGATGGTCAGTCAGACAAGCAGCAATAGCATCACTCAGCACCTTGTTAGAAATGCAGAATCTCAGGTACCACCCCAGGCATAATGGATCAAATCTTCATTTTATCAAGATCCTCACACGAGCCCATACACACATTCAGTTCATGAAGTACTGCATAATGTTCAATTTCACTGAAAAATATTCAAGTGATTCTTATGGATCTCCTCAATTTTGCCAGGAAATTAAAATCAGTGACTTCATTGTAAACATGTGCAAAGAATTTCAGCATTCACACTTTCAGCTACAATATACAAATTAAGAAAAATTACTTGAGAAAAGCAGCATTCTGCAAAGCATTGCTAGGAAGTAAGGGATATCAGATTTGTCCTAATCAAAATTCAAAGGTTATTTCATAATTTAATGTCTAAATCTCAACGACATAGTTTTCTTAGCAGAAATAATTACAATAACTGTCAAGTTTTATTTAAAAATAAATTCAATTTATTCATCATTTGTTTATCCATTTATCCATTCAACAAGAATTTGCTGAATGTTTATGAGAGTTGCTCATAAATTTTAACTAGCATCAGAAGCACACTGGGGCTTGTTGAGCATAATCTAAGACACAGAAATACAAAAATATAAGACAGCTGCTTGGTCCAGCACTGTTTTTGAGAATAGGAAAATAGAAAACAAGATGGGAAAAACAGGTTGCAGACAAATAGTGGAAGGTAAAATTAAGTGCACTGGACATTTATTATAAAAAGTAAGTGCTAGTTAAATATTTTAACAGATCATAGTTATAATCAGTTCTGTATTTTAGGAAGTTTGATCTATAAATTATCATACCTAAATTCCTACAGATAATTATGTTTTAAACACTAGTCTTTTTGACTCCCCCAAATATGATCTATCCATTCCTCCCTTTTGCAAATATTTTAGAAAAGGAAAAAAATGATAAAATGGTAGTAAATGTAGCAAGTTGAAGAGCAGGATGGATAGATGGATTGGTGGATAGATGGATAGCTAGAGATAAAAAGAAGAGAAGATACAGGAGATTAAATATCTTTGTAAACCGAAGGAGAGAAAATGAAAAGGAAAAATTAAAGAGAGAAACTTGATGGTGTGTAGTATTGAAAAAAAGGAAGGATCAGTGCTACAAATGGCCAGCCGAGCTACAGAAAAAAAGGTTGCTTATTCTCCCACTGTAGAGGCACAAAAGGTGAAGAGGTTAAGTGAAAGTACAGATCAGAAAGGCACATGTAAACTTCTGATAAGTGTGTTTGTCTGAAAGGGTTTCCTATTTCCAATACAGTACAACGGGAGGACTTTTGGAAAGGATAAAAAGGAAAGTGTCAAGATCAGAAGATGGAATTTGGAGAGTCTTGAATAGAAATGTTTCCAATAGAAGAGGCCAACTGGGACTCATTACTATTTTTGTACTCCAAGCAAGGAGTTGTGTTCCTATAATTCAGACATTGGTTTACAATATTACCTTCTCATAGAGCCATTCCATATCTTCCTGTAAAATATCTACCACCTCATCTCCCTGATTCATACCTTTCTGTTTTATCCATCCTGATTTTAAATTATCTTGTTTATTCGCTCGTTTGTTCATTTGTTTCCTATCTCCCTACCATCACTAATTTATAAAATTCAGAGGAGTAAATACCTGGTCTATCTTTTCCACTGCATATCCCCAGTGCCTAGAATAATGTTTACTGTGGGCTATGAGCCCTAACAATACTCATTAAATGAATGAACGTTCTTTTGTGAGTTTGTCTCACAATTCAGCAATCCTAATAAAGAATTCTCAAAAGCTGAGGATTTGGATAACCCAGGATTAAAGAGTGGCATGGATAGGGTGGTTAAAATGAAAAAGAACAAAAACAAAAAGTGGGTATTTGGAATACAAGAAATACATCATAGAAATGCCTAGTATGAGGGCCAGATTCGGTCGGATAAGAGATGCTAAAGCAGAATACTGAAAAAAGCTTAAGTGAGAAAATAGATTTGGAATTTAGAGTAGTGATTCTCAAAGTGTGGTCCAGGGCCAGCAGGATCAACATCACCTGAGCACTTGAAAGAAATTCGAATTATCATCCCTACCTGAGGACTACTGAATCAGAAACACTGGGCCTCACTGTACTTTAACAAGGCTTTCAGGTGCTTCTGTTGCCAGTTGAAGTTTGAGAACCACTACTTTAACAGTGAGGATAGTACCTAATGAAAAAATTACACAGAAAAGAGATTATTGTGCATATAGGCATATCTCCTTTTATTGTGCTTTGCTTTTACTACATTTCTTACAAATTGAAGGTTTGTGTCAACCCTGCATTGAGCAAGTCTATTGGCACCATTTTTCCAACAGTATGTGCATACTTTGCATCTCTGTGTCACATTTTGGTAATTCTAGCAATATTTCAAACTTGTTCATTATTATTATATCTGTTATAGTGATCTTTGATGTTACTGTTGTAATTGTTTTGGGGTGCTACAAACAATACTAAGACAGTGAACCTAACTGATAAATACTGTGTATGTTCTGACTGCTCCACAGATCAGCCATTCCTCATCTCTCTCCCTCTCCTTGAGTAGTCCCTATTCCCTGAGACACAACAATATTAAAATTAGGCCAATTAAAACTCTACAATAGCCTCTAAGTGTTCAAGTAAATGGAAGAGTCGCATGACTCTCACTTTAAATCAAAAGCTAAAAATGATTAAGCTTAGTGAGGAAGGCATGTTAAAAGTCAAGATAGGATGAAAGCTAGGGCTCTTGCACCAATTACTTGGCCAAGTTGTGAATTCAGAGAAAAAGTTTTCTGAAGGAAATTAAAAGTGTTATTCCAGTGAACACATGGATGATTAAGAAAGCAAAATAGCCTTACTGCTGATATGGAGAAAATTTTAGTGGTCTGGATAAGGATAAGACTATATAGCTGCCATAGAGGGTGATTTCTCTGATGGAGCTGTGCAAAGGAAATTGAAAAGCTTCTGCAAAGGATTCACCATTCCAAATGCCATTAAGAACATTCGTGATTCATGGGAGGAGGTCAAAATATCAACATTAACAGGATTTTGGAAGAAGTTGATTTCAATCCTCATGGATGACTTTGAGGGTTCAAGGCTTCACTGGAGGAAGTATTAATAACTGCAGATGTGGTAGAAATAGCAAGAGAACTGCAACTAGAAATGGAGACTGAAGTTGTGACTGAATGTCTGTTTTCTCATGACAAAACTAACAGATGAGGAGTTGCCATTTAAGGATGAGTAAAACAACTGGTTTCTTGAGATGGAGTCTACTCCTGGTGAAGATGTAATGCACATTGTTGAAATGACAACAAAGGATTTAGAATATTATATCGACTTAGTTGATAAAGCAACAGCAGGGTTTGGAAAGACTGACTCCAATTTTGAAGAAGTTCTACTGTAGGTAAAATGCTATTAAACAGCATTAATGCTTCGGAGAAGTCTTTTATGAAAGGAAGAGTCAATCAATGCAGCAAATTTCATTGTCTTATTTTAAGAAATTTCCATAGCCACCTCAGCCTTCAGCACCTCCCACTCCAATCAGTCAGCATCCATCCTCCACTAGCAGAAAGGTTAGAACTCACAGAGGGCTCAGATGATTATTAGCATTTTTTAGCAATAAAGTATTTTTAATTAAGGTATGTACATTTTTTAGACCTAATGCTATTGCACACTTAATGGACTACAGCATAGTATAAACATAAGTTTTATATGCACTGGTAAACCAAAAAAATTATGACTCACTTTATTATAATATTTACATCTTTGCAGTGGTCTGGAAATGAATCCACAATATCATCAAGGTATGCCTGTGATTCATGAATAATATTCTATGCAGAGCATACATTTTACAAGTCTCCCACTACTGGAGATACTCAGTACAAAATTAGATGAATACCTGATGAGTTTGTTGAAGACAGAATTCATGCCTCTGTAAAGTAGAGCTTACAGTGGTTCGTTACTGAGTTACCTATCAATTTTGAAAGTCAGTGATTCCAAAAGGTTTCTACTCTACATTTACCCCACTATAGACAAATACTTAAAATGAAATTTCTTAAAATCTGTCCTTTTTAATTCCAATATAATTTAATTTTCTCTAAATTGCAATCATCTCCATTAGCTATGAACTCACAATTGAAAGGTTGAACTAAATTGCTCTTATTGCATTAACATAGAGATAAAATTGTCATAAACATCATTTATCTCTATATATTACCTGGTTCTATTCAAGGAAAATGTTTCTGGTGCCTCCAATTTTCCACTTAAACATTGAAAAAAAAAATACCCTGCAATGTTCCACAAGAAAAGGAAAAATGGAACTAAATGAACACAAAAATATCAGCCTAATATCTGGAAATCAGAAAAAAAATTCCAAGAATTTATCCAACAAATATTGGGAGTTGATTAGAATCCTTTTGACAATAAAGTATTTATTTGCTGTTCAAAAAAAATGTTTTAACAGATTTCCAAATGATCTGCACTGCCACCACAGACAAAAAATCTTTGCCAACCACATCAAACTAACTGGAATGAAACCATAAACAAATGTCAAAATACATTCTTTAATGAATTCTCTTAGAAAAAGAACCCAGAGAGAGCAGCAAAGTGACACTTAAACTGGTGCTGTTACTGAGTTAGACAACTAGGCGGATGGGAATTATAGTTTGGAAGTGTTAGATCACTGTAGAAACTAAGTTTTCTAATGTATGATCTAATGAGGGACAAACTAAGACTGGGTCATAGATAAGAACCCAAAATCTTGACAGAAAAGCTTCATTAGGTATAAATAGTTGGGATAAGTACGAAATTCTATGAAGCTTCATAATCGGATACTTTTAATCTGGTTGTTCTGTCACCTTCACTTACGTCCAGAACTATATGATCCTAAAATACTTAAATTTACCAAATAGAAATAATCCAAATTATCTGGAACTTTCTGTCTCTGTATTTAAGGATAGAACGACAGCCTCATATTGTGTTTGGGGCTGGTAGGATTGATTTTCACACAAGAAGATTTGGGTTCATCAGAGATAGTCTCACAGTCCAGGATGTATTGAAAGATTTACAACAGTAAGATCCTCCAAATATGCTGGGCTGAGCTGAAAAGAGAGTAACAGCATAAGATGCATTGTTGTGCACTCAGGTGTCTGCTACACAAACCTGGGTTTAACATACATTTGTCAGAAAGTTTAATAGATACCAATTTTGACCTTCCTATTCTATAATTAAGTTATAATAAAAATTTACATGATGTATCTATGATCCATCATTAGGGTAGGTAGTAGGTTGAAAAATACTGTATTGTATATAAGCACTCCATACTTTTTAAAGTAGAGTCATACAATCACCAACCATGATATTTGCAATATACTTAGCATACCCTTGTGCCTTTATACCCACACAGAATTAGATTCTTCAATATTTATTTTTTATTGATATACCTATCTTTAATAAAAATTATGAAATGGCCTTCAATATAATTCTCTTTGAAAAACAGCAACCCCACCAAATTCATGCTTTCAGAGAACTATTTTTTCTTTCAATTATGAGACATTCTTCACATGTTGAAGTCATGACTGTTATGACAATTTGTAGTCCTAATTATTGGCCTATTCTGGGGCTTAGAGAGAAGAAATATCTGGATGCTGA
The DNA here is from genome assembly GCA_028533085.1 of Varecia variegata. Lineage (NCBI taxonomy): Eukaryota > Metazoa > Chordata > Mammalia > Primates > Lemuridae > Varecia > Varecia variegata. The sequence continues at coordinate 30,466,965 of CM052436.1, forward strand.
ATTTGTCTGGTGGGCTTAAATGTCCACAATTGTTCATAATAATAATATAACAGTATAGCATGGTTAGTCTATAATAATATAGACTAGTTATAATAATATAACATACAGCATGCTAAATGAACTAGCGAGAATGTGTATTTGTTTACCAAGTAAAATTAAATGCAATTCTATAGATATAGTAACATTTTTCCTATATTTCCTCTTCTCTTTTTTAAATTTGAGTAATGAACCAGTACCTTTTGAACTGTTAAGGTATTCCTGAAATCAAATAAAATTTCCAGAATCCAAACTACCTAAAGAAATTATGTGTTATGAACTTAATTACTATTGGTCAAATTTTTCATTAATTTCGTTCTTTTTAAAAATTATTTTTCATCCCAAAATTATATAATTCTTTGAAAAAATTATGTACAAAGCATAAAAATAAATATTTACACAAGTAAATGAAGCAAATACTCATAATTCCTTAAACAGAGAACACAATTGCTTAATCACTCTGTCCTAGCACTCACTAAAGTCAGTTTGAGAACTTTGCTGGGAAGAAATATGTTTATTAGGCTGAAGAACTGAGTTTTAGAGCAAATAATTTGGGTGCCATTTATTGAAAATCAAATTTTAAATTAATGCACAGGTTATTTGTATTGTCAGATTATATATATAGCATTGATAATCTCTACAAATTTTCCCAAATTATTAGTCAGATATAGAGTTCTTAATTTCTGGTGATAGGGACTCTAAGTATTTAATAAATTCATGAAAATTGCTTATTTCTGTATTTCATTTAAATTTATAAAAATTAAAATATTAACCATTTCAAAAGTGTTGCATGCAAATATGTACCTATCATAAGAAGCTGTTACTACACACATAGCAAATGTCATAATAATGTTTTGGAGTTGCATTTTGGAGAGAAGTATATCAAGGACACCCTGGCAGCTGACCCAGGTTAAAAAGGAATGATGACTACTATGTGAAGAGAATTTCTAAATCCAAATATGTGATCAATATTCAAATAGTACAGCAGCATAGAGCAGCTGCTCAGACAAAAATGTGAAGAATGAGTTGCCAAACTGTTTCTTCTTCTTACTTTAGGTGTATTTGGCCCTTTCTTCTCTGTCTTTTTAAGGTAGAAGTTGAAAGCTTTTATTTTAGACCTTTCTTATTCTCTAATGTAGGCATTGAGACCTCTGATTTCTCTTGTTAATGTTTTCACTGTGAAAATTTTGTATATATTTTATTGATTTTCTTTTGGGCAGTTAGGGTGTTTTTTGATGTTACTCTAAATACTATCTTTAACATATCATTTTTAACTTTTGGGAGTGTCCTGGGGAAACAACTTTCAATTAGATTACATACCCCAATATTTTATTTTTACTATAATCCTGGGAAGAATCTTCTAATAAACATTCATAGGCAATGATGAAATTTGAATAAAAGGAAAGATCCCTCCCCCTTCCTAAATTTTATTTTTTAGAGATGGGGTCTTTCTATGTTGTCCAGGCTGGTTTTGAACTGCTGGCCTCAAGTGATCCTCCTGCCCCAGCCTCCCAAAGTGCTGAGATTACAGGCATGAGTCACCACATCCAACAGATCTCTCCCTTAGTTGAAAAAAATTCATTTTAAACCCTGTAGAATTAAACCTTACCACATAAATGCTTCTCTATTGAAAGAATTATTATCAGCAAAGGAAAAAGGTACTCATATTTAATAACCATATCTCCCTTTAGCATAACTGGTATTTCCTAACCTATTCATATAGATGACATCACATTTCTAATAATAATTCAAATTTAACTGGGTCTTACACCTGGCAATGTAAGAATTTCAGCAATTTGAAAATGGCTTATCCCACATACCCTTGCTCAGCTTGATTATTCTGCAAGTCACCAGAGAGCCTCTGACAATTAAACTGTTCAGCCAGTCCCCACTAGATACTCTCCCAAGTTTGCCACAATTCTGCAAGGACAGCTACTGCTCTCCAGCTTTCATCAGAGATAATTTTTTTTTTTTTTTTTTTGCAGGAAGATGTGGTAAATCCTGGAAGAACTCCTCTCTGACCTGTCTTTTCCATTCTGTTACGAGAATCTCAAAACCTTGGTGCTTAATGTTTCAAAATATTAGGGAGCTGTAGTTACAGCTCCTCTGCAATTTACAGGGCTCAGAAGGTGAGTCAGAAGAAAAACCTAAATGTTAGAAATGATAACATTCCCAATTAACTATCAAAATACCTCTTAATAATTTCCCATAATTTCCCTTACATATTTCCAATTGTACAGACAGATTTATGTAATTACATACATTATATATGATACATGTGTGAGAGAGAGAGGAGACACTTGGTATCACATGAGAATAACACAAGCAGAGTTTTTTTAAAAAATGAGCAGAACGTTTTATTGATATCCAAAAGTTTATACAAGGAGAAAGGTAAATCTTCCCACTTAGGCAAAAATTTATACACCTGTACACCCACACATGCATGCAAGACAGATGTTCTTACAAAAAGACAGTTGGCTGTCACTCATATTCCCTAATTTGAGAGAGACTGGTAGAGACTGACATGATTTTTATCTCACAATTTTCCTAAAACTGAAGTCTGAAGTTCCAAAGATTTAAATCCATCTGTCTCAAGTTTTTACAGCTCATGTTACATTGAGCATGAAATGATTGATTAGGAGCACCCAGAGCTACTGTGGCCAGAAAAGATATTTAAAAGACTCACAGAGGATGAGTGGTGTCAGCCACATATTAGCTCAAAGAAGTTCCTCTGCCCTGCAAAGCTGAGTCAGAAAGATATTCTTCCTGCAAGGTAGTAGGATACAGTCCTCTCAACTCCATGGCATCAGCAAAATGCAGAGGCAGTGGCCAGGATCCCAAAGAACTTAGATAAAATGAAGAAAGAATACTTGATATACATAAAGTCAACTCTGTGAAAGGTGCAGCAGGCATTTTTCACAGCAAATTGGAGGGCACAAATGCCCTCTAGATTTCCTCTGATAAAACTCTGGCATTTAAATTGAACTTTGAATTTCTGCACTAAATGGCACGTATAATGTCACTTTCTCCTGAAAATCCAATAAGTCTACAGTAAAGGGATTTTTTAACATATAACCCAATAAGCCTAGAGGAACAGCAAATGATACAACAGAAGGCAAAGGAAAGAACAAGTGATGGACACAGAATACCCAAAAAACCAATCTTTAATTCAGCAAGTGAAGAAAACTGAGGACCCAGTTATACCACAGAATGCTCAGAAGTTTCGTGGATATATAACATCAGATACCTCTATAACTAGGGAGGAAGGGAAACAAAAAAGTAAGGAGCATTGGGTGAAAACTGTTTTAGAAGCATTTAGATTGTCATTTCATACTCCTGGAGAACAATCCTCTCCCTGTTCCTTCATCTCCACTACTTTTTCTATAGATTTATTCATTACAAAGGATATGATGAAAAGTCTTTGCAGTGGATTATGCTAGATACAGCTAAGTATCTGGGCTTTCCTAAAAACAGGGGGATCAGTGAGAATATGCATTCTGAATGGTAAGTGTCAAAGACCTCAGACCCCTTCTACAACTTGGCTTTCCAAAAGCTGATAGCCTGTTAGTCTCCACATAAAATAATGGAAAATATTCTCGGGGGAATCTGAGAAGCCCAAGAGAAACAACCTATAAATACAGACCTGAAGAATTTCCAACAAATTTCTCACCTAGATTACCTTAGAACAATGTTTCTCAATAACGGCATTATTAACATATCAGACAGGATAACTCTTTATTGTGGGTGGTTGTGCTGTGCATTGTAGGGTGTTTAGTAACATCCTTGGCCTCTTCTCTTTAGATACCAGTAACACTTTCCCTCTCCCCATTCATGATAATCAAAAATGTCTGCAAGCACTGCCAATTATCCTCTGGTAGGCAAAATCACACCTAGTTAAAAATTAGTGCCCCAGAGTGACACCCCAAGTGACACTCCACATGACCGCCACTCCCAATATAATTAGAAATACCAGGTATCTGAGAAAAACCTCTACATAGAAGACAGAGACCAAAATAAACAAAAAATAACAGAGGAGACAGACTATGAGATGAGAAGAAAGATTTAAAATATATTATCACTTGAAAGATTAGAGAAGTTATTGCATTAATAAAACAATCACGATGTCTTTAAAAAGCTTTATGGAGAGAACAAAAATGAGTTCTTGGAAATTAAAAATAAGATAGGAGAAATGAAAAGGAAAAAAATGGATGAGTTAGAAGATAAAATTCAAAGTCTATTAAAGAAATAAAAGAGCACAAAAACAAAGAGATAGAAAATAGTGCAGGAAAGATACCAAAACCAGAAAAGTAGCTTTTGAGGCCAATCTCTAAATAAATAACAAAGGTGCCTGAAGAAGATAAATAGAGAAAATGGGGAGGAGAAACAATAAAAGAAATATTTCAAGATAATTTCCAAGATAAATTCAAGAACATCTAGTATTAAAAGACATGAGTTTCCTGGCTGTTCCCAGCAAAATAGACAAAAATAAGTCCAAGCCAAGGCACATCACAACTCTCAGAACACCTGCATCAGGGACCTACTACAAACAGTGCAAAATAAGAGGGCTCAGAATGACTTCAGATTCTGCACAGTAGCATCGTGTATAAGTCTTATAGAGTTCCCATAACAAAACACCACAGACTAGTAACTTAGACAGGAGAAATTTATTTTCTCACAGATCTGTAGGCCAGAAATCCAAGATGAAAGTTTTGGTAAGTTTAGTTTCTCCCAAGGCTAATCTCCATGGCTTGCGGATGGCTGCCTTCTCACTGGGTTCTCACTTGGGTCAGTGGTTGAATTAGGGCCCCACCCTATTACTGCATTTAACCTTAATTACCTCATTAAGGACCCTATCTATCTCCAAATATGGTCACATTAGGGTTTATAGCTTCAACATTTGAATTCGTGGAGGACACAATTCAGTTCATAACACATAGGGAGCTGGAATATAAGAGTGTAGTGCTTTTGAAGCTCTGAATAATCATTTTCAATGTGGAATCTTGTAATTACTTTAAAGAATGTATGGAGTGGAAGAGTGGACCAAAGCCATTCTCAAACAGTTTACCACCAGCCCACAATGACGGGATCTATCCAGCCATCTACCACTTGCTAGTTTACCACTGGGTTGGTTTTCTACCACGCAACTAACAGGTTACAACAGTTATAATGAAACAAGATAAAAATAACTTCAGGGAATTTTTAGTAAATGAGGAAGAAAATTTACCCTGAGGATTTAAAGCAGGTGGCTCTTACATGAGAACTGAGAATTCAGAAGAAAACATAACAAGACCCCCAAAAGGATCATCATAGACAGTACATACCAACTAAACACTTGACTTTTTAAATTAAAAATTAAATAAACAAACTGACATTCATTCACCACTAATACAGACTTATGCTCTGTAAGACTTAGTGGAAGAAATATTACAACCAGAGGAAAACATTATCACTCACATGCATGGACACACAAATAAAGAAATAAGATTTTTAAAAAAGTATTAGAGTATAGTTCCTAAAACCCTTAAAGTATTGATACCAACACATGAAAAAAAGGAACGAAAAAATTAAAACAATAATTTAAAAATAAGATTTTTTTCTTGACTTGAGAAATAAGACCTGTGTCTTCAGAATAAAAAAATTTCACCAAATTCTAATCAGGACTGTGCTGTGGTTTGAATGTTCCCTCCAAAACTCCTGTTGAAACTTAATCCCTAATGTGTCAATATTGAGAGGTAGGGCCTTTGAGAGGTGATTGGATGATGACGGCTCTGACCTCAGGAATGGATTAATGAACTCATGGATTAATGGATTAATGGGTTCATGAATTAATGAATCATGGGAGTGGGACTAGTGGTTTTATAAGAGGAAGAGAGACCTGAGTAAGCACGCTCAGCCCCCTACCAGCAAGAAAGCTCTCAACAGAGGAGGTTCCTCAACCTTGGACTTCTCAGCCTTCATAATTGTAAGAAATAACTTTTTTCTTTTTTTAAATACATTAGTTTAAACAATTTAAGGTATTCAACAGAAACCAGACTAAAATAGATTGATAAGGAAAGAAGTAAACTAGACAAATCTGGGTAAAATCTGAATACCAATGATAAAGAAAAAAACTCACAAGTTAATAAAAAAACAGATTTTTTTTTTTTAAATTAGAATCTGACTGTCATGTGGTGGCTCAATTGCCACATAGAAATCCATAAGACATGAAAAATAGCTGTAAACTATTGAAAGGAAAAGGATGACATTCCTAAGAGCTTAAACCCAATCAAGATACTATCCATCTCAAAGACATGTAAGACAAGAAATCATATGACCCACAAACCTACTTTGAGGAAAATTATAGGTGAAATACTGCTACTAAATAAAAACAGAATTATTTTAGTGGAAAAGAAGGAATAAGAAAAATTTTATTATAAAAGAATCTTGATGTGTATTGTTACATTTTAAAAGAATGTAGATAATGTGATCAGGAATATATAATGTAAAAGTATGTAATGTAAAGTTTAAGTACCGGTGTCAAACATTACTGATATTTACCAATATACAGTTTTCTCCTCCTGAACACAAAGGAGGACTCAGCTGCCTGAACCCCTTGGTCAGGCACAACCATGTGACTTGCTTTGGCCATTAGAAGCAAGCTGTGCCCCTTCTGCAGCGCGCTCTTCTACAATGGGAGAAGAAAAGCACGTGTTGATGTGGAGATGCAGCATCTCACGTGGGGGCAAGTTGCTCTGAGAGTCAACCAGACTCCAGAAATAAATAAATAATTTTTGTTTTAAGCCACTGATAATTTAGGGTTATTTGTTACTACAGCATAGACTGGCTTTCTCTAACCAATATTGTACCATTTCTTGAATATGCTGCAAAGGACCACCTAATAATAGGCTAGAATATAGTTTTTTTTTTTTTTCAAAGTTAAAAAAAAAGTTTTACTGTGGGAACACAATCCCAAAGATATCATGGAAATAAGTTGAAAAAGACAATTTGGTTCATACATTAATTCATATTTGCAATATACCAATTCCATCAGAATCTCCAAAAAGTTGTTTAGCTTTGTTTTACACAGAAATTGTTAAACTTAAATGACCACATCACTTGGTTTACCCCAAAACACATATTAACATCTAAATTACAGTCTAGAATATAGTTTTAAACTGTCTTGCAAAACGCTGGAACAGGCGTGGCGTGGGCGGGGGTGGGGGGGAAGAGGAGCAGGGCGCAAGAAACAATGAAAGTGGGAAAGTAATAATCTCTAGGTCTTACATAGGGAGGGAGAAGAGGAATTGAAATAAACTTGTTATTTTCTTTTAATATTATAATGGAGAAGCATAGTTTAATTAAAAAAGTAAAGCTAACTACTTGCAGGATTGAAAATTACGGTAGAATTTCCAAATGGAAATGGGGAAAAGAATGAGTAGGAGCTTGAACAACCAGCAAAAGTAAAATGAGGGAAAAAAAAGAAAACAAAAAAGCAAAGAAAATTAGAAGTTTAAAAAGGGTGGTTGCAATAAAACAAATTAAATCTATACTGAGGCAATATTTCAACAGTCTGAGTTACACTATAAAAATCATATACTATCAGATTGGGTTAAAAAAACAAATTTCAGCTATATTTGTTTACAAGTAACAAATTAAGCAAAAAAAAAAAAAAATGAAAGAAATACAGATAAGCAAATTCAAACAAGAATAAGCAGGCATAAAAATATTTATACCAGAAAGAGGATGATAGATACCAAGGTCAAAGCATTAGAAAATACAGGAAAAAAATTAAAAATAAGAGGTATACTTTACATAGAAGGTATAACATCAATATTCTTTTAAGCATCAAATAATATTGCAGTTATATATATCAAGAAAACACCCTTAGAAATAAAAGGTCAATGCAATAAAAGCACAATTTAAAGTGGGAAGTTTTAAAATAGCACTTTCAGAATTTGACAGGTCAATCAGACCAAGAACAAACCCAGAAAACATACAATCAACAAGCTCAATTTAACATACATACAAAAATAGTATCATTCTTCACATTACTATTGTTATTCTATGGCCACAAAGGAAAATTTAATAAGATTTTAATAAAATAGATATTTGATTGGCAATGCTCCCTAATTTTGATCTCAAAAAATTAGAAAACAAATAGCAAATTATTCACCAAACCTTAATTAAGAAACACTCACTTAAAATTCCATGATGAAATGACAAAGTCAAAACTGATATTATGATTTATCTAGAAAGAGAATGGGCCACTCAAAAAACAGAAACCCAAGCAGCTAATAAACACAAGGCAAGATGCTCAACCTTGATATTATTCACGGAAATGCAAATTAAAGCAACAAATACATACCTAATTTTAGATATTAATTTAGAAAAATGAAAGAGCAACACATTCAATGTCGACAAATGAATGGAATGAAAATTGCTGTCTCATAATTTACTGGTGGAACTCCAAATTGATACACTTTTTTTAGAGAATATTTATTATCTTTTAACCCTACTTAGAAATAATCCTATTTCAGAAATAGAAATAAATACTTAAGAATATAGTTTTAAAGATGTTTCTGGAAACATCTCTGTGGTAACTAAAATAAGAAATATCTTGAAAGCCCATTAAGACAGGAATAATTAAATAAATTGTCACACTTATGCTAAGCAATATTATGCAATTATGTCAAGATAACTTTGAAAAGGAGCTTTTCTTTTGATTTAGAGGCATATTGATGATGAATTGTTGAGTAGGAGAAACAAGATGCTGATTAATGTTGTAGAATATTGATCACATTTCTATAAAATCAAACAATAGCCCCAATATCCATAAAGAAGTTCTTTATATATATTTTATATGACAATGAAAATGTGGAAGGATACACAGATGCTGCTAATAATAATTTATTGCAATATAAGCATGAAAGTAGGCACTACAAGTTTAGACACATTATTTTTGTAAAATTTCAAGAGGAATTTTTAAAAATTTAAGAAATTCTAGACATCTATGCTTGGTAAGGTATGATTTTTTTAAAATTCAGACTCTTTAGAGTTCTTTATATTTGTCTACTTAATAAATATATTTTCACTACATATTTCTTTTAAGAAACTGCTAATAACTGAAAGATGGACAAATGCAAAATAGTCTTGCAACTTCACAGGGCTTCAGAGTCAAAATTGAATGTTTTATCCATTGGATTTCAAATGAGAATCTCCTCACAGCAAGCTATTTCAATCAAAGCAAAATTTTAGGACAAATTGAATAATGACTTTACTTGTAATTTAGTTAATTTGTATTAATATAACCTGTTTTTGTTTCAGGCAAAGTACATCAATCAAAATTTAACAAGAAAAGCAAATATACTGGGAAAAGAAAAGTATATATATGTACATACACACATACACACACATTATACATATACACACTGGTATATGTACACACACACATATATAATTTATATATTATACTCTGGAATATAAAATTATTTTTTATACACAATACATAAAACTTATATAAGGCAAATCCCTTTAGCAAATCCATATATGTGATTAAGCGATTTCTTCAAGGCTGTTGTCTTCACATCTGGTGCTAATCCATAGAGCTCACAGTTGGAAAGATCAGAGGGATGTAAAAGAAGGGAATTTAAGAGCACACTGGAAACTACATCCATGAGGTGAAATTCCGTGAGAAAGATCTAAAACATACACTAGTTCTTATTTCTTCTAATAGTGGAGGTATGAGTATCCCGCAGAAACTGAGAACCTTCCTCATGAAACTAAACACCTATACCTTTACTAGTTGTCAGAGAAGTGAAGAAGGATTCAGGGGATGATAAAGCAGTTGCAAGCCTCGCTGCTGATTCAGGCCACCGAGGTGAGTCTGTAAATTAGCAACAATGAGTGTGAGCTACAAAATGTCCATTGCTTCCCTTTTGGCTCCAAATTTCCCAAGAATCTCCCTTGTAAGCTACCTAAATGGAAACATTCAAAAGGGAATTCTGGGAAATACAAATTTGCCTTACCCAGTTTGCCACATTACAAAGCCACCACAGAATGGATATGGTATTAGTCAGGAGTAGGAACTCTGAAAAGAGACTACCTGGGTTTAAATCCCTTCACTACCCGTTACTAACTGTGTGAATTGGGAAATCGACAATTTTGCTCGGCTTCAATTTACTCCCCTGTCAAATAGAGATCATATTACATCTTCACGTTATGGCAATTAAAGAGTTAGTATGTGTGAATATCTTTGAAGCACAGATGATATTAATTGCAATATAATAGTTACATATTATAATTTGAAATCATTTTTAGCATTAGCCCTTAAATAACCTCCTTCACATTTTCTCAGAAAAAAAATAATAAAGTATCAATGATATGATTTTAACTAACATGAAACGTTTTCTTTAGTTTTGTCAGCCCAATTTTCTTGCCTTGTTGAAGAAATGATAGTCTAAGCCCTAGATTGGAAAACTATGACTCACAGACCATATATGTCATGTGGCCTGTTGTTTATGGCCTACAAACTTTTATATTTTTAAAAGTTGTAAAAAAAAAAAAGAGAAAGAATCTGTTACAGAGACCATATGTGGCCTGCAAAGCCTAACATATTTATTATCTGACTCTTTACAGAAAGTTTGCCAACCCCTGTTCTAAAAATCCAGTGCTGACTAATAGAAATAGAATGTGAACCACATATATGAACACATATACATTTTCTTCACATTTTAAGAAGTATAAATGAAATAGGTGAAATTAATTTTTATTTATATTTTTACTTAACCCAATATATCTAAAATATTGTAATTTCAGTATGCAATCAATGAAAAACTATGATTAAGATATTTTAGGACATGAGCAAGATGGCAGAATAGAAGATGCCCTGCATCACTCACCCACAAAAGTACAACTAGAAACTATTCAAAGAAATAAATATCACACTGAGTTCACCAGAACTCAGGGGAGAAATGGAGGAACTGCTGGGCCCACAGAATTGAGATAAGCCACAAGGGGTAAGACAAATGGTCATTTTCAACTGCACCACTCTCCCAAGCCAGCAAAATGCCACTCAGAGAGAATTTTCCTAGACCCATGGTTTCTGAAATGGGAGGATAGATTGGAGGTAGATGTTCAATCTCCCTACCAGTCTGGGAATCTTTGTAAGAAGTCCACTTCAGTCCTGTGCTGTGGAAACTACTGGAAGTACTAGAAGGGCTGAACCACCTGGAGTGAACTGACGACAAAGAGTGGGGCACTTATTACAGTGACCAGTGTGCAGATCTTGACAGCTACTCTGCACTCTGCTCAGTGAAGACACCATGTTGAAAAGACTAGCTGGAGCCATAATGCTGCAGGGGGCATAATCTGTGGGAAGGCCTGAATCCCTGACCAGATTTTTCACAAAGCCCAGATGCTCTCATGGAGTCTTTCTCTGGCCTAGAAATAACTAAAAGGTTGGGATTAAGTTCCAGTGCACACATAAGTCTTCCCCAGACTGGAACAGAATGCCAGAGCAACGAGTTAGTTCCCATGCAGTGTTTTAGTTCTCATGCTCACTATAAGTGCTCCTCAGAATGGTAAAAAAACAACAGGGCAATGTTTAAGTTCCAGTACTAAGTAGTAACAGTCTAACACCACCAAAGAACACGTGAAAAAAAACAGAAGAGGTGGCTGTCACCTCAAATGTGTAGGAATCAATGTAAAGACACAAGAGCTGTGAAAACAGGGGAATGTGACACTACCAAGAGAACCAACAAAGTTCCAGCAATGGACCCAGAAGAATTGTAGGTCTATAAAATGTTGCACAGGGAATTAAGAATAATACTATTAAAAAATGCAGGGAATTATAACAAAATATGGATAGAAAACAAAATAAAATTTGGCCCAGCTACTCAGGAGGCTGAGGCAGGAAGATTGCTTGAGCCCAGGAAGTTTGAGGTTGATGACACCACTGCACTCTAGCCAGGGCTACTCTGTCTCAAAAAAAAAAACCCACAAACTTCAGGAACAAAATTAGAAATTTGACCAGGTAATGGAAATAATTTTGAAAGTAGAGATCCTACAAATAAAGAATACAATAATTGAACTGAAAAACTCATTAGAAAGCTGCAACAGCAGACTTGATGAAACAGATGAAAAATAGTGAACTTGAAGACAGAACATAAGAAATTACTCAGAGGAGCAAAAAAAAGAAAAAAACAATAAAAAAGAGTGAAGAAGGCTTATGAGAATTCATGAAACAAACTAACCACCATATAATAGGAATTTCTAAAGAAGATGAGAGGAAAAAAAGGCCTAGAAAGCATGTTTAAGGAAATAATGGCTGAAAAATTTCCAAATCTGGATAAAGATGAAACACGATCCAGGTTTAGAAAGCTCAGAAATCACCAAGCAAATACAATCTGAACAGAAAATCCCCAACGCACATCATAATCACATTAGCAAAAATCAAAGAAAAAGAACAAATACTCAAAACACCAAAGAAAAAAAAGTTATCACATTCAACAGAGTCCCAGTATAGCTTCCAGTGGATTTCTCAGGAGAAACTCTGCAGACCAAGAGACAATGGGATAGTTTATTCAAAGTGCTAAAGGAAGAAAACTTCCAACTAAGAGACCAATAAACTCAGCAAAATATTAAGACATCAAATTCAGCAATATATGAAAAAGACCAAGTGAGTCATTCCAGGTATCCAAGATAGAATTAGCATTTGAAAATCAATTAATGTATTAATACTTCATCGTATTACAAAGGATACAATTAATGGGCATCTATGAAAAACTTACAGATAACTTCAGATTACATGGTATAAAACAAAATCAGATGAGGAACAAGATAAGATTTTCTGCTCTCACTATTGCTATTTGACATAATAATTAAGTTCTAGCCAGTGCAATGAAGCAAGAAAAAGAAAGAAAAGTCATTTAAATTGGAGAGGAAGAAGTGAATCTGTCTTAATGCTTACAAAACATGATCATATATGTAGAAAATTCAATGGAATTTTAAAAAATAGCCACTAGCTCTAATAAGATAATTTAGAAAGTGTGCATGCCACAAAGTCAATATACAAAAGTAATTTTTATTCCTAGGTACCAGCGATAATCAATCTGAAATTAAAATTTTTTTAAATAATACCATTTATAATAGTATCTAAAAGATACAGAATATTTTCTGATAAATCTGAAAGATGTATGAAAACCTGTATACTAAAAGTTACAAATCTTTGCTGAGATAAATTAAAAAGACCTAAATAACAGGATAGATTTGCATTTTTCATGAGTCAGAAGTCTCAATATTTTTAAGACATCAATTGTCCCCAATTGATTATATATAAGGCTATTTCAGTGTGATATTTTATAAAAATTATCAAGCTGAATCTAAAATTCAAGTGGAAATTCAAAGGCCCTGAAGTAACCCAAACAAATTTGAACAAGAGCAAATTTCAAGGACTAAAACTACCTAGATTCAAGACAAAAAGGTTACCATAATCAAGTATTAGTAAAACAAGTAGATTAATATAACAGAATAGAAATGCCAGAAATAAAACCACACATGTATAGACAACTGGTTTTCAATACAGGTGAAAAGATAATTCAAGCGAAAGGATATTCTTTTCAACATATGTTGCCAGAACAATTGTAATATATATTTATATATCAAAAAATAACCCTAATCCATACCTTGCAACATCAAAACTAAGTCAAAATGGATCATAAATCTAAATGCAAACCCTAAAATTATAAATCTTCTGTAAGAAAACCAAGGTCACAATTCTTGTGACCATGGGTTAGACAAAAATTTTTTAAACACCACCAAAAGTACAATCCATATAAGAACAAGTTGATGAACTAAACTTTACCAATATTAAAAACCTGGTATTTAAAAGATACTGTTAAGAGAAGGAAAAGATACTTACCTGGCAGGTGAGATACCATGATCACGAAGGCAGTTTTCCCAGGGAGAGGCACTACTGATGTGCTGACCCCTGCAATTTCCCCAAATGTGGAAAACTCAACTGCATAATTAGTGTTAGTGGGTGACAGTGTTCATTCTCCTCCCTGATTAAAAAGAAGGAGAGAGAGAGAGAGAGAGAAGCAAAAGACAATCATCATATGTTAAGAAAACACTTGCAAACCTCATAAAGAACTTGAATACAAAATATATAAAAATTCCCAGAACTCAGTAATAAGAAAATAAGATAATTTTTAAAATGGACAAAAGTTTTGAACAAATGATTGGCCAAAAAGTTATAACAATGGTAAATAATTACATAGAAAGGTGCTCAACATCATTACCCATTAGGGAAATGCAAAATTAAATCACAATGAGATACTACTAGACATCTATTAAGAAGACTGGCTACACCATTGTTAATGAGGACGTGGAGCAACAGGAGCTCTCATACACTGCTGTTAGGAATGTGAAAGTACAAACCCAATTTGCAAAACAGTATGGCAGTTTCTTAAAAAGTTAAAAAAATACAACTATTTATGATTCAGCCACTCTACTTCTAGGTTTTACCCAAGAAAAATGAAAGTGTTGTATGACCACAAAAAGACTTATACATAAATGTATATGGCAGCTTTATTTTTGATAACCCAGAATGTATTCAGCCTGAATGTCTATCAACATTTGGGTAAGCAAAGGATACAAATTGAAATATATTCATATAATATTATAGAATACTACTCAGCAATAAAAATGAATGAACTATGCATATATAATATATTATAAATAAATGCATCTTGAAATGATTATGCTAAGTTAAAGAAGCCAGACAGGACATTCTATTAATTTGTTAATTTCTAAGAAATGGAAGCTAATATACAGTGATATAAAGCAGATAAATGGTTGCCTGAAATGGGAGTGGAAAGGAGGAAGGCGAAGAAATCTGTATTTCTGCCTATGTTCAGGAAATTTAGATTTTGAGAAGAGAAGGTCTACCATTTTTCCTCCTTTGCCAGCAAATAAAAATCTCTTTCCTCATCCCCAAAACACTTGTCCTCGCTCTTTTGATTCGGCCTTGTGGACAAGTGCCGAGTTTTCAGTAACATACATATGTATGACACTGTGCTACACACCCATAGGTACCATGGTAGAAAGAGCATAATTGGAGTATATGAGGAAATATTCCTTGATATCATCTTTGGAGGTCTTGCTGGCAAATAAATACTCTCCTGGAGGCTGCCACACCTGTAAATAACTGAAGTCAGACTTTGAGCTAGTGGATATTGAGAATACCTCAATATATGACAGAAAAAAGGCATTCTACTCTCTTCATTGGGGTTTGAAATACCTAGATTGAATATCAGAATCACATATAATGTTTTCAATTATGTTGAACCTCAATCATTTGTTTTAGCTACAAAATTCCAAATTATGTCTGGTGATAATAATACTGTAATTCTGAGCCAAAAGTCCTATTTTAGCTTTTATTCATCATAGAATTATATTAATACATTATATCCATAGAATGAGAGTCTCAGAACACATCAAAAAATAAATTCTCATGGTAGGTTTATAATGAAAATCAGTAGCAAGGAAAATTATACATAATTTCTGTGACCAAACATTAGTTAATCATAGGTTTAGGGCTACTTTATTTTCAGAAGTTTTAGAAGCTAAATTTCTAGTCACTATCATAGAAGAAATTTTTTTAAAAAAACATATTCTATTACAATTTTGCTTACAATTAGTTTTGCAAGCGTAGTTTTTTGAACAAAGGAACACTGTAATGTAATCCTGGGCTACCACATGTGTGTTGGTTCATTCACCTATGTCACATACTGCTGATGCCTTGGAGCCTAAATAGTGTGAGTGAGCAGGACTTGGAACAGGTAGACTGTATACCCTTATTGCCCTCTTATGCCAGTTGGAGGTATTTAGGCCCAATGACAGTAAGAGCACTACTCAAGTTCACACAGCAAATAATGGAAGAACTAGGACTCAAGCTCAGATAACCTGCCTTTCCCACTGTTATTTCCTGCAACGGGTAAGTTCAGGAGTGGAGGCTGTCATGCTGGGGAGAGGGAGGAGTAGCCAGAGGGTCCAAGGCCCAGACTAATTACTCCCATCAAAAAACTATTATCTTTTGAAGAAGCTATGGTGAGACGTAAGCAGAAAAAATCTTAGAAGTATTATATATGGAGATACAGAGGACATGACAGATGGAATTCACAGGAGTAGAGATGCTTCTTTAGTATCCATTATTTAAAAATTTGTTCAATAATTAACTAACCATTTTGAGAACAGTCTCTTATCTGGGAATTTTAATAGGTTGAACACTTTCAATTTGATTGTGTGCTTAGTGTTAAACATTCACCTTCAACAAAAAGTAAGTTATCTATTTTATTAATATTAATTCAGCATATCCACATTCATGTCTTACTCTATTCAATTTAGTTTAAGTTTTGCTTTTTGAGTACGTTGAGATTTAGTATAACTACAAATGTCTATATCAATGGACATTTCATAGATGCACAGGTGTTTGGGTTTTCCCATCTCTCTAAGACACCGCATTTAATTTTTCTTATTGATAATAATGATATAAGGAATTTTCTGATTGATATACAGAATGATTGATCTTGCCTCTCCTCAAAGACTTCAGACTCTTTTTCCCAAACATATTTCCAGGAGAGGAGAAAGGCTGTGGTATGTGTATATATAAGGGTGCAATACAATGCAAAACAAGAATCCATACTATTAAAAGCTATATATTTTTGTTACTTTAAAAATTATTACTTTTCTAAATATTGTTAAATGTTCAGTTCATTACAACCAGAGTGGCTTTTTTTGAATGTGCTGAATTCAAGTTTTTCATTTTCTTTTTTGGTATCAGTTTCAGATTATTTCTCTAATTGCTATACACTTTCAAAATAATTTTATGCTACCGTGCCTTAGTAATATTCCTTAGAATTACACAGCGCCTGGAATGTTATATTATACTACTGAGGTTGTTTTGGTAAGGCTGAGGCAACTCTTCAAAGCCTTTTTTCACTATTTATTTATTTCGCTCCACCAAAGAATACTGGGGTTTATCCTGAAAGTGATAAATAAAAGATATTTTATAATAACTAAAAGAAGAATGCATCTTTAAGTTTTCAAAAATACAGTTTATTCCCATGGTGGAATGGTTCCCTTTTTCAACATGAAAGGAGTGAAAACAAATAATCAATGCACAATTATAGTAAACAAGTTTATTTAAATAGTTATAAATTTTGTCTAGAAGTAGACACAATAGCACACTATGATTTAAGAAAATGCAGAATTTTAGCATCCCATTTGCAGTAATTTCAGAAAGTGAGATTTTTAAATTAACCACTGAAAAGGGTGTTTAGTCCTCCTCTGTGCTGGATCTCATATTGAAATAAGTTCTTCCAAGCTGGACAGGTTTGCACCTGATTTAAGAGTTGGGCCTTATCAATATAGTGAACTTCATTAAGAAGTAACATGCTTTCTATTTAATTAAACTGTTTTTATTGTGTGCTAAAGCAATGTATGTTAAATAATTCCTGAGTATCATGCCATAAAAAGATAACACAGGAAAGGATAGATCTAAGTATAGTCCAAAAACACTGTCACTAATATCCAGTGACCCACTATTCTTTACCCATAGTTTTTCTTCAGAACTAAATTATTCACAGACAATTCACGCTAAACCCAGTATTAAAATCAAAAGACTTTATGAGGTTGCTGTACTCTGAATGT
This sequence comes from Varecia variegata, assembly GCA_028533085.1. Classification (NCBI taxonomy): domain Eukaryota; kingdom Metazoa; phylum Chordata; class Mammalia; order Primates; family Lemuridae; genus Varecia; species Varecia variegata. The sequence continues at coordinate 30,484,689 of CM052436.1, forward strand.
TTGTGACCCCTGAAAATTCATATGCCAAAATTCTAATTCTAAGGTGATAGTATTAGAAGGCGGGACCTTTGGGGAGGTAATTAGATCATAAGGGTGGAGCCCTCATGAATGTGATTAGTGCCCTTATAGAAGAGGCCACAGGGAGCTACCTTGTCCCTTCTACCAAATGAGGACACAGAGAGAAGTCATCGTGTATGAACCAGGAAGATGGCCTCACCGGATTCCAAATTTGCCAGTGCCTTGATCTTGGACTTCTCTGTCTCCAGAACTGTGAGAAATAAATTTGTGTTGTTTATATGCCACCTAATTATGATATTTTGTTATAGCAGCCCAAATGGATTAAGAGAAAAATTGGTACCGAGAAGTGGGGGTGCTGCCATAATAAAAACCTAAAAATATGGAAGCAGCTTTGGAATTGGGTAAAAGGTAGAGGCTGGATGAGTTTTAAAGTGTCATAGAAAAAGCCACCATTGTCATAAATAGACTATTAAGAGCAATTCTGGTAAAGAGGAGAGCTTTAGAGAAAGCCTCAAACTTCTCAGAGAATATCTCTACCTGGGCCGCCGCCGCCACCCCTTCACCGTAGCACTGAGGTAGCACCACCGCCACCGCCATCACGGCCAAGCCAGGGCCGCGGGGTGGGAAGGAGAGGCAGGGCGACCACGACCACCACCTTCCCTTCCCCCTCAATGGGAGCAGGGGTGTCTGGCTCCCACAGACACCAGAGGAGAGGAAAGCTGGGCCGTCACTTTGGAATTGGGGCTGAGCAGTCCTTGGGGAAAGCACACCAAGACCGCTGCGGCCGCTGGCCCACTAAGTACCACAGTGGATGTTCACCACCCCCCGTTGGCCAAGTGCTGGTGAACTTGGAGCCGCGGAGCTGCCAGGCCAGGAGGGCACTTCAGGGCCAGCGTCCAGGGGAGCGGGCTTCCCGCAGCCGTGGCTGGAAGAAGAGGGGATGCCTTGGCAGGGGGCAGGGGAGGGAGATCTACCTGGTTTTGAGCAGATTGTTGGTAGAAATATGGATAATAAAGACCATTTTCATGAGATCTCACATGGAATTTAGGAACATATTATTGGAAGCTGGAGGAAAGGTGATCCTTGCTATAAAGTGGCAAAGAACTTGGCTAAATTGTGTTCATGTCTTAGTGTTTTGTGGAAGGTAGAACTTGAGAGTGAAGAAAGTTATTTGGAAAAAACTCAAAGTGCTTTTTCTTGTTCTGTCACTCAACAATACAACAACAATCAACACAGAAGACTTCTGTAACCCCAAAATATGTGGGGATTTCTCCCCATCTGTAAGCAAGCAATCAATTATGTGGCTGACACTATCTGGGTGTCCTCTAATTCCAACACTATCTACCTGGAGATAGTGTCAGATCCCACAGCTTGAGGGCTCAGTCCCCCAAACTGCCCTCCTCTTCAGACACTAGTTGCAAGTCTGGGCCTCTGAAACTTCTGACGAGTGGTCTTCAAGTTGGGTTTCCCAACCACCCTCTCTTTGGGTTGGATTAATTTGCTAGAGCAGCTCACAAAATTCAGAGAAACATATTTATGGGTTTGTTTTAAAGGATATTACAGAAGATACAGATTAAGAGATGCTTAGGGTGAGATATGGGGGAAAGCATAGCTTCCATGCCCTCCCTAGGCATGCCACCCTCCAGGAACCCCTATGTGTTCAGCTATCCAAGAAGCTCTCCAGACCTTTTCCTCTTGGGATTTTATGGAGGCTTCATTACATAGGTATGATTGATGAAACCATTGGCCATTGGTGATCAACTGACCTTTAGCCACTCTCCCCTGTGGGGAGGTTGGAGGGTGGGGCTGAAAGTCTCAATTCTCTAATTCTGCCTTTCTGTTTCCACTGATCCTCTATCCTGAAGTTATCAGTCAACATTCACATACAAAAACACAGCACTTTGGAGGTTGCAAGGATTTTAGGAGTTGTATGCTAGGAAAAGAAGGGATGAAGACCAAATGCATATTTCACAATATCACAAAAGGATATTTGGCTGGAGAAATTTCTAAGCAAAGTGTTAAAGGCATGGCTTTGCTTCTATTGGATACTTATAGTAAAATGCAAGAAGACAGAAATGGTTTAAAGATGGAATTTTTAATCAAAAGGAAATCAGAACTTAAAAGATTTGGAGAATTCTCAGCCTGTCTATATTATAAAAAGCGAGAAATCATGTTTGAGTGAGAACACCAAAGCTATGGGCAAAATGACAATTTGATAAGGATATTAGTATGGATTGGCCAGGTACTATTCGTCAAGACAATAAAATAATGACTCACAAAGCATTTTGGAGATTATTGGGGTTGCACCTCCTATCACAAGCCCAAAGAGCTAGGGTTTGGGTACAGAACAATTTCAAAGGAAGGGCCAAATCTCCTGCAGGACTTCAGCACTCACTGCCCAGTGCCATCTCAAGATTCTGGTGCCAGCATTTCCAGCACAGCACTCCTCAGCTTCCCTAGGTTTGGCTCCATCTGGCCCAGGTGCAGCAAGGTTCCCAGTGGCCACTCCTATGGTAGTGCACAGAGTGCATTAGCCATGAGATACAGCTACCTCCACCTAGATTTCAAAGAACAGCTGCCAGGAGCCTTGGGTGCATGATCCAGGCAGAGAACCACTGTGGGAGCAGGGCCAACACAGAGCTCCCACCTGAGCATGCTGGTGGAGCCATAGGGATGGGACCACCCCTAGGATCCCAGACCAACAGACACACTGCTGTGTGATTCCAGCCTGGAAGAATCACAAGCAGGTGACTCCAACCCATGTGAGCTGTAGTGGGGGTGGGGTCCCCCAAAGACATAAGGACAGGGTCACCCAGAGCCTTGGGGGACCAATTCCTGCCCAGCAAAGCAAAGGTTACTGCTTTTAGGAGCCATCTCTCTTTTGGCAACATCACAAATTGGGAATAGACCATGCAGTTTCGGGGTCCCCAAGACCACCCTCAGGTTCAGTGATTTGCTAAAAGGTCTCACAGAATTGAGAAAAGCCATATTCACATGGTTATTGTTTATTACAGCAAAATAATTCAGATCAAAATCTGCAAAAGGAAGCACATAGGGCAGGATTCAAGCATGAGCTTTCAATTGTCCTTCCTGGGTGGGCTCATGCAAACAGCACTTACTTGTCCCAGCAATGATGTGCGGCAACCCATATGGAGTATTGCTAACCAGGGAAGCTCACCTAAGCCTTGATGTCCAAGATTTCTATTGGGGTGGGTCACGCAGACAAGGCTGACTTCCCATGTGACAGTCTTTAATCTCAGCGCCTCTAGAGGTCAAGTTGCTACAGCATGGTCCAAAGCTTCCTCATAAATCTCATTGTTAACATAGACTATCTGGCATGGTCCAAGCCCCCAAGTGAATAATCAGACAGGATATTATTTCCTATCCTTATCAGACAGGATATTCCAAGGACTTAGAAGTTACATTCTAGGAATGGGGATGAGGGCCAAACTTTTAATGTACAGGGTGTGGACCACCCAGACTTGCTGAATTAAATGACTAAAAAAGGGAATATTGTTAAAATCTTTTTTAATTGTAGGAGATCTATTTCTAATATACCAAATAGTTTTATAAATAGCTCATTATGTACCAGAAATATAAACTAACAAATTGTAGACTATCTTACATTTGAAAACCTTTTACAGGCTTAGGGGGAAAATGCCAAAACATTTCATTTTCTTATTTGTAGCCTAGGAAAATTGTCTGATCTAATTTCTCAAACCCAGATAAATAGTAAATTCTTACAAAAATATATTGACCTGCTTCACCAGGTTGTGTAAGTAAATTAACAAATGGTTAAATATTAATACTAATATAAATTACTTTATAATGCCACATGGTAATAAAAAAGCACCAATAAGATGAAGATAGATAAAAGATAAAACAGAACAAATTGATCCTGCAATCAGAATAAACAGAAGACAGACTAAGAGAGGCAGACAGATCATTTCCTTGCAGTATTTAAATTTTAGGTATATCATTGGATATACATTAAAATTCAAATAAAAATAATCTCCTCAGATTTCTTTTAAAAGGCCCTTAAGATATTGTAGGAATGATTAAGATCATTGTCCTGTGGTTTCTGCAGTAATGATAACTTCAATTTGCACTGCTCAAAACTGCTTATTATTTCTTATAGAACAGCCTTAAAGTTTTTAGTTCCAAAAAGGAAATAAATTATATCTTTGGAAATTCACTTTTTGTGATAAAAAAGCCTTTGTGGGTTAGAAAAATAACAAAGTTTCTTCTTTCCTATCAACAAGGAATGTATTTTAAAATTACTTCTCCATGGTCCTTTCTCATTGTTATAAGTCCTGAAATATGTACAATTTCTTACTATGCTTACTCAACCCTAATCAAAAAATAAAAACTTTGTTATTTTTTATTACAAAATATTTTGAAAGCATCTTTATACAAAAATCTTTATCCTAAAAAGATTAGCTAGTTCATAAGTTTTCCCAGTTAATCACTGATAAGTTATTACTTAAAAAAAAAAAGAAATAGGTTTAATACTGATTCTAGTGGTTATTTGTTAATATATCCTACAGAACAATCAATCTTTTTCTAGAACCACAAATAACCACTAGAACACATTTTAAATTCAGTTAATCAATCTGCAGCAGACACACTAAGCCTGAATCTGAAAGCAGCCAATTAACAGCTTTCTCTTCTAGCATCAACCCACTTCTACGTGAAAGTTTACCAATCCCTGAACACCATGCTACCCCCAGAACCCTTTATAAAATCAATTCCTCTCATAGCCATTGCTTACTTGTGTATAAATTCAGCGTTGTGTTTTGTTTACATTGACTGGTGGTCTTATCCATTCATACTCATATGTTTTAACAACACTAACCTATAAAAAGCATTCCTGATGCAATTTTGAGTTTTCTGCAGTATTGGCCTTATTATCCTTTGCCTATATATTTTTTTCCTTTTGTTTCATGAAGATTTTATAAGGACCATCTCATATTTATATAACCAGTAAAGATTCTCTTTACATTCTTATCTCCATATGGGCTAATTTCTTTTTTTTTTTTTTTTTTCCTTTTTCTTTTTTTTTTTAAGAGACGGGGTCTGGCTGTGTCACCCTGGCTGGAATGCAGTGGCATTATCATATCTCACTGTAACCTCACACTCCTGGGCTCAAGTGATCCTCCTGCCTCAACCTCCCAAAGTGCTGGAATTACAGGCATGAGCCACCATCCCCAGCCTGGGCTAGTTTCTATATGCATAATCTGTCAGATCAACCAATTTGGATAAGAGGATCCAATGAGTATCTTACTTTTACATAATTTTTTCATTACCATTCAGGTAGAGGTTCATTTGCCCTTACATGACCACTATCGGGGCAAAGAACAATTACATATTGGAATGATATTTTTGACTAAATTTTTTTAACTGAATTGAACATTTATTCAACTAAATTGAATATGGTAACTCAATTGAAATTAGTAAAATATATTTAAAATGTTTTATGTTAGCCAAAATTTGCAGAAATTTATCTTTGAAATGAGGAGGGAAAAATCAGATCGTATAATCAAATTTTGCTTAACTTTATATTCTTTGAAATTACTTTCTTGATTATTTCTCTGGAAATAAAGTCTTGATAAGAATAAAGCTGTTCTCTGTGGAACAGTTAGTATGGAACTCTGAAAGAAACAGGATGGCAGGATAAAAAGATCAATTTATTTATCTGTATCTCAGAAAAAATAAAATTAACATTTTCCCTATTATTTCCCTTAGATCTATGCAAAAGGATTCCTTTCTCAGGGTCCTAAATTTTAAAGAATCCCTCATATCATACACATCATTCATTAAAGACATATGGATTCTCATTTTTAGAATTCAATACTCAGTGCTGATAGCAGAATCCGTAACCCTACACATCAGCTCTCATACCTAACAGCTGTTCAGGCCCCAGGAAAAAGGTTTTAAAGATTTCTTGCTCAAGACCTCCAAAACAAAAGGTGACTATATCCAAATTCTAGGAAAGTTTGTGAATTGAATGGCTGCCCTTTCAAACACAAACACTGCTTGAGAGAGAGAGGAGAAAGTGAATGGCAGAGGTATTTAAATAGAAGAAAACACAATATAATTAACTAGTTAATTTTTTCCTGTCAGCATAAATGCAATAAATTCTCAAATAGCGAACAATTCCTGTTAGTACATAAAACCTCAACAGTTACAGAAAGTGGCCATGATGAATTTACTATATTAAACAATTCTCCTTTCTAGGTCTAGACTTAACATAATATTGATACTTCACTTTTATATATGTGCAAAAAGTCTTATTTTATGAAAATATTTAATAGGACTTAAATGTTCAAGACCATTAAATTAAAATTTTAATAAAATAATTTTGAATTATTTTTTTAAATTATTGTTTATAATTTATATTTTGTGTTTTAATTTGAAGAAAAAACTTTCTGGGAAATAATTTTAGTTTTTACTTTTACATTAATAGATTTTGGTGAAATTTGCCTAATTTCTTACACTTTAAAAATAATTACATTTTGTTAGATGATTAAAAATGAGTCCAAGTTCAAGGTCATGATAGTGTACACAAAAGTGGAGCTCAAAAAAAGTTGAAAAAGTAAGAAAACTCTTTAGGAGGATAATCTGTCTATATATTTTTTTTAATTTCAGCTTATTATGGGGGTACAAAAGTTCAGGTTATATATATATGTTGCCCATTCCCCCCCAGCCCCCCGAGTC
>CM052436.1:30491923-30527393 GCA_028533085.1 Varecia variegata
CTGTAAACTAGTACAGCCCCTATGGAAAGCAATATGGAGATTCCTTAAACAGATTCAAGTAGACCTTCCATTCGATCCAGCAATCCCATTATTGGGCATCTACCCAGAAGAACATAAGTCATTCTACAATAAAGAAAATCACTTTTTTTTTGCACCTCTACCTTTTGTAAACAGAAGCAAATCACTTTTGTATGAAACTGAACAGCATTGCTGCAGTTTTACGTTAATCTAAAATTGGTCCTAATTGCATTTGTGGTTGACATAGACTAGATAAAAAAGTTAATGTTTCCATTAAAATGTTACATATTAATCATATGAAATGGTATGTGTTAATCACAAACATTGTCCTACTATGCCATCTTCCAAAATTGGGTATCAAATATTTTCTTAATTATAAGTTATTATATACAGAGTGACACAATAAATATCACGGCATGTTTTTACTTAATTAATAATATGCAATTTATTAGAAATTAGGGGGAGTTTTTGTTGTTCTTTAGAAGGGTATGTCTGAATGCTTTATTTAGAAAATTAGCTGAGTGTTATTGAACATGTCAAAAAAAGTCTAATGTAGTTTATTCTCACCAAACCACAGCTGTTTTGTTTGTGAAGTTATAACCACGTTTTCAAAAAAATCAACATTAAATATTTTTATATTATTTTGTATGCCATTCTAAATTTTTTTAGATGATTAGTGTCAATAACACAATATACTTCTTTTAAACACTTTTTGACTTCAAAAATAATTTAAATATTAGTTTTGAGTGAAGAGAGAGGAGGGTATACTCTACGCTCAACTGCCTCCAATGTACAAAGAGAAAAACAAGGTGGAGGCATTGGTAGAGCAAAGCTGCAACCTGGAGGTGCACCTAGCAGACTGAGACCATTGTTAGCAGGGGGAGAACAGAGACCACACAGTCAGGAGGAAGATGGGAGAATATGAGGGAAAACAAGAAGGAAGCAAAGGAAATGCAGAAAATGGCATACAGGTAGGGGACACAGTCACCTTGTCCCAGAGAGAAGGTGAGCTTCATGAAAAAGGAACATAAATATCAGCTCTCAGCATCGTGGGACATGGAGAGAAGGGATGACAAGTATCGTAGAGAAGACGTGCACTTTCAATGGTTATATGATTATTGGTTTCATGTCTATTTCCTTGAACTATGTTCGACATCCCCAATCATGTATGCAATGACTGGCAAAGAGCCGCTCCTCAATAAATATTTTGTGGGTGAGGGAGTGAGCAAGTGAGTGTTAATCACAAAGGAAAAGGCTAGGGCCTTGTTACACAAAATGTGGGCCTGTGACTAGCAAGAGCATTGGCGTCTCTCCTTCATGCTTGTTAGAAATTCACAATATCGGGCCCCCTCCAAAACTAACCAGATCAGAATCTACATTTTTAAAAAATCCCCCAAATGATTCCAAGGCATCTTGAAGTTTAAGAAACATTGGGCCAAATTTTGCATGTCCTGCAGACTTTAGATTAGGCAGATTTAAAGAGTTGAGCACAAATAAGGCATAATTTTAAACATGAACCTCTGGGAGGAACTATAGGAAAAAATGAAAGTTAGGGAGCTTGGAAAAATGAAATTTTGATTGTATAAATAATCCTGATGATAAATAAAAAAGTATGGTACTTAACAAAAAAAAATGCCAAAATGATGTTGGACAAGGAGTTCTCCGGGAGCCCAGGTTTTTAAAATAACAGGTATAATAGTCAATATTTAATGAAAGTTTCCTATATACCAGACACTGTTCTAGGCTCTTTATATGAATTAACTTATTTAATTAGACTATATTAACCCCATGCAATGGGAGGAATGCTGTCTTCATTGTATAGACGGAACCACTGAGGTACAAAGGAGTTGAACAAATGAGTTGAAATAGCAGAAAATTGTTGAGGCAATTTCCAAATTCAAGATTATGGCACAACAGAAGTGACTCTTATCTATAATATTTCAAAGTCTTAACTCAAAAATGGGGTTTTCTACAAGTCTACATATAACAAAAAAACTTTTATTTTCCTATCATTTTCCCTTTTAAATTGAGTTTGAATAGAGTAAGATAAAGAAATAGGTAGTCTCAGTATTCAGGACCAAAGGTATAATTGCTAATGGGTAAAGAAACTAACAAACTTCCTTAATTATTGTGTTTCTGTCTTCCCTGAAGATGGCAATAATCTGTGCACTGAAAAGAGGAAAACAGACATTCTTAAAGAAGCATATAAACTCAAGATGGGCGAAAGATTCAAAATCTACTCTAAATGAATAGTTACTTAGCCACAGAAAAGTTACGTCTCAGGGTATCAAGAAAACCTAAAATAAGCAAATGGGAAAACTGTAAATGATAATTTAGGAAGTATATAAGAGGGAAAGATTCTCGAAAACTCAAAAAAGGAAAAAGTGAACTATGTAAATTGCAGACTACAACAAATATCTTGACAATTGTTCTAAGAAAGATATTAGAAAATTTTGTATTAGACAATGAAAAAGCTATACATATATACAAATATTCATTTAACCTTGTCTGTGATAGGAAAAAATTAGAAGTAACCTAAATATCCAATCATAAGTTGTCATATAAATTATTATACTTCTGTATAATAAAATACTTTACAGTCTATGAAGGTGACTAGATAGAGAACTATATGAGCATAGAATGTTTAAAAAAATGTTTAGTAAACACTCAGTGTGTGTGTTTAGATGTAAATTTATTGAAAAATAAAATATCTAGAAAAAGTTCATAGAAAGATATTTACACAAATGTATAATATTTATAGAAGAATGTGTGGGGATTTTTAGCATCTGTTTTTTGTTCACCTATGCTTCATAAAAATTGTATAATGAACATGTATCATCTTTGATTTTTTAAATTTTGTAAAGCAACATCTATTGAAGAGATGGTTTGTGAGGATCCCTCACCGCACCATCAGTTTTTGTGTCCAGCAAGTCCCACTTATTTCTTTGGGAGTTTACAGATCAGTGAAAGGAAGAATTGTGGTAACCATAGTGGGATTTATGCCAAATGAGCAAACCAGGAATTGAGAAAGTAACTTCCTGAACCTGATAAAAGACATTTCATCTCAGTTTGCTGAGACTTTTAATCACAAATAAAGGTTGACTTTTGTCAAAGCTTTTTCTGCACCTACTGAAATGATCATATGGTTTTCTCTTATATACTGTTAATACGATGGATTGTATTAATTTACATTAGAATTTTAAACCAACTTTGTATTCCTGCAATAAACGCCACTTGCATTATCCATTTACTATATAGCTGAATTCAAAACATTGTCTCAGTTATCTTTTTAATATCATAGAATGTGTTGTGATGACTCCCATTTTATTTCTGATATTTGTGATTTTTGTTTTCTATTTTTATTTCTTTGATCAATATAGCTAAACATTTAATAACGTTGTTGATAATTTCTAAGAGCCAGCTTTTTGGCTTTCTTACTTTCCTCTATTGTTTGCCTATCTTCCTTCCTTCCTTCTTTCCTTCCTTCCTTCCTTTCTTTCTTTAATTTCCTCTTACCTTAAAGATTTCCTTTCTTCTACTTTATTTGGATATAGCTACCTGATACGGAACCTTGGATTATTGATTTTAGGTCTTACTTCTTCCTTATCTAAGCATTTAAATTTACAAATTTTCCTTCAATATAGCATTGAAGGAAATTAGCTATATTACACAATTTTTGATTTGGGATCAATTTTGATTAGTTATATTTTAATTATCATTTATTATAAATGATCATGTCAGTTATAAAAATCAAGTACTATTATTGATTTCTAATCAAATTCTGTGTGGTCAGAGAACATTCAAGTATTTTATATTAATTAAGAGCTTCTATCTATGATATTTTAATAGAAAGCTAGAAAGAACATCACTCCTACCCTAGCAACAATGAAGAGTTCAGATAATCTTCAAAATCACAACTTTTCTGGGATGCAATGAATAGCTGAGGTCACAGAGCAAATAATAAAATAAAAGTCTATGGAAAGACAAACAAAGCCAAAGAGAAACAGTACAAAAGCACTTGCTTACCTGGCACAGATGCCAGACAACAAACCCTAATAAGCAAGTAAAGAAAGAACTCTGCTAAAGTTTTAAGAACTATCCAAAAACTAATTGTGAACTAGCATGAGAGAATATAGCCTTTAGAAGCCACAGATACTAAGGGAATTTGCACCCACTTTGTCCTTTCTTACTAGAGACCTCAACAATTTACTAACAATTACTCAATAAATGGTAATTGTTAGTAAATGTAGTAGTAATAATCGTTATCACTCACAGTGATGATAATTACCAATTTGCCATTTTCTACTGAAAATTCTGCCAATAGTATAATCCAAATAATATTATTTAATAGAATACTATAATATCTCTAGGCCCTACAGGAGGATGTATTTTCTTTCCATTTCATATCAAATAGTTACTGAATAGCAAATATTTTCATTATACATAAGAAAATATGGGAAAAAATAAACATAAGTAAGTAACAGACCTTAAAACCAACAGTAAATCATTACACAGTAACATAACTCTCTCACTGTGGTGTCACCATTTAGAAATGAAAATTAAAATGAAGGAAAAATAGAGCTAAATGTATAGAAAATAGGATACCCATAGAAACTGGAGTCTCAAAAAGGAGAGTAAGAGCAAAAAAATACACAACAGAATAATTATTACTCTTGGGTTGTGCCTATCAACACATGAGTGGATTAATAAAATGTGGTATATGTATGCCATGGAGTTCTACTCAGCCACAAAAACAATGGTGATCTAGTACCTCTTGTATTATCTTGGGTAGAGCTGGAACCCATTCTACTACATGGAATATCACAAGAATGGAAAAACAAACACCACATGTACTCACCATCAAATTGGTATTAACTGATCAACACTTAAGGGCACGTACAGTAATAACATTCACTGGGTGTTGGGCAGATGGGAGGGAAGAGGAGGGGATGGGTATATACACACCTAATGGGTGTGGTGCGCACCATCTGGGGGATGGACACACTTGAAGCTCTGATTCAGGTGGGCCAAAGGCAATATATGTAACCTAAATATTTGTACCCCTGTAATACACTGAAATAAAAAAAAATTATAAAAAATTATAATTATTACTCTGTCAATTTAAAGAATGGACAGTTACAGTTATGGCAATAACAGAACAGGCAAAACTGACATATAAACTATGTTGCAGTATCATATTGTAACATAGAAGTGTATATAATAATAATACATAATACTTAGGACCAAACATTGCCTATCTATTTTACAGTGAGTTCCTCTTTTAATTTTAAAAGGTTAATCGATCATGTATTTTTGCAGTTATCTATAACACCCCTGCTAAAATGGCAGTAAAGAAATGAAATGGCATTAAGCCACAAGGAATGAAACAACAGGAAAGCAGACATGAGGTTTTCATATTTTACCAGGCGGTGGGAAAACTGGTAGATAATGAAAGAAAGCAGATAAATGAGTAGTAGCTTGGCTCCTCTGTACCCATGAAAAGCTCAGAACTAGAAAGCACAAGGCATCTTAAAAGGTGGCGTGTATTAATAGCACAGGGCTAAAAACAGATTATAAGTCTTTTATGCATAATGAAAAACTGTAGCTAGGTCCCATGACCATACTTCATAGCTGGGCAATAATTTATCTACCCTCACTCCAGGAAAGAGACTGGAGATTTACCAGGTACAAGGCACAGCATAAGTGGATTAAGTAGAAATTTACATAATAATAAAGAGTGGGATCTCCCGATTCATTATCCATTATAATTCCCAAAATGCCTCCAAGAAAGAAACTAGAAGATTCTTCTCTGTAGTAGTTGAACAGCCCGAGAGACTAGATTCTTTCTCTAGCACACTGACTGATCAAATTCAATAAACCTCACTCTCAGGAAGGTACTACTTGGCACACAGAGTTTCTGCATCTCACTTTTGAATATTAATGAACATCCGAAGAATACCAATATTTGAAGAGACCTCTAACCTGAAAAGCAGGGTGATAATGGGGGAGGAGAAGAGAGGGCTTTTTTGTATAGCATCACTGGGTGACACTGTAAAAGACACTGAATAACTTCTACCATTCACTAAATACCATTTTTTGGAAGATTGTAGCTGATACCTTTCATTTAATATAAAAGTTAAAGATATGTACATAATCCATCTATTCACACATACATTTCAAAAATTACTGGGCATCTTCTGATTTCTAGGCACTAGGCAAATCACTAAGGGTAAACAAAGAAAAATAAAATCATTTCTCTTTAAAGTAGCTAAGAGTCTAGAGGAAAAAAGAAAAATGCACAAACACACACAAAAATACAATGAAGTGTGATAAATGATAAAATAATAAGATGGACACAGTCTGAGGCATCATATAGGAAAAGTAATAAAATATTTGGGAGAGTCTTCTTCCCAAAGCAGTATTAAGACATAGTACTTTACACAAACTCATTAATACAATTACAGATGTAAATATTGTAGGTGCTTTTTAAGGTAATATAAGGGAAAATTTATAAATAAAGAATGTTGAGAATTTTTTCTGCCTTTGAAAACTAAAAGACTTACATAAGAAACCTCTTTCAAAGAAATTATCTACTTCATCAGATGTTCTTAGTAAGACTCTAACTGTATCAGTGGAGCATACTCCTATTAATCTACAGCTGCACTGGGTTCTCTATTTCCAACTTTGTGTTATTATAATGAAGTTTCTTTAAATGGTTAAAGAATTGGCATGAAAGTTTGAACAAATTGTATTAAAAGCCTTCAAGTATTGCACTTAATTAAGCAATACTAATATATCAACAGTTTTACCAAGCTGTTCATTTGTTTCATTTCACATTCACAAGAGGAAGCATACATACAAAGATTTAATAAACATTATTTTTAAAATCATCACAATTTGTTCTCCATCAAGGAAACATATTAATATTAATCAATCTTTTAAATACTAATGTTTTCAGATAACTTTGTTCCATTTCAAACACTGAGAGTCTATTCTTTTTTTCCTAGTAAAATTCCAAGAGTAGATATTAATTACACTAGAGCCTATTTTGCATATACCATTAAGAACTAGCAATAATCCAGCATGCGTTCTACCTTGATTTACCAAAAGCAACTTTGTTTTTTTTGGCACTGTCTATATGACTACATTTATGCAGAAATGACCAGCAATACATTGTGAAGACAAAAGAGAAAAACCCGTTTATCTTATGAATATACTAGTTTTTTCAATTCTACCTTGGAGAACTCCAATGGGTTGAGTAGTACTGGTACAAATGCACACAAAGCACCCTATCTGGCTGCCCTGAAGCTGTGCAGTTGCAAATTACATTTCTGCAAAACATTTTCACTTTAAAATTTGCTTTGTATGTGTTGATACGACAAGATTCTAATCAAAAGATTATCAACCTCAAAGATACCTCGTTTAAGTGTCAAAACTTGATGGTTTTGTTCAGATTTCATTGCTAGCTTTTGTCACATAAATTTGATCTTATATTACATAATACCTTACCCTTTTTATGAAAGTTCATATACTGTATCCAAGTATACTCAAGGTAACTTTTGGAGATAGAATTAGCCTATTTCCATATTAGATTTTAGAAAGCTGAAATTAGAAGAAATTAAGTACCTTTTTTAAGTCATCAAACAGGTTAATGAAATTAAGAGCCACATTAGTTCAATTGTAATGCAAATCTCCTTTGTGAACTTTATGCCCAGTTTTCTTATGAATGCACAGATACAAATGAAATTTTCTTATTGCCTTACCAAATACAGAATAAAGGAGAAATTGAAAAGTGGTATTGAAAATACGAAGACTAATATAAACAATGGCTCTAGGTAAAATACAATTGTAATATAACTGAGAACATCATCAAAACTTTTAAGAGGCATAGATATATTGACATTGACTATTTCTTGAGATATTTGGATTTTTACCTGCAAGGTTTGATGACATAGCAGTTTAGTGGCATTAGTATCTATTTTGACTGTATTTGATCAACTGTTATTTTTCTATCATATTATCATAGTGGTTATAGATCACATAGTCTTCAACATTTTTGCCCAGCCGTATCACTCATTGTGGTGTGCAAAACACTGTGCTCTAATTCTTTTGGTTGTGGAGCCAAATAACAATAGGGCAACAGATAGGAAATCAATTCAACATTTGTGTTTATTTTGTCCACTACTCACCTACCCAATTTTAGAGATGAGCTAACTATGGCTTAATTGACCTAAGGTAAGATTGTTGCATAGTGATAGACCTGGAACCTTCTCATTCAGTGGTCTGCTACATAATATTACATATGTCTGGAAAATAACTCATGAATTCAGCTAACTAAAATGGAAATTTTAATGATTTATATACAAAATCAATCTAAATTATGAACACAATTTTTTGCCAATGCTTTAGATATGATAATATTTTCAAAGGAATACCCTAGGCATATTTTCTACTTACAAAAAATAGACATTATCTGTAATAGGAATTATTTCCAATCCATTCTTCTCCTTCATATTAAGGAATTATTAAATTATATTTATTTAACATTCTCATATCTTTCTATTTGACTTCTTTCCAAAAGAAGAACTAAGCAATTATCTGATGAATTTAATGAATACATAAAATCAATCTGAATAATTACAAAAAAAATGCTTTTCCCATAAACTTAGGAAGCAGTTGCTTATTTGATTGCTTTTATTTGCATTATGAGTTTTCATTTCACTCTGCAGTATTTTTTTTTTCAAAATAGAAAAAAGGTACTTACAATAATGTACCTAAAAATTGACCTCTTGATGTCATGGAATGAGTCAGTGCATATTACTTATGAAGTCTAAGAAATCAGGTTAGTCTTCTGCAGTTAGCTAAGGAACTCAAGGAAAACATACACCATTAAAACACAAAAGTAACATTATTTAGGCTGGCACCACCTATCCTAATTCTGTCTACACTACTTACATTCTTTTACAACTTCTCAGTTTTTCCCTTAATTTTGCATTTTGTGGCTGGCTTTTACAGTTATCTTAACCACATAGTCAGCTTAATTGAAAGGAACAAGAGGTTCAACTTAGTCTTAAACTGAGATCAATATTATCAAAATAGGGCAATTTGTCCTTAATAAAATCTCCTTTCTGGCAAAAGCTCAAGAAAGGCTATTAGTGTGTTGCCTATTAAGACATGTGTCCCTCATTCTGCATATTTAAGACTAAAAATAAACAAGACCTTTACGCACTAACACTTTCTGGATCTTTAATCTAAGCTTTCAAAAAGAACTTGTCTGGGATGACTTAATTCTCTTTAAACAACTTAAAAGCAGTGAACTTAAAAACGGATTGAGATTCAGGCCTCTAAAATGTCCTCTGATATCTACAGAAGCAGCCTCTATGGCATCCTCTAGTTAATCAGAGAAACCCTTGCTGAGTGCTGTGACTGTGTCCTGCCTGTCAGGTTAAGTATCCGTGCCCTGCATAGCAAATGGAATACCTCTAGGGCACTATGTCCTGTTGTAGCATGCAAGATGCATTTTCATCACTGATACCTAAGCAAATTTGTTCACTGCAGTAGCAATAGCAGAAGCACTTGAAACTTTTTATCCCCTTTGCATCATAGGTGGAGTCTTTTCCACACCTTCACTTAATATAACTACTCCCTAGATACATTGTCAAATTGTAAACTTCAATTGCATAAGTCCAAACACACCATCTGGAAACATCCTAAAGTTAAGGTCTTTAATTCCCCAGAATGCAGGTTGGTTCCTATTGCACTATTAAACAGAAGAATAAAATCCGCTAGATATGTACATCCACAGAGCAACTTCTGATCTCTGTGGACAACTTGCTCTTTGCATTACCATTGCAGAAACTCTATGAACAGGGAGGAGACATTCTTATTGTTTGTTGAGGAGGTACAACCTTAGACTTTCTCCATAGCTGTCATGTACAAGATTTGTTACAAATTACTTTGGGTACAAGTGTAAAACTGAAGTAATCAATATCATATCTTCTAACAAACTTCCTGTGTTCTATTATGAAAGTTATAAATCTTGACTTCCTCCAAAATCATTTTCACTATACTTCCCTAAATGAGTAACTGTAACCACATTGCCATATTTATAAGGGACAAGTGCTAGAACTGTGCAAATCGTGGCACAGGGAATAGAAGTTTATGAATTGTGTGAGAGAATAAAAACATGAAATAAATACTGATAACCTGAAGTCATTACCTATAATTCAGCTAACGTTTACTGAGTAGTAAGTTCCAAGCATTATGGTTAGTGTTTATATACAGTATCTCATTTAAATATACAATGCCAGAGAATAAAGGTGACTTTGCCAAAGGAAGATGGACTGGAAAGCACAGGTTTGGTCTATAAGAAAGATTTATCTAAGATGGTCTTTGGAGGGCAGAAAGCACTGGGAGGTGGAAGAGCAGAAAGGATCTCTATAACAGGAGTTCCTTTCCGGGAATATGAATCTAGGACAGGCAAACCCCAAGTGAAAATCAGTCTTGGTGGGTCCATCTGTGGACTGCAGGGGTGGTGTTCTGTATAAAAAAATCTGTCCCACCTCTCCCAGCATTGGAGACCTGTTTCAGTGCTGAGAAAGTGCCACCTTGCAAGAAGCATTCAAGTTTCTAAGGTCTGTTAAAGCAGGTTTGGGGAATTCTTGGCAGGCTGACTGGACTCTGTTTACAGGGCTATAAAACATTAGTCTGGAAAAAGAATGAAGGGCAAAAACAGAAAAGGTCAAATATTCTCTCAAGGTCAAGTACAGGTCAAAACACTAGAAATGTATTCTAAGGCATCCCCTGGAAATTCTAAGGCAACCAGAGGGAATGCCTTAGAATAAAATCATGAATAAATCCTGACCCCATTACCTTGCCTATCTCCCTTTCCCTCTTGCCACAACCCCAATTCTTTTCCAGGAAATGCCTTCTTTATTAAATTTGGGGTAAATAGGTATCTGGGCCCACCGAATGGCTAGCTCACTATCCCACTACCGAAAACTTATGCATATAATTCCCATTTCATTCTCCATGTCTCACTTCACCTCATTCCTAGCCATCCAGCTGGATAAAGTCACTAAGACAAAGCAAAGATAAAAAGAAAAAGGAGACAAAACTCTTTTATTTTAGATGTTTTCAGAAAGGCGGTTCATGTCATTTCCAGATGCCATGAACAGATAATCTCCAAGGTATCAGTCAAGTTAAAGAAATGGGACTTTTTTCCTCCCCCGCCCTTCTCCACGCATCAGCGGCAGGGGAGGGAGCAGAGGGATAACAGAAGAGACAGGGAGGGGGGAAAGTGAGAGAAGCAAGAAGAGAAAGGGGTGTTGAAGGAAGAGATGACGGCAAGAAGAGAGGGGTGCTAGGCGTGCTGGAGAGCCGGGTCGTCCGCCCGCCTGCGCCCGGACCGCGCCCGACTCCCCCAGTGCGCAGTCGGCGCCGCGGCCGGGAGAGCAGTCGGGGCGCGCCGCTGTCCTCCCGGCCGCTGCCGGCGCCCCGCGGGGTAGCCCCTGCCTGCCCGTGCCCCGGGCCTGGGGGTCCACCTTTCCTGCTCCGGACTGCTGCTAGTAGCGCTCCGGGTGAGTGTGCGGATCTGCGCTGAGCAGGGGAGAGCGCCGCACGCCCGCGGCTGGCTTGCAGGTGGGGAAGGAGCGTGGGGGAGTCGGGGTGCGGGGCAGGCGCCTGATCTCCGCAAAAGGGCTGAGAAGCCCCGTGCGGCTGGGGCCAGTTCCTTTCCCAGACTACTTTGGTCGAACAGCGCATGAATTCAAGAATTGCCCTCTCCCTGTCTGCCCACAATCTCTGCTCCCTGGGGGCGAAGTTTCGGGGAGCAGGCAAGGTACTCGGCGGAGCAGGTGGTCCAGGCTGGGAGGGAAGGAGGGGTCAGACCCTGGCCCAAGAGCAAGGGGTGGCGGTCCAAGCCGACGACACCCTACTTAGGGCGCAGGCTCCCGGCCCGCCTACCTTTGGGAGCTGCTGGGATGTAGAGAGACGGGGGCACGGGCCACAGTCCAGCACTAGAAGGACGGGAGAGTCGTCTAATCCATCCCTCGGTGGGATCTCTGAGGATTCAGGGGGAAACGATAAGATAAATGTGAGCAGGTGGGAGAAGCCGTAGGTCGGGAATCGCTTGCAGTTTTCCAACTTGATTTCCCGCGGGTACTTTTAGGGCAGGAGAGAGCTTCCACCTCGCGGCTGCAACGTGCCTGGCTGCTGTTTTCAAGGAAAGGTCGTTGGCACCTTCGTGTTTGGAGGGGTGATTGAGCAAAGGAGAAAGGGGGATCCAAGTGGCCGGCAGACTCCAAAGAGGCTGGGCGAGCACAGCTCTGTGCCCAGAAAGTTGAGACGTGAAATGGAGCGATAAGGAGAAAGAATACATACGAAGATTGGCATTTGGGGAGCCTCAAATGCTAGATTTTTGGGGGGTACTATTTCAGTTTGCATGAAGGGGGTGGTCTCTGATAGCCCGGGCACTAGATAGGAACAGAACGTGGGTCGCCACGCACTTTGAAAAAAGTCTTGAGGAGCAGACTTCGTTTTTCCTGCCTGTTAAGTACTTCTCAGGCACCTTGACCGTAGTAACATAGTTAAGATGATTTGTTAGGTGAACATTTAAGATGATATAAGCAGGTAGCTACCCTTTCCTTCAATTTCTCTGAAATAGTTATGTAATTATTGCAGTTTGATTAAATTTTAGCGGGCGTGCTATGTTAAAAAAAAAGTAAAATTGTAGAAATTCAAAAATGGGTTTCACTGTAGTTCCATTTACACACAGACCTTTGAAATTTGATTTGATAATCGACAATCTAATGATACCTAAGTTTGATTTGTCCCATTTGTCAATATGTTTATTGGAGGAGGTGCACTAGACTCCGAGCCACCTTTCACAGATGGAGTGAGAGTGTCCACAGGGAAGCAAACCTGAGGAAGACTCTGCCATCCCTCCTGGACTTACAATTGCTATTCCTTCTCCTCTCCCTTCCCTCTTCTGCACACTCATAAGCAGTTTCAAGCATCACCACTTTGTGTCTCCTCCAAGAAAAGCGTAGTTCTTGTTTCTCTCCACCCCATTCTAATCTGTGCTTCAAGGTCAGTCTTGACAATGAAAGTTGTTATTCACTGTTTCCAATGAGAACTGATTTTCTAAGCTTAGGGTGGAGTGTTCCTTAAGGCTCTGGTCCCTGCCCCTCCCCCGGAGATCTGTATGGTAGGTGGCCTGTTAGAAACCAGCACGCACAGCAAGAGGTGAGCGGGCAGTCGCAGTGGAGCCAGCAAAGTTTCATCTGTATTTACAGCCATGCAGCCCGCTCCCCATCACTGCCATCACCGCATATGCTCCGCCTCCTGTCAGATGAGCGGGGGCACTAGATTCTATTCCTATGGGCACACACCCATAGGAACGTGAACCCTACTGTAAAACTGCGCATGCGAGGGATCTGGATTGCACGCTCCTTATGAGAATCTAGTGCCTGATGATCTCAGGTGGAATTGAGATGGTGATGCTAGCGCTGGAGAGGGCTGCAGATACAGATTATCATTAGCAGAGAGGTTTGACTGCACAATAAATGTAATGCACTTGAATCATAGCAAAACCATCTCTCCCGCAACATAGGTCTGAAGAAAAATTGTCTTCGGTGAAACCAGACCCTGGTGCCAAAAAGGTTGGCACAGCTACATTAAGGAACAAACTCAGATGTTTCTAGAACAAATTTTATACTTGAGAGTCCCCAGATATGAAAAATAACTTATTTTACTTATTTTTAATTCAAGAAATTTTAGTGTATTTTTCCACACACCTTTTAGTTAGTATGAATCATTTATTCAAGCCTCATTCCTTAGGCTTATTACAGAACTAATGAGCAGTAGTTATATCAAGGGGTTGTTCCCCTTCAAACGTATACAAAGAACTCTATTTACTGGAATGAGAACTTTAAAGAATAATGCGATTTTTGCCACCTTACCTCATGAGCTAAGTTTCATAAATGGGTATGTGTGAGAAACAACACATTTGTAAAAGCAACTTTGTCATTTTTAATAAATAAATAAATGTATTAACTAGTTCTATAAAGTTTTTAGTTATTTTCATAAAGGCTACAGTAAAGCTGCTAATAAAAATTATACAGACACCTTTCTTAGAAAATATTTTGTTTTTAATTTGAAATTATGTGCATATTTTTTAAAGACATCAAAAATTATAACTTCTTAATTGGAAATGAGATGAGTAATAGTTTGAATGTTCTTATCTAGCAAATATGGTCCCCTTTGCATTTTTTCAAAATATTAAGGGGGCACACATGTTTTTGTTACATGGATACCTTGTGTGATACTTAAGTCAGGGCTTTTATTGTGACCATCACCATAAAAGTGTTCATTGTACCAGATAGTTTTTACCCCTCAACCACCTACCAACCCCCTCTCTTGGTTTCCATTGTCCTTTACATCTCTTTTTACCCATATATGCCCATGGTTTAGCTCCCAATTATTAGTGAGTATATGTGTTGTTTGTTTTTCCATTCCTGAGATAGTTCACTTAGGATAATGGTCTCCAGTTCCATCCAAGTTACTACAAAAGACTTTAATTCCTTTTTATGCCTGAGTGGTATTCCGATTATATATATGGTATATATAAACATTATATGTAATATATACATAAAATCTCACATTTTCTTTATCTTTATGAATTGATGGGCACTTAGGTTGATTCCACATCGTTGTAGTTGTGAATTGTGCTACATAAACATTCGAGTACAGGTGTCTCTTTGACATAATGACTTCTTTTCCTATGGG
Source organism: Varecia variegata (assembly GCA_028533085.1). Taxonomy (NCBI): domain Eukaryota; kingdom Metazoa; phylum Chordata; class Mammalia; order Primates; family Lemuridae; genus Varecia; species Varecia variegata. The sequence continues at coordinate 30,506,729 of CM052436.1, forward strand.
TACATACCCAGTAGTGGGAGTGCTAGATGGAATAGTAAGTCTACATTTATTTCTTTGAGGAATCTCCATACTGTTTTACATAGAGGTTGTACTAATTTGCAATCCCATCAACAGTGTATAAGAGTTCCTTTCTTACTGCATCTCCACCAGCATCTGTTGTTTTTTGACTCTGTATTATAGTCATGGCCATTAATGACAGGAGTGAGATGGTATCATATTGTGGTCTTAATTTGCATTTCCCTGATGATTACTGGTGCTGAAGATTTTTTCATATGGATATCTTGGCCATTTGTCTATCTTTTTTTGAAAAACTACTCTTAATGTCTTTTGCTTACTTTTTAATGTGGTTGCTTGATATTTTTCTTGTTGATTTGCTTGAGTTATTTGTAGATTCTGGATGTTAGCCCTTTATCGAATATATAGTTTGTGAATACTTTCTCCCATTCTGTAAGACAAGGTTGTCTGAGTACTCCGTAGATTATTTCCTTTGCTGTGAAAAGCTTTTTAATTTAATTAACTCCCATTTATTTATTTTTGTTATGCTATATTTGCCTTTGAGAACCTAGTCATAAATTCTTTGCCTAGGCCAATGTCTGGAAGAGTTTTTCCCACTTTTTCTTCTAGGATTTTTATGGTTTCATGCCTTACATTTAAGTCTTTTTATCCATCTTGAATTAATTTTTGAATATGACAATAGATAGGAGTCCTCTTTCATTCTTCTGCATGTGACTATCCAGTTTCCCCAGCACCATTTATTGAATAGGGCATCCTTTCACCAGCGTATGTTTGTCTGCTTTGCCAGGGATCAGTTGGTTGTAGGTAGATGGTTCTATTTCTGGATTCTCTATTCTGTTACACGGGTCTATGTCTCTATTTTCATACCAGTACCATGATGTTTTGATTAGTTATAGCCTTGTATTATAATTTGAAGTCAGGTTAGGCGATGCCTCCAGATTTGTTCTTTTAGCTTAAGATTTCTTTAGCTATCCAGGCTCTTTTTTGGCTCCAAATGAAGGTTAGAATTATTTTTTCTGGATCTGTGAAATATGACATTGTATTTTGATGGGGATTGCATTGAATCTGTAGATTATTTGGAGCAGTCTGGCATTTTAAAAATGTTGACTCTACCAATCCATGAGCATGGAATATTTTTTTATTTATTTGTGTCATCTATAATTTATTTTATCAGTGTTTTGTAGTCATTCTTGTGGAGCTCTTTCATCTCCTTGGATAAGTATATTCCTAGGTATTTTATTTTCTTTGTAGCTATTGTGAATGACATTATGAGTCCTAGATTTGCTTCTCTGCTTGTCTGTTGTTGGTATATAGAAATGTTAGTGATTTGTGTACATTGGTTTTATAACCTGAGACTTTGCTGAATTTATTTATGAATTCCAGGAGTCTTTTGGTGAATTCTTTAAGGTTTTCTATTAATAGATACAAGATCGTATCATCAGCAAATGTGGATAGTTTGACCTCCTTTTTTCCTGATTTGGATGCCCTTTATTTCTTTCTCCTGCCTGATTGCACTGCTAGAACTTCCAATACTATGTTGAATAGAAGTGGTGATAGTGGCACCCGTGTCTTTTCTAGTTCTTAGGGGCAATGCTTTCAACTTTTCCCCATTCTGTATTGTGTTGGTTGTGGGTTTGTCATATATGGCTGTTATAATTTTTAGGTGCATTCCTTCTATGTTTGTTGAGGGGTTTTATCATGAAAGGGTGCTGGATTTTATCAACTGCTTCTTCTATATCTATTGAGATGATCATATGGTATTTTTGTTTCTGTTTATGTGGTGAATTATGATCAATCCTGGAAAATGTTTATGTGTTGATGATAAAAATGTATATTCAATAGTTCCTAGGTAGAATGTTCCATAAATCTCTGTCAGGTCCATTTGTTCTAGAGTCTCATTTAAATCCAGTGTTGTTTTATTGGTTTTCTGCTTCGATGATCTGTCCAGCTCTGTCGGTGTGATTTTGAAGTCCCCAGCAGTTATGATTTACTGTTTATTTCTTTGCTTAGACCTAGTAGAATTTGCTTTATTAATTTAGGAGCTCCTATGTTAGGTGCATATATGTTTAGGATTATGTCTTCTTGTTGAATTTCTTCCTCTTCCATTATATAATGACCATCTTTGTCTTTTTTCACAATTATTGATTTAAAGTCTATTTTATCTGATATGAGAATGGCTACACCTGCTTGCTTTTGGATTCCCTTTGTGTGAAATACTCTTTCCACCCCCTTACTTTAAGTCTGTGTGAGTGTTTGTGAGTTAAATTTGTTTCTTTGAGATAGCATATACTTGAATTATGTTTTTGTTGTTGTTGTTCTTCTTCTTCTTCTTTCAGCCAGTCTATGTCTTTTAAGTGGGACATTAAGACCATTCACATTCTGTGTTAGTATTGATATGCCAGATAATTTTCTGTTTGTCATGTTGGATGATACCTTGTTGTTTTGTTTTCCCACTTGTGCTATTGTTTTATAAGATATGTGAGCTTTTACTTTAAGGTGTTTTTACACTGGTGGGTATCTATTGTGCTATTCCACATGTAATGTACTTCGGAATATTTCCTGTAGGGCAGGCCTGGTATTGATAAATGCCCTTAGTGTTTGCTTGTCTGAAAAAGTCTTTATTTCTCCATCATATTTCTCCATCTCCTACAAAACAATTTAGTTTTGGAGGATCCAAAATGCTTGGCTGTCAATTGTTTTGTTTGAGAAGCTTAAAAATGAGGCCCAATCCCTTCTGATTTGTAAGGTCTCTGCTGAGAAGTCTGCTGTTAGCCTAATGGGTTTTCTTTTGTAGGTTAGTTGTTACTTTTGTCTTGTAGCTTGTAGAATTTTCTCCTTCATTTTGACTTTGGCCAGGGTGTTGGCTGTCAGCCTTGGAGGTGTTCTATGTGCTATGAATCTTCCCTGTATTCAATGACCATCTTGCATCTGGATATCTGAATCTCTGACGATACCAAGGAAGTTTTTCTCAATAATTCCCTCCAATAGGTTTTCCATGCTTTTTACTTTTTCTTCTTCTACTCAGGGATACCTATAATTTGTATATTGGCTCATTTCACATATTTCTCTGAGTGATTGTTCACTCTTCTTTATCCTTCATTCTACATCTTTGACTGACTGGGTTAGTTAGAAAGCTTTGTCTTAAACCCTGAGATTCTTTCTTCTGCTTGGTCTAGCCATTTGTTGAAGCTTTCTGCCATATTTTGAAGTTCCTCAAATGACTCTTTTATTTCTTTGAGTCTTCTTATATCATTTCTTATGTTGTCTAGCTCTTTAGCTACTTTTTCATTTTTTTCATTGATGTCCTAAAATATTTTTTTTTTTTTTTGGCTTCTTTGTGTTGGTTTTCAACTTTCTCTTCAATGCCATTCATCTTATTTGCCATCCATATTCTGAATTCCATTTCTGACATTTCCACAATTTCCTTTTGGTTAGCATCTGTTGCTGTGAATCTGTTGTGATCCTTTCAGGGTGTTGAACTAGCTTGTCTTTTCATGTTGCCAGAGTTCTCTTTCTGGTTTCTTCTCATCCAAAACCTCTTATCTCAGCTCAGGGTAGATAGGTTTGCTATCTCCTTTGCTGGGAACTTTTCTACTTAGTGAGAAGAAAGGGAGGTCCCTAGATGGCACTTTTGTGACCTATTCTGGAAGATTGATTCAGTGGGAGAGGGGCAGATGTACTAAGAGCCTGTAAATGCAGCTGTTCTGTGTTGTCCCATTCCCCTGTGATTGTCACAGTCCAAGTCAATGCTAGATGGTATCTGTGTGGAGTGGTGGGTTGTTCCCCAGTCCACTGTTGGAAGCTTGGGCAAGAGGCTGTCCCTCAGGCAAGTTCCTCACCACAGAGGCTGGCATTGCAGGAGATTTCTTTGCCCATTTCTCTCCATGGTTATGGCAGTGGTAGCTGGGTGAGGCTATCTAGGCAGTGCTCATGGTTGTTAGGGATACAGGTGTTTGTTCTGTCCAGGTCCAGGTGCAATTATGACTTGCAGCTAGCAGGTATTTGGTGGAGTGTTGGACTGTGGGGGCAGTTCCCACCAGGCAATTAGTAGGAGCCTGTGGGTGGGACCATGGGGACCAGGAGGCATGAAAGCCTTGGAGGCAGGGTCAGGGGGTCTGGTGGCATGGGGTCCGAGGGGGCAGGGCCATGGGCAGGGCTACAGGGCCAGGCTGCCAGGTGGCTGGGGCTCTTAACCCGCCAAAGCAGTCAACATGGGGCTTCTCAGGTGGTATCTGCATTGCTCATTCTGCTCAACTCCCCCATGAGGGGAAGGGGTCTTGGCTACCTGTCCTGGGTGCACATGTCCTCCCTGCCACCCCCCAACCTGGCCAGGGCGATGCTGAGCTGGCTGTAGCAAAGCCAAGTCCTGCATAGACCAGGTGCTCTCCACTTCAGAGCTCAGAATGGCATCAGCTGCAGTGACCCAGGAATGAAGGCCACTGGGTTCCTGATGTGCTCTCTCTCTCTAGCACAATGTCACTGCACAGACTCCAAGCAGCTCCCTAATCAGTCCAGTGGTCTGCAGTGGCAGTGGGAGCCCCTTCACAGCTCAGGGCATAGTGTCCATGGGGGACCATAAAGTCCCAGCATTCTCTCCTCTTGACCTTCGTCATGTGTGGGTGCCTCCCCCAGGTACCTTCTGATATTGCTGAGTGGATCACCCCATCACGTTCTTCACTCTGTTCCCCATCACTTCTCCAATGTGTCACAATGCTCTCTCAAAGAAGGCCCATCCATAGGTGGGCATCCACCTGCAACGTTCAGTCCTCTCCTTGAGAGCAGTGCACCAGGCTGCTTCTAGTCCACCATCTTTCTGGGTAGCCCCCCCTTTTGAATTTGATTAACTATTACTGAAATCATTTCAAGGATATTTTTGGTATGCACTTTCTACTACCTTAGCAATAAATGGATAATGTAAAACCACATGGGCATGGCAATATTTGAAAAGCCAAGGCTAGATTCTCTTTTTTTCAGTATTAGAGGTGGGAGGGTTAATTTTTTTTCAAGAAGAAATGGGAGGGATGCTGTTTGCCTCATAATTGTTATTATGTTGCCTCATAATTGTTATTAACTAAAAGCACTATTAATCCTTAGATAATGGGATCCAGAGACTCCTGGGGAAGCATCTGTAGTGATCCAACCTAGGACCACAATTCCTGTGCCCTACAATGGGAAACCATGCCTACCCATTCCCTCAGCCTTAAATTAGATAAGCAAGAAATACTAATTTCTGGTTCAAAAGTGAAGAACCTTTAAAGTGCAGTAGGGAAACTCAGAATTGGGATCTGTAACAGAAATGATTCTTCCATTTGAAAAGACCAAAGAGAAATGTTTTAGAGCCTAAGAATGAACATAAAGAGGCAAAAATTATACCAATGAGTGCACATGAGTATTAAAGAAGGGGAACTGTATGGATCTGATAATCTCTCCAATTTGTGTGTGTTGTTTCCTTCTCTCAGAGGTATTAATAATATGTGGCCTTTTAACCTATAGTGTGGAGTTTCTATTTTCTTCTACATACAATGGGAAAACATGAATGCATTTCAGCAGGAAATTGTTTTACTGAGATCTTCTTGCTATTATGTGGAAATCAGCTGTTGGAAGACAAGAGGGGCAACAAGGAGTCTGTCAGGAAGCCACTAGAATTTCCCAGCCTAATTTTTAACCAGAGTGATAGCAGTAGAGATGGTGAGAAAGGAGCTGAATTCTGCATCTCTTTGGAGGTAAAGGTGATAAAACTTGATGATGAATTAGATGTGGTTGCTGAAGAAAAGGAATCGAGGCTCATGTCTCGATTTATGACCAGAGCAACTGACAGAATGCAGCTTTCACCAACTGATACAGGAAGACTTGGAAGAAACAGTTAAGTTTTGAGCAGCTTATCTATATCCAGGTGGAGGCATCACAGGGATAGTTGGGAGAGAGCTCAGGAAAAAAGAGTTGGAGATAAAAATGTGAGTCATCTGTATATAAATGGCATTTAGAACAGTGGGGTTGTATGAAATAATTTCAGTAGAGAATGCATTTAAAGGATCAAGCTCAAAAAAGAGCTCTAGATCATTCCAAAATATGGATATTTAAGAGACTAGGCGCCAGAAAAGGAAACTGAGAAGGAGCAACTAGTGAAATAATGGGAAATCCAGAAGGTTGCAATATCATGGGAGCCAGAAGAGGAAAGTATTTAAACAGAAGGAAGTGATGATCAGCTGTGTCCAATGCTGCTGAAGGGTTAAATTATATGAGTACAAATAATTACCTTGGAATTTTATATTACCACTATAAAAGCTATTTCACTCAAAACGGTGATGACAAAAGACTAATCAATAAGGACTGAACACAGATTGGTAACCTAGTGATTCCAGTCCTAGGAATTTATCTTACAGATGTATTTGCACTTTAGTAAAATACTCATATATGTTCAAAGTTACTCTTTGCAGTTTTGTGCATAAGCAAACAACTGAAAACACCATAAATACCTATACATAGAAAACAAGCAAAATGAACTCTATTTAGTAATCCTTACTTATCCATGGTCTCAAATTCTTTGGTTTCAGTTACCTGCAGTCAACCACAGTCTAAAACTATTAAATCAAAAAGTCCAGGAAAAAAAACTAATCTTAAGTTTTAAATAATGTGTTATTCTGAATATTGTTATAATTGTTCTATTCTATTATTATTTATTGTTGTTAATCTCTTACTATGAATAATTTATAAGTTAGATTTTATCATAGGTAGATATGGAGAGGAAAAAACATAGTATTTATAGGGTCCAGTATTATATGAGGTTTCAGGCATCTGCTGGGGGGATCTTGGAACATAACTCCCATGGATAAGGGGGGGATACTGTATATTCATTCAATGGAATACTATCAAGCTGTTAAAATTATTAAGGCAGCTTTCTATGTATTAAAATGGAAAGCTCTTCAAAGTAAATTAAGCAAGAAGAAAAAGTTGCAATGCAGTATGCATGGTATGTTATCATTTATTACAGAACAAAGAAAAATAAGCCTATATATTAAAAAATATATTTTTTAAAACAGTGGATAATAGTAGGTGCCTACAGAGAGGGAAACTGGATTGTGGGGCACAATGATGGAAGAAAGATGAACTCTTGTATGTACTTTAATATGTTTGAATTACGTGCACATAGATTAACTATTCAAAACCCTAAATAAAATTTTATACACAAATCTGAAAAAAATTATAATTTAAAATAATAAGAGAAAGAATGGGTGGTAAGGAAATGAATAAGATGTGTAACATAACTCTTTGAAAAAGTTTCCATAAAGAAGATTAAAGGGGGCTAGAGTGGGCCATGAAGATTTATTTTTAAAATAGGAGCTATTAATGTCTGAATTAGACCAATGAGAATAAATCACACAGAAGGAAAAATTGATGAAAAAAAAGGACAACTGTGGGAGCAAAATCCTTTAATACTGCAGCTCCCAACCCCTGGGCTGCAGACCAGTACTACTCCATGGCCTGTCAGGGACTGGGCTGCACAGCAGGAGGTGAGTGGCCAGGGAACAAGCAAAGCTTCCTCTGTGTTTGCAACTGTTCCCCATTGCTTGCTTCACCACCTGAGCCCCGCCTCTTGTCAGATCAGCAGTGGCATTAGATTCTCATAGGAGTCCGAACCTTACTGTAAACTGTGCACACGAGGAATCTAGATTGTGTGCTCCTTATGAGATTCTAATGCCTTATGATCTGAGGTGGAGCTGAGACGATGATGTTAGTACTCGGGAGCAGTTGCAAACACAGATTATCATTAGCAGAGAGGTTTGACTGCACAATAAATGTAATGGGCTTGTATCAGCCTGAACCCATCCCCCACCTTCACCCCTGTCCGTGGAAAAGTTGCCTTCCATGAAACCAGTCCCTGGTGCCAAAAAGGCTGGGGACCGCTGCTTTGATACGTGGTAGGGGATGACATTCCAGGTACTAGTCAGAAAGAGAACTATCATGACTCAGAATAGAGACAGTGCCATTTCCTAGAAACCCCCAGAAAACATTCCTAAAGCTAAGTACTGCCTGGGACATTTGTATAAACTATTGCAATTGAGGCTCCCATAAAGACTCAGTTTCTAATGCCATTTGGACTCTCCGTCTCTCTTCAGATCTTTCTTAGGATTGGATTGGCACTCTCTCCAGTTCCCTTAGCAGCTGGTACATAGCTTGGCATCCTGCTCAAAACTAACTCTGTCTCTGCCCACTGCCCCCTTCACTCTTGGGATGATTATTCTTTACTAGGAAGTCAGAGGTTCTCAGGAATGAATCTCCCTCACCACTTCTAACTCTCTCCTTCTCTCCAGTCCAATAGTCAAGCTGACCTCCCTTTCGGCTCTGGGTCCCACAACTGCCCCATTCCAACCTGAACCTTGTTTTAGAAAGCAATCTTTTTATCACCTGCAACTGTAACCTTTTCTTTAATGACCCCATCATTTAAATGTATTGTTAAGATTGTATCACTCCCATCCATAATCCAGTACAGAGAAAAGCCTCTCATGTTCCCGAACTCCCTGTAGCTAGAGTCCTGTTTATTCCTCTTTTCTCAGCCAGCTTCCAGAAAAAAAACTAATTTTTATTTCTTGTCACCATCTTCTCCACACCTATTAACTCCTTTTCCACCACAGTCTGGCTTCCACTCCCACCACCCCATGAAACTGCTTTGGCGACAGTCACTATATTATTAAGTCAGAGGGTACTACTGATCTCTGAAACCTTAGTTCACTGCAGGACTTAGAAACATTTGACAAAGTTAACCATTACTTATACTTTCTCTTTTCTTAGGCTCAGAGACACCTCCTTTCCCTTTGAAGTCTGTGACAGCACTCTCTGTGTCCACTGCCTGTATCTTTGAATTTTACTTCTCCATTCATTTGGTGATCCTCTTGCACTGTCCATCCTCGGCTCTTTTCTCTGTTCACTTCCATTTTTCTTATGGTCAAAGATCCCTTTAAGAATCCAAAAACAAAAACAAACAAACAACTATGTTATCTCTTCTTAAGGGAAAAAAGTACACATAGATACAAAGATTTGCAGGTAATTTTAGACAATTAACAGAGTTGCTGAAGCCCATCCATGAAACTTAATACTCTTTCCTAGACCACCTCATAAAATAATTCCATCAGCTGCTGTGATTTCAGTAACTCTAAATGAGATGATGAATCCTAGTTTTTCCAAATGTGAAGATGAATCTCACGTCTAGCATTGCCTATTAATGGTCCCCTCTTGGTATATCCAAGTCCCAACACATACTGCCTTTATGATTTTTTTCCATACCTGCAAATTGCATTATCTCTTCTTTACATAATTTCATGACATAAAATTGAAACATATTTTAAAATATAAATAAATAAAAATAAAATTTGTATCACTATTGTTAATGGAAAATCAATATTAGTGCCACAAATAAGAGGCAATACTAAAAAATAATCTAACAAAAAATATAGTGATGCTATTACATTTTAATAAGGGCTTGAGCCTGAAGCCAACATTCTCCTGGCTTAAGTGGGAGATTAGCAAAAGTTAAATACAAATTTTCACTGTATTGAAAGTCTCTCAAGGGGATAATCCAAAGGGAAATGCAATAAAAAATGGAATAAATTGTTCACTATCTGATAGAGTGTTATTTAATGCCATGACCTAGTACAAGTAGTCATGTTGAGGAGAACCAGTAGGACACATCATGCATTGGGGTAAATTCCCCTCCCTTCTGCATATCCAGCCCAAACTTCCCTGTTAAGCTAAAAACCCTGGAGATTGCTACAAGGACAGATCAGTGACCACCAGGCCCAGTTAACAGGTTCATAATTAAACTCTTCTTCCTCCCCTAAATGTTTAAACCTCTTATATTTCCATGTAAGACAGACTCTCCCAGATTCCTTCTTTTTAATTTTTCTCTATACCTAACCAGATGGCATCAGTCTACCCTTGGATGGGTTTCTTAAATCTGATCTAGTTTTCTGATTACTCATTACTTAAGCAATATGCCTAGCCTGGACTCTTTCATTAACAATAGTTTCCAAACATCTCCCTGAATCTAACCTTACCCCCATGAATCATTTTTCCCATACTGCCACCAGATTAATTTTTAGGGATTAGTTCTGTCTCCTGCTTAAAATCCTTTAATGGTTCCCAATTTCATTCTGGGAATAAGCCAAGCCCTGTAGCTTACCCTTCCAGGCCCTTCTTTATCTGAATTTCTGTTCCAACTTTACTTCAGGCACTCCACCTTGCCTCCTTGTTAGCTATGCTCAGCAATAGGGCACTACTCACACTTCTCTGATGCATGGAGTTTTCCTTTCTGTTCTTCCTTCAGCTTTGACTATCCCTCCTTCCACCTGGCAAATTCTTAGTCATACCAAAATATGGAAGCATTTATATTCCTTCCCAGACTTCTTACTTCCCTAGAAAGTAACCCACCCCTGTACACTAGCTGCAAACCTTTTGTGAGCATCCATGCTGCACTCACCATGCTGTTTGTATTTATTTGCATATTTCTTCTCTGCAATTAGGCTAGTGAGTCCTTGAAGGCAGGAATTAAGTATTTTTCATCTCCGTATCTCTGGACTGAATAAATCATCGTGCTTAGCACAAAGAGCATCAAAGGGAAACTTCTCTGACTCATGTGTTGCCTAGGTTAGGAGCACCTATAAACAAACCATGTCACTGATCACTTTACAACCACATTTGTGTGGGAGTGATTTTCTAAAATTAATCTCAAGAATTTCTCTTTCTGTGTTCAATGGTGGCTCTGTCTATGGTATTTCATTCATTCAAACTGTTTCATAAAATTATAAGGCCAAAAACCCAGAGAAGCCTCCTAACATAATCTTTTGTATCTACAATCTCCAAGACAGATGACTATTTCTCTTATATAATAAAACCTCAAGAAAAGAAAATTATATAATCTTACTCAATAACCCACTTTAGTGTTCAACTGTCTTTATTTCTTTTTACAATATAAACTATCATTGCTATAGTCATTTCTGTTCTCTTTTAAAATGGACAATATAGGGTTACATTTTCCTTATTTCAATCTTTCATCTATTTTAAAACAATGTCAACTAATATTGAATAAAAATATTTCAATTAAATGAGGAGTTATTGATAACCATTCATCTTTTGCAGTGCTTAACTTCCTACCTTATTCAACATTCAGAGATCTTTGGCTTTAATTCAGCTTGAATCTTTCCTCTTTTTTTGTGTCATCTCCTTATCTTATAATTATGATGTCTGTGTATTAGCACACTTATAGTAAAAATTAGTAGAATAAAATCTTCTTTGGGATACATAATTTATATAAGTAGAAAACAGTATGTACATTAAAATAGTCAAGAGTATGTGCAAATACCTAGGCTTGAAAAGCTCTTATTTATAATTATATTTTGATCTTTTAATACTTTGCTTTCGAGACATTTGTGATATTTTAGAAAATGTATAAAGTGTGATTTTGTTTTCTAATTACTACAGCAAGCAAGATTTCGAGGTCCTGCATTAATGCTAAATAGCATCAGAAAAAGACTAATTTGGCTCCAACTTACAAGCAAGGGTAAGCTTAAGTATATGGTATAAGTAACAATGAATAAGTGAGTCATATGTTTTCATGCCTTTTTATTAAATAATGTTTGAAATAATAAGTTCCAGATTTGGAGAGTACTCATTGCCACATTCTGTCTGCATATTATCCAGCGCAGCCACTGCAACACGGCACTAATAATTCAAGGCAACTTTTAAGCTGTTCTTTTCAGTCTTGGCAGCTGTGCGTGACAAGCCAAGGACCCTTTAATCTTTATAATTATGGTTGAAATAAAAGCAGTGGAGCTCTCTAGTCTTACCTGCATAACCAAAGTCTAGATTGTATTATTTGGGTCCATTCTATTTTTAGAAAAAGAGAATGGATTTTAAATGATCTAAGAACCATTTTTCATATTCATCTGTGGATCTGATCTTTCTTTTTCCTCTCTCTCTGGATTAAGTTCAATCAGCCACTATCAATTTTAGAAGGTATCAGAAGAGAGAAAATAACATTCTTTCCTTTATAGTTATAATCCTAGAAAGGGCCTTCAAATTAATGGGTTGAAATTCCAACAAACTTCATTTTTGCCCCAAACAAGTTTACCAAGATTTAGCTGAATTTTATGCAAATTTCCTTTCAATGCATGTCCTCCCAGGTATCCCCTCTCACTAAAAGTAGTTGCAACCTTTCGTTGCTAACCTCGGGACTAAGGGAGAAAATCTGTCGAGATATTGCACTTTTTAAAAAGTATATGACTGCATCATACTATTGTGAAATTATAAATGGACAATACTTCTGCAGGGATTAAAGAAGGTTACATTAAAACCAGTGTCACATATTGGAACATTACTTTTCTCAGAAACAAACATCTAATTTGACATAAAATTTAAAATATGCAGAATTAATAGTGTTACACTAGGGAATTAAGTGCTTTCTGAGTGAATAAATTTATAATTATCTATAGCATACAAAAATGGTATTGGATCTTATTAAATGAAAGGTAGAAAGAATTGCTCTGCCCTGGATACAAACTCACTGAGTAAGTAGAAGAATAATTTAGAACTATACATAATTCCATGAGTACAGTCATAGTAACTTGTGAATGAACTGTTTGATAGTCTTCAAAGTTGGATTCAAATATATTGTTACATGTTATCTTCACATCTGGACAGGAAGGATCATCCCCATTTTGCAGAAGAGGGAAGTGATTCCCAGACAAACTAAATGATTTGTCTTATAGCCAAGGGCTGATAAATCATGAAACTGGGGGAATAAATCTACATTTGGATGACAAAGAGCTTCCAAGTCCAGCCTCTGCAGTTTGAGCAGCGTTGTTCGTGTGACATGTGGTTGAGTGTTGTCTTGCAAGAAGATTGGCCTGTCTCTGTTTACCAATCTCGGCTGCTTACGTACAAGCATCCTCTTCATTTCATCCAATTGGTAGACATCCTCTGTTATCGACTGACCAGGTTTCATGAAGCTGTAGTGGATAATATCAGCGCTGGACCATCAAACAGACAGCATTAGCTTTTTTTCATGAATATTCAGTTTCAGACTATATTTCGGTACTTCATCTATATCCAGACATGGTGCCTAACACTTGCAATTGTCAAAAAGAATACATTTCTCATCACACATGATGATACAGTGTAGAAATGGTTCACCTTTATGTAGTAGCAGCAAAGAAAAGCAAGCTTTAAGATGATTTCTCTTCTAATGCTTGTTTAATTCACATGGTACCCATTTATCCAGCTTCTTTACCTTGCCAATTTGTTTCAAATGGTCCAATATTGTTGGAATAGTAATGTCAAACCTTGCTGCTAATTCTTGTGTAGGTTGAGATAGATTCACTTCCACTGCAGCTTTCAGCTCATCATTATCCACCTTGATCTCAGGTTGCTCACGGCTCATGTTTAAGAATAAAATCATCAGAACGGAACTTCTCAAACCATAGGCATACTGTGCATTCATTAGCCACATCCTTCCCAGACATTTCATTGATATTTCGAGATGTCTGTGCAGCATTGGTTCCATGATGGAACTCATACTTGAAAATAACATGAATTTTTGACCTATCCATGGTTTCACAAAAATTGCTCTAAAAAAATTTGAAAGATAATCACAAGCCAAACTGTGCATTTGAAAGAATGAGGCTGTACCTTCACAATAAAAATTAAACAAGAAGTATCAAAGTGAAATGTCAGATATATCAACTGTCAAACTTAGTACTTAAGGAAATCAGACATTTCATACTTAATAACCTAAATTATTTTTTATCCATTTGTCAGCTGATAGACACTTAGGTTGATTCTATATTTTTGCTATAGTGACTAGTGCTATAATAAACATGTGCATGCAGATATTCCTTTACTGATTTATTTTCCTTAGGATAAATACCTAGTAGTGGAATTGCTGAATATATGGTAGTTCTATCTTTAGTGTTTTGAGATCTCCATACCGTTTTCTGTAGTGGCTGAAATAATTTACATTCCCCAAACAGTTTTTAAGAGTTCCCTTTCTACACATCTTTGGCAATATCTTTTATTTTTTGTCTTTTAAATATAGCCATTCTAACTGGAGTAAGATATCTAATTGTGGTTTTGATTTGCATTTCCCTAATAATTATACCTGTTGGTTATTTTTATTTCTTCTTTTGAGAGATGTCTAATCACATCCTTTTCCCATGTTTTAATGGGATTATTTGAGTTTTCTTACTGTTGAGTTGTTTGAGTTCCTTATATATTCTGGATATTAGTCCCTAGTCAAATGAATAGTTTACAAATATTTTCTCCTATTCAACAGGTCATGTCTTCACTTTGTTGATTGTTTCCTTTGCTGTGCAAAAGCATTTTAGTTTAATATAGTCCCATCTATCTATTTTTCTTTTTGTTCTCTGTGTTTTTGAGGTCTTAGCCATAAATTTTTTGCCTAGATCAATTTTCTGAAGTGTTTTCCCTAATAGTTTTCTTCTAGTACATTTATAGTTTTAGGTCTTATGTTTAAGCCTTTATCTTGAGTTAATTTTTGTATATGCTGATAAATAAGGGTCTAATTTCATTCTTCTGCATATAGATATCCAGTTTTGCCAGTACTATTTATTGAAGAGGGTGTCATTTCCCTAAGGTATATTCTTGGTGCCTCCGTAGAAAATAAGTTGGCTGTAAATATGCGGATTTATTTCTGGGTTCTCTATTCTGTTTTATTGTTCTATATGTCTGTTTTTATACCAATACCATGCTGTTTTGATTACTATACACTAGGATAGTTTTTTGTATTTCTGTGAAAAATGATGTTAGTATTTTGATACAGATAGCATTGAATCTGTAGATTGCTTTGGGAAGTGTGGCCATTTTCAGGATATTAATTCTTCCAATCCAGGAGCATGGGATGTCTTTCCATTTGTTTGTGTCCTCTTCAATTTCTTTCATCAGTGTTTTATAGTTTTCACTGCAGAGATCTTTCACCTCACATCCTTGATTGAATTTATTCCTAGGAGTTTTTCTTTCTTGCAGCTATTCTAAATGGAATTGCCTTATTGATTTCTTTCTCAGCTAGTTCATTACAGGTGTATAGAAATGCCACTGTTTTTGTTGTTGATTTTGTATGCTGTAACTTTATTGAATTTATTGATAAGATCTAAGAATTTTTTGGTGGAGACTTTAGATTTTTCTATAGATAAGAGCAGCAGTCCCCAACCTTTTTGGCACCAGGGACCAATTTCATGGAAGACAAATTTTCTATCACCATGGGGGGTAGGGGAGAAGTAAAGTTCAGGCAATGATGAGTGATAGGAGCAGCTGTAAATATAAATGAAGCTTTACTCACTCACCTGTTGTTCACCTCTTGCTGTGAGGCCCAGTTCCTAAGTTTCATGGAAGACAATTTTTCTAAGGATACAGAAGGTTCCTAACAGGCTGGTACCAGGTGTGGCCTGGGGATTGGGGACCACAAAAGATCATAACAGCAGCAAAGTCAATTTGAATTCTTCTAAAAATTTTGTCTCAGCAATATTTTTTTTCTGTTTCATGTTCTGAAAAATAGTATATAATTATATTTATAAAGAAATTCCATTAGAATTATATGTCACTCTCAATTGTGCAGACCAAATAGTGTACCATTGAATATTCATGTTCCTCTTTGTTCCAAAGTTTATTTTTAAGATATTTTAAATGTCAAGGTTTGGGATTTTTGTGTTTAAATATTCTCACTTGATGCTTAGTTTTAGGATTACATTGTGGTCAGAAAATGTGGCCAGCATGATTTCTAACTGAGATGCTTAACTAAGATTTTTTTTTTTTTTTTTTTGGTTTACATGTGTTTAATTTGTATAAAATTCTATAAACTTAAAAAGCAGCAAATTCCATATTTGGTACACCACTAATGTTCATCATTATATTCAACACTTCTGTATTCTTGTTTTATTTTACATGATTGATCTACTATTGATTTATAGAGATACATTAAAGTCTCCTTCTATAATTATATTTGTTGATTTCCCATTGGACTTATCTATCTTATGCTTATTTGTATTTGTGGGGATTCATTATTGGGCATTTAAAGATGTATGATTTCTGATCCTCCTATGTGAAATTTACTCCATTTTATCTTTTTAATTAAATTCATCTTATCTAATATTAGCCTTATTTTCCTTTCTTTTTTTAGGTTTACCTAAGATTTGTTGGCCTGAGTCATTTTACTTTTGAATTTTTCTTACGAGCAAAATGTTATTAAATTTTATTTTTATCCAATCTGGATACGCAATTTGGTTATTTTTCCCTTATAATAGATGAGTTCATCTTGTTTTTTTCAGTTAGCTACTATACATATCAGGTTCAATTTTACCTGGACCAAACAATTTTTAGTGTTTTATTGTTGCTTCTTTTCTATTTTGTCATTTTCTATTTTCATGAATGAGTAATTTTTTGATTTGTTTATTCCTTTGAAGAAAAATATATGTTTATTCAATTTGAACTTATAGCCAAATAGCATTTATATGAATTCTGTTAGAAATTGACATAAGTCATTGTTTGAATTCCTTATCATTTCCACACCCTGTAGCCTGGCAGGAATGGAGGGAACAAATAGTCCCAAGAGTACTTTCTTTTATCAAAACATCATTATTAATTCCATTTGCTTTTATTATCTTTGCCACAATAAATTCTAGTGGTGTCTAGTTCTATCCTTGGCTAGATCACACATTTCTGGATGTTAGTATGCCTCCCAGAGCTCCAAGCAGCCAGTAGGCCTAGGAATAAACCTTCCATTTTTCCCCAAATTTTCTTTTGATACCATTTTTGACCTGTTCACTTAGAGTGTGACAGACTGAGTCTGTCAGCATTATCTTTACTTACCTTACATATATACATATATCTTTTCTGAAGGAGGTAAAATTGAATTATTGTTATTGTTGCATCCTCTATGGCTTCTATCAAACTCAATTAACACTATTTCAAGCAGAAATTCCTGAAATTTTGTCCAGGAAGATGTCAGGTATCACTAGTTTCTAACAACAGCTCAGTTGTTTCCTCCTTTACTGGTTTGTAAATTATTTCAATATGACCTCAGGTAGGTGAGGAACTATATGCAATCTTGAAAATAAATTGCCCAAGTTGTGGCTTCTTCATGTGAAGAAGCAAAAATATTTAGTAACTTTGCATAGGTGTTATTAATTTTAAGAAGCACTTGACCATTATATGGGTCCATTGAACTCATCTATCCAGGATAGATCTTCTATCAACTCTTATAAGATTAGAATATTAAAACTTTCTCTTGTTCTTCCCCAGATAATTGACTTTGTTGTTATATACCTATAGACTAGGTACTAGTGAATAATGCTGATTTCAAATAATTCATTAACTTATTTCTTCTCATAGTTCAGAAAGTCTCCTTACTTCACACTTCTTAGATTCTCACTTAGGAAATACTTAAAATTATATATGAACCATGGTCACAAAATTGGAGATTATCTAAAACTCTGGCTCATTGGCTTCTCTGAATGATTAACCAGAGATCTGCCCTTGCAGTTCTGTTATTTTCAGGTCATTAAATGTAGTTCTATTGTGAACTAAAGCATCTCTAGAGACAAGCACTCAAATGACTTGAATGTGATAGTTCTTGGCACAAGTACACATTGAAATTACAATTTTAAAAGGGAGCAAAGAAGCCCTGTGAGTAAATAGGGGAAAAGGGAAATTGATGGCCTTTATTTTTTAATAGTGGGAAGTCTTTGAAGCATAAAGGACATGACAATGATATTTCAAATGTCAACTGGTGAAACTCAGCTCTGAAAGGTACATAACAACAAAGAAGAGAGATTAATGTTAAAGTTATAAAAAATGCTTCTAAAGATTCTGAATGAAAGTGTTTTGGCTAGTGGTGTTTTGGTAAATGTTTAAAAACCACCTGGGGGAGGAAGAGAAAGAGCTCTGATTTGCTGGGTTCACCGGTTTTCATACAGTAAATACTCCCACTATGATTAATTTCAAGCTATCAGCGTGAAGTTACTGAACACAGAGTGAGGAAGAATTGTGTCCAATGACTTTCATGAGCCCGTGGAAGCCATCTCCAGAAACCCACTGGAATGATCTTTGCAGCATTTTAAAAAGTGATTACCAGGCTATGTAAAATCTGACTGGTAAAGGTAAAAGGTATCTTGTGCCTGGTCGTATGTTCTTTCACATTTAAAGTAATGAACAAGGCAATGTGGTACCATTGGAAATGATTGAGAACATGAGGTCAGAAACTCGTGGGTTTGGATCTCAGCACCATCATTTAGTGTATGATTTCAGCAAAATTACTTAATTTATCTTAGTTTTCAATTTATTTTATTTATTTAACACAAATTGTATATATTTATGGTGTACAAAATGATGTTTTGAAATATGTATACATTATGCAATGGCTAAATCAAGCTAATTAACATATACATTAACTCACATACTTATTATTTATTTGTGGTGAGAACTCTTCAATATATTTTATTTTTTTTAGAGACAAGGTCTCCCTATGTTGCCCAGGCTGCAGTGCAATGGCTATTCACAGGTGCTACCAAAGCGCACTCAGCCTTGAACTCCTGGGCTCAAGCAATCCTCCCACCTCAGCCCCCCGACACCAACCTGCCCAGCTATAGCACTTTTAAACTCTACTCTCTCAGCAATGTTTAAGTACACAATACATTGTTAGATCTCTTGAACTGAGTCCTCCTATGTAACTGAAATTTTGTATTGTTTGACCAGCATCTCCATAATATCACTACTCCCCACCCCCAGACCCTGGTAACCACCATTCTACCCTGTTTCTATGAGTTAGATTTTTTAAAATTCCACATATTAAGCCTTAATTTATTTATCTGTAAAGTCTGTAAAATTCTGAAAAATGAGAGCTATTTATCAAATATCTTTTAATGATTAAAAGACAATAAATATGAATGTATCTAGTATATACACATATTATAAATAATTATTTTTCTTCTAGCTTCTGTACTACTTATTTCCTTCCAGCTGTCCTTACTCATTATAGAGTAGTAAATTGAGATCAGACTATGTAGTATAATTAGTAAGGAGATGATTATGACTCTAGTGTTGACACTTATGTAGCTACCTGAAAATTGCTCTTACATAGGAGCAGAGAGTTCATGAGAAATGCAGACACCACAGGAGGAATTTGGTACCAACATTTGTTTTCCTTTATATCTTTGAAATGTTAAAATAAAATAAGCAAAATCTTTGAAGACGCTATGGGCCATAGCATATGGATAATCTTCATGACCTGATTTTGTCACTTATCATTTTGCAGTCTCTATGATTGAGGAAAAGGAGGTCAAGGAATGTGAAAAGGGTATTGAGTGAATCAACCTATAGTATTTTCCATAAAAATACAATTCTGGAAAAGGTAGCAAAAGTGTGTCATGAGAATTCATGAAAGAAAATAACTTTTGGCTATAATAAACAGAGGAGACTCAAAAGCATGACATTAAAAATGGTATCTGCAGTGTTTTGATGGATGAAGATGGTCAGATTTAGAACATTGTAGGTGAATCAAAATATATATGTATTATCTATGAAATGACACAGATGTAGAAGAGATTAATTTTTTAATTAAAAGGTAAATAGCCTGACATATTTCAAATGTCAAGTATACCTAGGGTAGGAAATATATTACAAAAGTAGCTTGGTACCAGAATAACAAATGAGCCTATGGATTTGTCTTGTATCTCCTATGTAATTAACATATTTGAAGATGTATATACTGTATTAGCTGCTTTATATATGTTTTTATTTAATTCTCAGATCAATAATAAAAAGAAAGCATTATCCATTTTATAGAAGAAGAAACTGATGACCAGTTATACATTGATGATCAGCAGTTATATGATTTATCACTACAGAGACGTTGAAAGTTTTTGACAAGGGGAATAACATGATCAGAAGTGTAAATTCCTACAGTTATTTGACATTTGCAAATTAAAATTCTTAACTTACTCTGCTCCAAAAGCAAAATTAGAAGCTATTGATGACTACAGATGCCAAAGGGTCATTCTTCACGTAGCATATGGTGATGCCTTAGTAGCTTTCCTTCTGAAAACAAGAGTGACCCCCCACCACTGGCATTTCATTCATCTCCCTCCTCTTTGCAGCATATCAGTGAAAGTGATTTTGTCCTTTCTGGTATATAAAACAAAAGTAATCTGGGTAATTATTAAATCCAAGTTTTCACAGAGGAATAAGTTAACCCATATACTCTTGTGAATGCATTAGTTTTGGATTATTTTTTCAGTTTCATTTGCAGAGAACTGAGCCTGCAGAAAATTTGAAACATGAAAATGTGTTGTAGGAAAGGACAAAGTTTGCAAACATATGATTCTAGTTAAGAAGAGGAACTTAGTAGAATGGCAATCAAAATATTATTTTCCTATTTGTAAGTTTTCCGTCTTTGATATAGGCATTTATGGAAATAAATTTTCCTCTCAGGACTGCTTTAGCTGTGTCCCATAGATTTTGATAAGTTGTATCTCCATTGTCATTTAATTCAAAGAATCTTTTGATTTCCCTCTTGATTTCTTCATTTATAAAATAATTGTTCAGTATAAGGTTGTTTAGCTTCCATGACTTTGAGTAGAAATGAGGATTT
>CM052436.1:30527893-30547469 GCA_028533085.1 Varecia variegata
ATGTGCACTGTCTGGGGAATGGACACTCTTGAAGCTCAGACTCGGGGCGTTGGGAGGGGCATGGGCAATATATTTAACCAGAACGGTTGTACCCCCATAATAAGCTATAATAAATAAATAAATAAATAAATGAATGAATGAATGAATAAAAGAAGACAAATGGTAAGATTACTGAGATGTTTTAAACATATGTCAAAGTTTTCATCATTCATTGGTTTTGCAAATACCACCTCAGTACTATTGCTCATGCTGCTGATGAAACCATGCTATATAAAGCACAGCTCTGTCAAAATTAGGAGTTAATAGAAAGATATCCTTTGTCATAGATGGAATTGACAAGTACAAATTCTGTTGAACCTGTCTGATACCTTCAGAAATGGCACTCTGCAATTCTAGAATCCCAAAAAGACACCATCATCAGGAAGAAAAACAAGAGTTCTTATGATTTTTTTCTTGGCTGTTATAAAGAATTGTGCAAATGCAGGGTGACTCTGGGAATTCGGCACATGTTATTTGTTTCTTGTTTGAAAGCTTTCAGCAGAGAGACTTTGGCTAAGATGTGAAGCAAGCAGCTGTCTGAATGAAGCACAAAACCTGCAGAAAGCTGTACCAAATACATACATACATATACACAACAAAAGCTTTAAATCTTTCTTAGTATTGACATTACTGTCAAAAATAGACATAGAGACCAGAGAGTTTGTGATAGGAACTTTAAAAATAATCCATGCACAAGTGGATAGGACTAAAGGAAGGGTGACAGTGAAGAAACTTCAGGCCCACTGGTTGGCATGGTAAGGTTACATGTTTCTTATGTGTCAAGTGGAAAACCTAGAAGATGCCCGTATTTTTAGGCCATCCTGCTAAGTACCCCACCAAGAAGCCCACTCACAAAATGAGACAACTCCAGCAGCAAAAGGATCTAGGAAGATGATGGCTCAAACCTAAATTTCTTCCTAAGTACGTTTGGTCCACAGGAGACCAGCAACCCTGTCATGCCAAACAGTGGGCTTATAGCCTCCTCCACTGCCTTCTTTCTCATCCCCCAACCTCCAATCCCCTGGCTTTGCCTCTCTCTAATTATGCTTTCCCCTGTTTATGTATTTTACAAGCATATTATCAAGTCTACAAGCTAAACCCATACCCAGTGGAAAAGAAGCCTAGAGCACAAGATTTAAGGAGGCATTTACTCAGGACTGTGCAAGTGCCTCCTTAAATACACAGCCTAGGCCTCCCATTTGGCTAGTCCCAGGTGTTAGGGGTAAGGATGGTAACTTTGGTATAGCTAGGTAACTTTGGAATCCACTCCTTAAGCTCTGCAGGAATTTGACCAGCCTCAATAACTAGCACCTTATTGATGGATTCATAAACTTATACATTGGGTACTTGGCTTTTGTCTTCAGCTTTGGCCTGAAATATCAGGAAACAAAAACTATCCTTTAACATCCTATTGCATGTAGAACAACAGAGAGAGTTTACTACCAGTTTTTCCCAATTGAAAACAGCTCAGTGAATTGTCACATGTGCATGCTGTTTTACTTCATTGGAATCATCTCTGAATGTTAAATATTAGCAACAAGATATCAATGACATGGGTGTTTGGAGATGTGTTGCATACTGCCAAGGTTTTATTTAAAAGGATTTTACCAACTGTCATTGTAAATTTGTATGGTTGTGTTCATTTCCCCACAACCTGACCCATATACAAATATTTTAATTACTAATTCAATTGGTATAATTTGATATGACTTTTTTGCTTAACTCTTGAATATTTTTACATATTTATGACAATTGTTTTATCTTTTGGCTTATTTCTATAGGGAAGTTTTATTTTTCATCTTGTTTGTGTGTTTGGATCTTCTAAGTTCATGGAAAGATGCTAGGAGAATTTTAGTAAACTATCTCATATTAACTGGACTTTCCCTTTTATTTTCTCTCTTGTTTTTTAAAAAAAAAATCTGACATCATCATTATAATGCTATTCCTTTTCAAAAATCCTTTTTATGTTTTTATTTTCTATATTCATATTCATGCTGATTTGTCAAGTTATATAAAGAATTCAAATTGAATAATATGAGCTCTTGATGAAAAAACTTTGGAATCGACCAGTATCTCCATCATGCCAACATATAAAATTATAAACTTTTAATGTGTATAATAAGATAGTAAAAGAACATTAGCTAATAAGAAGCAAAAATATTTTTATACATTATAAATTTACCAAATGAGAGTCTATATCAATTAGTATTTCAACCAAAAATCCATGGTTTCTGTTGACAAATTACAGACTTAAGTAAAATGAGAAAAAATTAAATATTGAATGTGAACAATTTAACAGTATTATTGAGCCTGTTTTCAAGGATATTGCAATGTCATATTTTTTTAATTTTTGACATTAATATTCTGCTTTTTCATATTTCCATGTATATGTGAGTTTCTTTATGAGCAAGTCTAAATCCTAAAAATCTGATAGGCAAAGATTAAACAAATAGGCCTGAGTAAAAATTTTTAAGAACTCTGGATTCCTAGAATCATGAACCATTTTGATATGATTTATGCTCATATACAGAAAAGTATGTCATCTCCAAGATGTTAACAAATATGCAACAGGATAATCACATACCATCAAAGATGCACTTAGATATTTATAAATATGATAAATATGTTTTAGAATAATTATTCAATACCATTTTTTTAAATGATCATATTTTACATTCCTTAAATTTGAAAGGTAAATTTAAAAAACTTAATAGTTAATATAAGTATACATGATTAAAATCAATTTAATAAATTTGCTATAATTACCTTTATTAGTTTTCTCTCTTAAAGGGAAAGGAATAAACCTAAAATAAAGCAACAAGGATTTATAGATTCAATTAGCAATGCAACTTAAAACCTTATTTATGTTTTGTAAAGCTTTGCAAGACTATATTACTGTTAACTCAGGTAAATCAAATTTAAATTTATCTTGAATGATACTAAATATGACTAAATCAAAAGTCAGTGAAGGCATTCTTGACTATGTCAAATCAACTAACATTTTTCAATTGAGGGTAATATGCATTCATTTTCTAGCTGATTTTGACAAGTAACAATAGGGTTGCCAATAAGTAAACTAACTCCTTGGTAGTATTTGGTATTCTATACCAATAGTGCTTTATTCAAGATTTTATTTCTGCTTAAAGATGCTAAATATTAAATGATGTATATTTTTGGTACACAGAAATTGTTTAAATTGATCTATGAAAAATATTGTTTGAATTTTAAGATATATAGGTTTTCTGCATTATGTTCTTTCAGTGAAAGCCACTGTAAAGAATTCCAGGAACCCATAATAAGTTACATTTTTATATGAATCTTCATATTTTCCAAAATACTTCCAAGTACATTATCTCCTTTGATCCTAATATCAAATCCATGAACTAGAAAGGCCAATGTTAAAGTGGTTGTTTTTAATGAGAAATTGAGCCTAGACTACAAACCCAGTGATCTTATGGTACTCTACCTTTAATCCCACAAACCATGGAATATAGATGCCATTAGCCTATTTTATATTAAAACGTTAGTGACCTTATGTCCCATACCTTCTGGAAATAGAATCTTCCCATAATTCCTCAAATCTCAAAATATTAGTGATTGCCATTCCAGTTATTTGATTAGAATAGTACTGCTCCCCACGTAGAGTACTGTCGTAGAAGCAGATCAATGAGACCACTGTCCCAAGTTTCATAATTAAATTGAATTCCAATTCTCAAACTGATCTTCTAATCAAATGTCTATTAAATATTTGATAAATTTTAATTACAAAAAGAACAAGCCAAATATCCTCATGTGGTATGCCTTTCATAATGCAGCTGTCATAATTGATCTTCACCGAAAAAATAAACAATTAAAAAGCCTCTTCTAAAGGAAGTCTTTATTGGATGTCAAAGAGGCTTTTGACTTCTAAACCTGATATTTCATTACAAAAAAATGGTTATTCGTGGGGGAGAGGGAAGGAAGGGCAACAATTGCTTCAATAGATCAGCCAGGGTGTATTATGACTGGGAAATTTCAGAAGAATAAAAAAGATATAATTCATTTCATTCCTTTTTTTTTAAGGAGGGGTTGAGGTGAGACTGAATTGGACTGTGAGCCCTTCATGGACTTCTCACAGAACAGGAGCATGAGGAGGGCGAGTGGTGATGAAAACCCACAACTCCATCTATCACGATATGGTGAGCACTCTCAGATTTAAACCATGAAGAAAAGCAAATTGAGAATTAGTTAGAAAATGAAAAAACAATGTGGTAAATTAAAAAACTAAAAGCAGAAGTGAGACTAGAGGGATGAAAGTCAGCATGAGTAATGCTGCCAGGAAAGGCCAATGCCACTGATTAATTGGCTCACTAATGGCCAATAGTGATAAAAGGTGAAAGGAAGGATGGGTCCAAGAGCCTGCTGGAAGAAAATAGGGTAGAAACTTAGAAATGTTGCTAAGACCTGTGAGGATCCTGCCTTCAGGGTACCATCTTGGAAGCAGAGACCAGGCCCTCACCAGACACCGAATCTGCCAGGGCCTTGATCTTGGACTTCCCAGCCTCCATAACTGTGAGCAATAAATTTATGCTGTTTATAAATAAATAAATAAACAAATAAAAAGAAATGTTGCTAAGAGAACATTTGGGTGAGTGAAAAGTTAATTGAGAAAAATTCTTATAGAAAATGAAAGACATAAAATACTATATCAGAAAAAAACCTGAAGAATTTTAAATTTAATGAACAATCATATCAATAATAATGATTTTGAAAATTCAGTTTTTCTTTTTTATGCTTTGGAAGGATAATTATTCTCAATGGAATAACAAATTTGTTTTGGCTCTTATCTCTCCATGTATCTGAGGCTATTTGAAGCAAAGTATTGTAAGCACAGCCACTGCTTGTTTTACTTGGGTTGCTTACTGCCCATTCTGAGGGGACCACTCACAGCTTATCCATGCAGTGCACAACCTGCACAACCCATACACGTTGCCTCTGATTCTATAGGAAATCAAACTACACAATTAATGCTAATTTGGGAAGAGCAATGGATTAGGAGCCCGCAGATCCTTGTTCAGGTCACAGATTAGCTGTCTGCTAGCTGGATTATATTATTCAAATCAACTAACCTCTCTGAATCTAAGGTGCTTAATGGTGATAATAATATTTACCTTCCAAATTTTACACAGTTGTCTGGGTTAATCAAAGAATGTTTTGTAAAATTTCAGGTTTTATAGAAATGCACATTGTTATTATTTACAAGATTAATGCAATCATAGGATAATCATGTTGCCCTAAATATGGATTTTAATACTTTTAAGAGACAGCATGACATACTATATAATGTAAGTTACTGTTACAAAGCTAAAGTATCCATTTAATGGATGGGTTTTTAAATTAAGTGGTAGCCACAATGTACTGTCTATGACAAATATTTTTAACAGTTTGTACTAATTTGTAACTCTATATATTAGATTTAGAAAATCTCAGTGGTCCCCATTCTTCTTAGTATTCTTTTTTAAAAGATTTTGTTTTCCCAGTGTGCTGATTCTCAGTTATGATGGAGAAGGTCACAGTTTCTGATTCAAGACCCTCTTACTCATGCACAGTCTATAGTTCATCTTTCTTTTCAAGACCTCTAGATATTAGGATGCTTTAGGAGTCCGTCTTCAGCCCTCTTTCCTTCTCTATCCACACTCAGAGTTTCTCAACTAATCCCATGTCTTAAAAAAACTTATATTTGCAAAATCTTCCAGATTTCTTCAGGGCCCACTCCTGAAGTCCCATTTCTCAACTTAGATATCAAAAAGCTATACAACATTTTCCTTTGAATGTCTACTCGACTTTTCAAAACAAATATGTGCCGAATTAACTTCTTAGTGTTCCATCTAAACTTGTTCTTCCTGAAATCGTTTCTGTTTTTGTTATAGTACCACTAAACTCCTGGTTGTTTAGACCAAAAATATGGGGGTCATTTTTGACTTCTCTTTTTCCCTCTTACCTTTACCAACCAATCAGCAAGTCCTATGGGTCCTACTCTAATATATATCCCTTCTGATGCCCTGTAAAATGCTACATGATTTGATGCCTGGCTACTATTTCAAGCTTAGCTATATATAACAGGCCTTTTCATGTGTCACTCTTCATAGCACATATCTCTCCTAGAAATCATATTTATCTGCTTATTTATTGTCTCTCTTCCTATTAGGAAAGGAATTTTTTCAGTTTTATTCTCACATCCATACCTGGAATAGTACCTGGAACATTGTAGACATGCAGTAATGGTGGTGAATGAATGAATTCATAGCCATATATGAATCTCTGGGTAGAAACAGGACTGGTATTGATGGGAGTAAGACTGACAGCTGCACATAAACATCAGCATGCTGGACTGGTATGTGTGTATAGGTGTGCAACACATCATTTGCTTATGAAATACATTCTTGCCATTACTTTTGACTACAAAGAGCCAAAAATCCCATATTGATTCAAATAAATAATAAAGTTCTATTTTGAACACAACATAATTCTATAAGAATGAAAACTCTCAAAAACAAAGCAAAGCAAAGTCTTTGTTTGTACTTTGAACTGTCCATCTCTCCAACCACCCTTCTCTATCTTCTGAACTTTTATACTAAGGAACATATTTTGTGTCTTTCCTCCCATAGCCAAAAATTATGTTCAGACTTGATGATATTGATTATAAGAAGTATTATTATGCCAGTTATTTCAAATTATGCAATATCCAAAGCACATAAAAATATGTCATGGTAATAAATCTGTTTTCCTCCTCTTTGTAATGTCTTATTTGCCCTAACAACTTTTCAGACAATGGCTATAGTAAATGGACTCTCCAGTGTGATTTGCATATTTCTCATTAGAAAAGTAGTGTCTGTTTCAGAACTTATAGTTGTATTTGATATATTTAAATGATCCTGAATAATAATCCTCAGAGCTGTCCTGACCTCACTGATAATGAATTTTATAGCCCTTTATATTGTTGTTTGACTGGGCCTGCAATAAATTAATCAGTAGAAATATATGAAATGTGCTGTTGTAAAATTCCTGGTTTCTTTCTTCTGCATCTAATAATTACTAAAATATGTATCATTGTTTTCAGGTCAAATTTAATCTCCTAATCATGGGGCTTTTCCTGCTCTCATATTCTATATGTATGTGGACAGTTTCTTCTTTTATCCAGTCTCTCATACCAAAAGAGGCATTGTTTGATGCCTGGCCCACCTTCATTTCATATATTAAACAGGTCACTATATCTGCTCAGTTCTGCATCCAAAATATCTCTGGAATCTGTTCTCTTTTCTTCAGCACCAAGGCTTCTTTTAAAAATTGACCCATCTTTGCCTTAGAGAGTTGCATTCACCTGGATTCTGACTGTACCACCCCTTTCCCATAAAATCAGCTCAGAATCATGTCCCAAAGACTTCTCTCTGAAAGCACGTGACAGGGTTTCAAAATGGTTGTTGCTACTATATGCCCAACCACAGAGATACCACTTGAGGTAGGAGATTCTACAGAAAGAGTATAAGTTGTAATACCTGATAGGCAGGGTTTCAGATCCTGTTTTAGAGGCATACCACTGCCTCTACCAGTGATATGATCTTGGGCAACTTCACCTCTCTAAAGTTAGTTCAACTACATGAAGTTGTTGTGAAGACTAAATAAGATCACATGTATTAAAAAATATTTGCTGGCTCACACTTATAATCCCAACACTTTGGGAGGCTGAGGTGACAGAATTGCTTGCACCCAGGAGTTCAAGACCAGCCTGGGCAACATAGCCAGACCCCATCTCTGCAAAATATTTACAAATTAGCCAGCTTGATAGCATGCACCTGTAGTCATAGCCACTTGAGAGGCTGAGGAGGGAGGATCACTCGAGCCCAGGAGTTTGAGGTTGCAGTGAGCTATGATGACACCACTGCACTCCAGCCTGGATGACAGAGAGAGACCCTGTCTCTAAAAAAAAATAAATAAATAAAAAGGATTAATATTAAAGGTATTTGCTGACGTGTGTTAGATGCTCACCAGATGAGAGTTTCTTTCTTGCATTCTCCTATCACGTCTAGGCACCATAAAATGGTACCCAGGACATGCCTGCAGAAACCCTGCCTGTTTTCCTAGTCCTCTTATATCATTCAGGGACCAGAGATTTCTGTATTTCTCAAACGGTATTAGAGAACTTGGATGAGATCATGTTCTGTCTTATGGAACTTTTTATCTATGCTTCTGCAAATCCGTCTTCTACAATAGCTGGAAATTCTTTCTCTTCATGCTAGTTTCTTGCTGTAACATACATCAACATTTTCCCCTAAGTTACAAGCAAAAATAAAGATTTCTTAGTATTCCCTACTCTACTCTTGCATATTTTCATAAACTCAGCTTTGTCACTCATTCTTGTTGCCTGTTTGTCTTTCTCATAAAGTCATGTTCTTTCACTCCTCTGTGCCCTACATGGCCAGTCTGTCCAATTGGAATGTTCTTCCCTGCTTGTATGTCCAGTAAACACTCAGCATTCTCAGATAACATCCTCCATAAAGATTTTCCAACCTTTGCTTTATCTCAGAAAGTCAGTGGTTTCCAGCTTAGTGTTCCCAGTGCACTTTGATATGTCTCCATAAGCATGTATCTTGTCATATTGGTACTATTTATATACTGTTTGTCTTACCCATTGCCATGTAAATTCCTTGAATGGATAACAGTACCACAGTACCTAGAATGTTCTGGAAAGTCCATAAGTAATTAATGGATAATGGAAGGTATTATTATCATTATTTTTATTGCTCTCACCTCTTTAAAAATTTTTTCCCCAAACACTCACATTCTTATCTGAATTTTCTTTGTCAAACTATGCTACCATTTTTTATTCTGTACCATAAATAAATGTGATTTTTATGCAAGTACTATTTTCATATGATTCTGAACACCAGTACTTAAAAACCTAGAGGAAACCTCCAGTATACATGCTTCTATCATTTGCATGAAAATAGCATTCTGTAACTGAGATTTCAAAGTTGACAAATTTCAAAGCTTTTATTAAAAAAACCTTAGAAAACTTAATCATAATTTTGCCAGTTTATTAAATAAATAAATTGAGAGGCAATGACACATAATTTAACAACCTTCAATATAATCACTCATATTTTGTTCCCAAAGTTCTCTCATACTGCAAATTGGTGCCAAAAAATATATCCCTATCATGATGGCCCTGAGAGAAACTCCTTACTTGGAAAAGGGTGAGGAGACATAGGAATAACTGGCACTCAGCTATTGTACTGTATTTAGTCTCAGTACAATCAGGCAAAAAGTCACCTCACATTCACAGGAACTGTACTCTTCTCTCCTAGGTTAACTTAACGAACTTCCATGGTTCCTTGAACAGGATTTTCATCACGCAGGTAAGGGCCAGAGAGAGCAGAGCATTTACACATCTAGCCAATGAGCCTACTCTATGGTAGGTCTAGACCAGGTTTGAAGATTTCTCTAATTCCATCTGGGCACGGGTGGGTAATTATACTGTTCTCTCCCATATTTGTGATATGTTTATATTATTTACATTATTTTAAGATCCTTTTATAAATTCCATCCTATCTCTCAAGAAGTCTGGCAGTTTACAGTATGTCTCTGCATGCTTCAGTTTGTGTATGAGAGTTTTTAAAAACCCACCTTGCAGAATAACTGACAGGGAACTTGTACTTCCTGACCTAACATGAGCAGGGAGTGTCAGTCAAGTTTGATTAGCTAAGCATTAAAAAAAAATCAGTCTCATGCCTGGATAAAGATAAGAATATTTTTAGCCTCTTTCATTACTTTAAAAGGAATTTTCTAACAAATTCAGTTCATGTATAAATACAACTTTTAATTATCTATAACAATGGGGAATGGAAAATCAGAATCTACAGATAATTCAAAATTTTATTTTAAAGAGCACATTAAACCTTTGCTCCCAATGAGCTTCTTAAGATTACTTAAAGCTGAAAATTAATTTGTGTGGATCTATCATTTTTATTTAACACACCTCACCCAAGGAAGAGGAGCTGATCAGTGGTAAATTAGGCACTAAATAGTCAGAAAAAAACATTAAATCAGTAGCCAAAGGACTTGAATCACCTGCAAAATGAATATCTAACTCTTGAAAATTTAAAATAAAATAAATCTTAATTTTGGCTTTATGATTGCAACAGACATTCTAAGACAGAACTAAGTACAAAACATTCTGAGTTTGTGGATTTTCTAGAACTGTAGTCTTGTCACTTGAAAATATGGATTAATATCACTGTTTCAAATCTATTCCTTCCCAATAACAAAACAAAGAAAACAATTTCTCCGATTCCCTTCTGGATTTTTCAAGTACTTTTCTTCAACAGAAAACCACTTGCTGATGTGGTCCCTTTTCTAAGGTGGACAAGTAATGTTTTTTTTATTTGTTGTGGCAAAATCCTCTGTCCTGTGCTATCTTTGGTTCTACCATTTCCTTTGAAAAGCCTTACCACAGTGCAGCCAATACAATAAATATAATACAACACAGCACCAATCACGGATGGCTTCCTTTACAGCCTCATCAACACTTCCCTCTGCCTATTTGCTTCACCTCAATTTTGTCCCCAGACTTTGAATTTTTGGGGGGTGATTTCTTGAGAACTGTCCACCATTTTGTAAGAGGATATCCATTTTCATTATTATCATTTGAAGATAAGTAACATTCTGTATTTGTATGTAACAAGCAGAATCTGATCTCCAGCATTGAAATTGTCAAATGAAGCATAAGTGGTATGTTGAAAGTGCCTAAAAACCTGTGATTTTCCTTAATAAACTGAAATCCAAATTCTCCAAACTTGGCAGAAGGAAAATCTTCCATTCATGAGAAGGCATGTGGGCTGCTAACTCTCACCATCACTTTCCTGGGATTTCCCTTTTCCTTAAGGATCTCTCCGCTTACATCTCCACAGCCACACTGGCCTGAGTGGAACAATGAAGCTCTTCATCTAAGTTTGCATGCTTTCTCTCCAGTTACCAAGCATACTATTACCACTCTTTGTGGCTTCAAGTAAATTAGCCATTTATGCAAAACACACCACTATTCTCACGGACATAATATTAGGTCTTCCTTTGGGAAGAGAAGATCTATATATTCAATTGTTTATGAAAATAATGATGGAGCCCCTGCTATTTAATCAAAAGTGTATACAATTTGTAAGTACATCAGGAATTACTAATAACCTCAATTAAAACCAATCATCAATATTTGCAATAGAAGCATCTATATGATCTTAACAAACTTACTAGCCACTTTCCTTTGTTTAAAATTTTTAACCCCCAAATAGTTTTTACTCTGACATATACTCTGGTTTACTGTCATGAAGATATTGATTTCTTATGATTTCTCTTTTCACTCTGTGGAAAAATACCTTTATTGAAAAAAATAAATATCTTGAAATTAGTGGCAGCAAAATGGATTTGAGAAAATCAGTTTAGAGTGCATTTAGTGACATCTCACTGAATCTTGGTTACTTTAATGTACAGAAAAATATTCTGGATGTTTAAAAAACTACTGTGCGGAATTAGAGAGCTCTAACTGTGAACATCAACATTATATTGCCAGCTATATCTTGAATGAAGAGAAAGACGGGCTTGCTCCAGAGACTTTTGAGTCATGTGAAGAAGTTCCTGGGTAAAACTCAATGTCACTTAAAAATGTTTTGATTTTTATAATCAATGTTTATGATACATGTATTGACATCTGAAATAGAAGTTAGTTTTAAGTAAATACCACATATAAATAAATATCACATACAGTTCCATGAAAGAAGGAGCTGTGTCCTATTCAGCATATAGCCTCCATATCTGACACTCAATTAGTAATTGATAAATAAAAAACAATCAATCAATATATGTGGTAAGTCCACAGTTATCCTTCTGGTTTCTGGTAGTACTAGAAGCAGTGTGTGACCTCAGTGTACCCTAAATAACTCTTTAGATGTCTTTATATATGTAAGAGGAATTTGCTAATATGATGGACAAACACTATGCTCCAGTAAAGTTATAAACTAATTAGGGTGAACAAAACATTTTGGTCTGCAAAATACATAACAATGCAAATATTCATCACAGAGTTGTGCAGGTTCCTTGTACTTTCAAGTATATTAAGAATAATTATTTAAGACATGTAAACAAGGTGAGGGGGTGTACTTTCAGTATCTACAAGGCCTACTCCAGATTATTTAATAATCCAGGAAATACACCTTGTTAAATTCCCTGTTTGCTACTGATGAAAAGTCCAGACTTAGTGAAATCACATGTTAACTTTTAGATTTCTTTTCCCAAAACAGATGCAAATAATTTCTATTCAGAAGAAAAACAAACCCAAATGCTATGGATTAATCCAATAGAGCATTAACCATCTTTGAATTTACCAAGAAATCTTGTACTGATGTTGTATCAAAATACTTATAAATACCCAGATCTCCAAAATGCTCTTTGAATCAGCCTTGCCATCTATTTGGTTTATTTACTAATTAATGAACTGAATAATGTCTTTGACTCATGTTTATTTTATATTTTCATAATAGTCACATTGTTAACTTTTTGAAACTTATATTTAACCAATGGATTTTTATAATCTTCATAACCACTGCATTAAGTAGGTACTAAAACCATCCCCATGCACTATTATTACTACTAACAGTGTGATAGGTACTGTTATCATTCCCATAAGGAAACTGAGAATTACAGGGATTAAATTGACTTGTCCAAGGTCACACAGGTGGTAAGGATTTCAGGCTCTCTAATGTGAAGAGCCTGTGTTCATAAGCCACTACACTTATGAAGCTAGAAGAAAACTCATATTGAATAACCGAAGCTAAAATTTACCTCCTGCATGTGTCTTAAAAGCATTGTTAAAAGCAGAGTGAATTTATAAATGTACTTTTTAAATTAAATTAATGTGATGGAAGAAACAATTATACGTAATGCATTTATATAACATATATGCACACACACACACAGAGGAATACTTGTTCTTGTAAGAAATGATCACAGTAAATATTCCACAATTGAATTCATAATAAAAACAAAAATATTTGCCTCTTTGGGAGAATCAAACTGCATTATTGTCAGCCTTGGGGTTTCACTTTTGACATTATCAAGAATTCATATTATTAACAAAATAATGTTTGAAAGTTATATTTGATATATTTGAAACTTTTATCAAGAATTCCAGCAATGAAAAATCTTCTGGACAGTGAGTAAATAGAGGAAATATTTGTGAACTTTTGTTTTGTTTGTTGTTTTCTTTGTTTGTTTTTGTCTTCAAACTGGTGTATCAGGGTTTAAATGTCCTGATATCACCCTTTCCTTACTCTAAAGTTCTTTATGCTGTGAGGGTCTTACTCAACACCTTTTTTCCAGTTGTCAAGGAAAGGCCACGTATGAGAGATTTTTGCATCTTGTTTAGAATTTTTCAGCTGCAAAGGATAACATTCAGTTTTTCTTTGTCTTCAGTGTTCTTTTTTCTGGCCTTTTCTGGCCCTTTTTTCTGGCTCTTTTTTCTTTAGTCTGCTTGCAATATTTTTATTGTTTCCTCTAATGAACTCTGCTACCTTTGATAGTCATTTTTAATAAGGGCATATAGGGCAAACAGGCTTCTGCTTCCCTTAAGTATCCAAAATATTCCCAAACTAGAACTAAGGAAAAATAAAAATAGAAACCTTAACTGTTTTTCTCTTAAAATCATTTCCCAAGTATTGTCCCTGAGTCTGCTATATTAAAATAACCTAATCTACTTGTTTACAAATGAAAATTTCTTGGCCTCATTCCTGGCCTTCTAGGTCAGAACCTCTGAGCTGGAACAAGTGAAACAGTATTTCAACTCAGGTGACCTCTACAGCCTATCTATAAAGCATTTTTTTAAAAGTCATCCTTTTCTTTATATAATTGAGACTTGTACACAGATCCTTAACTTTTTACTCTGAAAAAAATCATCCACTTGAATTTTCAGTAAATAACTTTGGAATCATAGCTTACATGTTAAATTCTGATTATCTTTAGAGGAAAAATATTTTGCTCAATCTTCAAAATATATGTATATTGGTTGCTTAACTCAGGTGCCTATTTTTGTTTTATATTTGGCAAGAAACTACTTAATAGGATGAGTACCCTAATTGTTGCAAACTGCCTGATAGTATGTTTCTAATTTATTTCAATGATTGCATTTCTAGGACAGGGTTGATATATTTGGATGTAAAACCCAAGTTTGGACTCCTCTAATCAGTAAAATACACATGCAATGTGATTGAATTTGTCATTCAGAACTGTAAGATGTTTTATCTGTGTGTGTACATATATGTACATGTACACATAAAGTATACATAATACACATATATACACTTATGAAATGTTAAGATAATTTGGAACTTAAAACCAGAAATTATTTTTGGAAAAACATTTTCCTTTTTTCCCAAGCTGAGGTATTTTCGATTAGTCTGTTTTCACTTGTTTGTTTAGGCCTGGGAAAGTCAACATGAGGTAGTACTTAGAGATGTCAAGGTTTAAGATCATACAAATCCGTATCTTTTGATCTCTACTACCTAGAAGAGTGATAAGCACATATTGAACAGTGACGAATGAATGAATAAATGAGAAAACAATGGCTTAAACCAGGAGTCTGCAAACTATTACCTGCAGGTGAAATCCATCCTGTCACCTATTTTTCTGTAGTCCTGAATCTAGGAATGGTTTTTACATTTTTAAATTGTTTTTAAAAACCGAGAGGTTGATAATATTTTATGACACAGGAAAATTATAGGCAATTCAAATTTCAGTGGCCATGAATAAGGCTTTACTAGAAAACAACCGTGTGTATCTGTTTAAGTATTGTGAATGGCCGCTTTTGTGCTGCAGTGAGAGTTATGTAGTTCCAACAGAGGCCATATGGCCTACAAAGTTGAAAATATTTACTATCTGGTCCTTTACAGAGAGTTTACTGATACCTTGGCTTAGACAGATTAAGTGACTTGCTTAGAGTGCTACAAAAATGTAAATGATAGATTTGGAATCAAAATCAAGTGTTTGGACTCCAAATTCAATACCTTTTCCTCCATATTATTCTATGCGTAGAAAATTGATTTTAGTTCTGAACTATAGGTCTTGGTTCCTGCTCTAGAGGTTTCTCGGCTTTAGGCAGAACTGGATTTGAATCAAAAGTTTACTCAGGACTGGCTACATAATTTGTGGGTCTCAGTGCAAAAGAAAAAGGCCTGGCGCTGGCCAGGGGCTCGCAGCCCCAACAGGGTAGACAAGAAATTCTGGAGCTGCGGATGCACTAAATATGGAGTGCAGTGGAGCTGCCACTTCCAGGCAAGAAAGGCCACTGCCTTCCACCTCCCAGCAGAGGGCGGCAGTGATCAAGGAGAGAGGGACGGTCCGCTGAAGGCTGGAGAACCAGGGGGAAGAGAGCGAAGGCAAACAGGAGCTGAAGTTCCAAGCCCCTGACTCATACTTCATGGTCCCATTGGACTTCATTACAAAATATAAATTCAAAAATAATATTACTAAGAATCTCAAGACCACAGAGCATTAAACCCCAAGTGTGGGAGCTTTCTGAGCTTGGTCACACTGGTTGTACCTCCATGAAGCCAGATTACTGCATAATGAGATGATGCCTTCACAAGTTAAAGCATGTCTCTGAGCCCCAGTTTACACAGTGGTGCAGTGTGATTAATGATATCTATCTCGAAAAGCTTGGAAGTTGCAATAGACCATGCATATAAAGCAGGCAGCAATGTTCCTGGCTATTTACTTTTCAATTTCCTGTACTTCCTTCCAGGACTAAATCAAGAAGTACTATTCTTATCATAAAAGACTAAATGTCATTTTCCTATTCTTAAATTGAGACCAAATTCTTTCCTAGCACAAACTTCATCGAGGGTTGAATCATATATTCTCCCTCCTAAAGAGATGTCCAAATTAGAGGTAAATTGAGCCGTTAGTTAGAGTCATTTTGGTTCCTTGTGATTTAGTCTTTCCCAGGGCACCCATTAGCTAGTCTGTACCCTCTGGGTCTGCACATTATAAAGCAAATGAAAACATTCCTTGGGGCATTTTCAGACCCTTGCATTAACTGTAGTGTGACAGTGCAAAAGGAGTCTAGCTTGATAATTTTATGGTCACAAAAACTTTATGGCATAGCACTAAAGCTACACCAAACTTACACTAAAGCTACATTAAATCTACAATAATCCTAGATCATTCTTCAGGATTCTACGCAGCCAATCATCCATCTCCCTTATTATCAGCAAAGCAGTCAGCAAGCATTTTATTCTCAGATGGAATCCATTCTAGTGTTCAGGTTCTTTGGGGGAATCTTTGTGATTCTAGGCAACCAACTCACAGCTTTAGGAAAGAAGACAATAATCCTATTCAGTTACCATAGAGAACTAAGACTATGAATAAACAATGCACTCATAAAAGTACCTTCAGCAAGAGAACTGTCTCACCCATTGAGAAGTTGGTTGTTTTTAATATGAAGAAGAGTTTTTTTTCTTTTTTAACTTTTGCTTTTTGGGCTAAGAGCTATATAATAATGTGTCCTAGTAAATAATAATCTCCCAGAAGATTTTATTTTTCTTCACATTGAGTCACACTCAACATTTATTTGGAAAATAATTTATTTTGATATGCATAAGTAGTTTGTTTTTTTCATTAAAACTTGGCATTTGTTGTGAATAATAGAAACATCCAATGTTGAATTAAGGTGAAGCTATAGAATTCCCTAATACCTTAAATTTAATAAGTTTGCAACTTGTTAAGAAATGATATTTATTGGTTTGTTGACATCTCCCATCAAATGATAACTCCAAGTTATATTTATAATGCCCCATCTCAGAAAAGCTGACAGCACTGTGGAGAAGTAATTCACTGAACCTCCAGATACCTCCTTGAAGAAAAAGTCTAAAAATATATGTATCAACACTACCCTACATCTTCTAAAACTAAGGGTCAGAGAGTTTGGGCTAGGCATTAAGAGAAAAAAACAAAACAAAATTTGAAGCCCATTTATTCTGTTTGTACTCCAGTATCTACTCTTTTCTATCCTTAGTTCTGTAATTATAAATTAATGATGGTGACTTTTAAGTTTTATATATATAGTAACATCACAATAAAATAATGCCTTATAAATTATAGGAAGAACATGCCATATCAGTGATATGTTGTAAGATTTTTGGTGATAAGAAACATCAAAATTTTTTCACAGGCTTATGTTTACAGAGGATTCAGAGGGACATGGATTCCTTGACACAGTTTACTAGTCAATATGTTAATTCCCTAAATTTCATGGATGTTCACTTTCAGTAGTATTAAATAGGATTTATTTTTAGTTACAATTAGTAACAAACAATCAAATGATCTTCTGTTAATAAAGAAGGAAGAGAGTTTGACTCACACAACTAAACAGGACAGGGGTTCAGGGTCTCCCAATTTCATAAAGGCCCAGGCTTTCTTGCTATTGTCAGATCTGCTTTCCCCTGTGTTCGCTTCACTGTCAAACCTTCATTATCTTTATAGAAACAAGGCAGTCACCAGCAATCCAGTCTTACTAGCTTAGTAATGCCAACAGAACAGAAAACCTCTTTTCCAATAGTTCCAGTAAGATCCTGGGGTTAATCATCATTGCAATAGTTTGAGTAGCCAACCTGAGGTATGTTCACAATCCAGAAGCTGAGTATATGGCAAACCCCACGTGAATAATATGGGGAAAAAAATGAAGAGGAATAGTTCCCTAAGGAAAATCAGGGTGCTGGGAGAGAGGAGATTGGATTCGCCACAGAGGAAAATTAAAAATTAAAAATTAAAAATTAAAATTTTTTTAACAGTAGAAATAGATGAATCTTAAAGACCTCAATACCTTGATAATTTATTATTAGATTATTAATATTGGAAGTATAGTATATATTGTCTGACAATTTTCTAATTTTTTTCCTCATATCTTCTTTTGGAAATATCACACACCTATTAAATAAAAGGTACTTAACCCATTTCCTTATTTTAAATTACATTGAATTTGTGCAGCTCCTCCTTTGATTTAAGGCAGATAAAATATTATTACCACATTACAGTTATCGTTATTGAAGAACCTTTTGATCTCTTATCTTTAGTCAGTGTGTTGCATTTCTGTTTGCTTATTATTTTTCTTAATTTATTTTATCTTTGTGGATACTAATCTGGAAATTAATAAGTGAGATTATTGAACAATTTCTTTCAGAACATAAAAGGCTTATTTACTTTAAGATATCTGGAAAGAAACCAGATTCAGATTTCAAAAAGCTTTCACTCATTAAATAATAAAGAAAAAGAATCTTAATGATATAATAATTTCTAATAGAAATTGACCATCAGGGAGGGAAGATGTTAAGGGCTGAGTTAGCTGGAGTAAATAACGGAGGAAGTGGGAACTAGTCAAAACACCACTCCTACAATTTTCAGTTTCCTCAATGGGAGAGGGACCCTTGCAGTGCCGGGATAAACACTTTCCCTTTGCTCTGTATTCTAGTCCTTCCAACCACTTCAGGGACCTTAACTCATCAACTACCCCCCAGCCTTCTCTGTCTTCAACCTCTCTCCATAATGCTTTCTCTTGCTCACAACCTCTAGTCTGTTTTCCATCCCTATAATTGTGTCATTTTGAGGTTATATAAATAGAATAATACCATATGTGAAATTTTGAGATTGGCTTTTTTCACTTCATATAATGTCCTTGAGAGGCTTCCAAGTTATTGTATATATCAACAATTCCCCCCTTTTATTACTTTGGTTGCCTTTTGTTGCTTTGTAGTTGAAGAGTTTTACATTTAAATTATTGCAATATCACTCAATAATGGACTGAAATGAAAACCAATTGAACTGTACACATGTATTATGAAAATAATAGATAAGAAAAGGAAACACAATTGAGATAACTTCCTTTCTTAAAAATCTAGTAGTCTCTTTCATGGAAAAATCTAGAAGGAAAACCTAACCTGTACCTAAGTAGAGTGAATGACTTTCTTCATCCTATAATCTGAGTGGTTCTGAAAGCTTCCTTCCTAAAAACATACCTCTGTAGGTTTTCCTTAGTCCCCAAAATTCCCATTGTTAATCAATGCTTTTAATGAACTGGCAATAAAAATTCTTCTTTACTTACAGTGCATTATATGTTTGAAAGGGTATAGAGAAACTAAAATATGAATCCAATTCTCCCACTAATTGTATTAACAAATATATGAGAATGCAAGGGGAGTTGAAAACTCTGATTAGTGGAGAGGCTAAAGTAAATTCATTCTCTAGTTTACAGTCCCACCAGCAGTGTATGAGTGTTCCTGTCTCTCGGAAAGCAATATGGAGATTCCTTAAACAGATTCAAGTAGACCTTCCATTTGATCCAGCAATCCCATTATTGGGCATCTACCCAGAAGAACATAAGTTATTCTACAATAAAGACACCTGCACCCGAATGTTTATAGCAGCACAATTCACAATTGCTAAGATGTGGAAACAACCCAAATGC
>CM052436.1:30547569-30670396 GCA_028533085.1 Varecia variegata
GGGTGTATACCTACATGATGAGTGCAATGTGCACTGTCTGGGGAATGGGCACGCTTGAAGTTCTGACTTGGGGGGATGGGGGTGGGGGAGGGGATGGGTGTATAGCTACAAGAAGAGTGCGATGTGCACTGTCTGGGGAATGGACACACTTGATGCTCAGACTCGGGGGAATGGGAGGGACATGGGCAATATATCTAACCAGAACTTTTGTACCCCCAATAAACTGAAATAAAAAAAAAAGAAAATTCATTCTCTATATATTACTTGAAATTCTAGATTTCTGTGAAATTCAATTACCTTAAAAACTAAACTGAAATAAATTTAATCTTTTTTCCTCAAAGACAAAATAGAGAGGTTTTAATATATATTTTTAAAATTACATAACAAGTGAATTTTATTTTCCGTTTAAAATACTTTTTGAACAGACCCTTCACCAAAGTGTTCTGTTCTGTTCTATTTTGAGATTTCCCAAAAACTTCTGCTCATACCTCAGTACTGGTCACTTTTTTGTTTTCCTCTCTTAAAAATGAAAAGTTGATTATATTAGAAAGGAATCTCTTCATTACTATTAAGGTTACATTGTATACTCATTCTTCTGGAAAATGAAGAATCTTTGAATATTAGCAATTCAACAACTCAAAACAATATTTTAAAAATTCTTTTTATTTCAGCATATTACAGGGATATAAATGTTTAGGTTATGTATATTGCCTTTGCCCCACCTGAATCAGAGCTTCAAGTGTGTCCATCCCCCAGACAGTGCGCACCCCACCCATTAGGTGTGTATATACCCATCTCCTCCTCCCCACTCTCATCTGCCCAACACCCAGTGAATGTTACTACTATATGTGCACTTAAGTGTTGATCAGTTAATACCAATTTGATGATGAGTACATGTGGTGCTTGTTTTTCCATTCTTGGGCTACTTCACTTAGTAGAATGCGTTCCAGCTCACTCCAGGATAATACAAGAGGTGCTAGATCACCATTGTTTTTTGTGGCTGAGTAGAACTCCATGGTATACAAATACCACATTTTATTAATACACTCACTTATTGATGGGCATTTGGGTTGTTTCCACATCTTTGCAATTGTGATTGTGCTACTATAAACATTCTAGTGCAGATGTCTGTTTTACAGAATGTCTTTTGTTCTTTTGGGTAGATGCCCAGTAATGGGATTGCTGGATCAAATGGTAGATCTACCTGTAGCTCTTTGAGGTACTCCATATTGCGTTCCACAGAGGTTGCACTGATTTGCAGTCCCACC
This sequence comes from Varecia variegata, assembly GCA_028533085.1. Classification (NCBI taxonomy): domain Eukaryota; kingdom Metazoa; phylum Chordata; class Mammalia; order Primates; family Lemuridae; genus Varecia; species Varecia variegata. The sequence continues at coordinate 30,548,838 of CM052436.1, forward strand.
CACAGTGTATGAGTGTTCTCTCCATATCCATGCCAACATTTTTTGTTTTGGGACTTTTTGATAAAGGCCATTCTCACAGGAGTTAAGTGATATCTTATTGTGGTTTTGATTTGCATTTCCCTGATTATCAGAGATGTTGAGTATTTTTTCATATCTTTGTTAGTCTATCTTGTTTTGAAAAGTTTCTGTTCATGTACTTTGCCCACTTTTTGATAGGGTCATTTGATTTTTTCTTGCTGATTTTCCTGAGTTCTATATAGATTCTAGTTATCAGCCCTTTATCAGATGTGTAACGTGAATATTTTCTTTCATTCTGTAGGTTGTCTGTTTGCCCTAAGGATAGTTTCCTTGGCTTTGCAGAAGCTTTTTAATTTGATCAGGTCCCATTTATTTATTTTTGCTCTTGCTGTGATTGCCTTTGGGGTCTTCTTCATAAATTCTTTGCCTAGGCCAATGTCTATAAGACTTTTTCTAACATTTTATTCTAGAATTCTTATAGTTTCATGCTTTAGGTTTAAGTCCACCATGAGTTGATTTTTTTTCAGAGGTGAAAGGTGTGGATCCTGTTTCAGTCTTCTACATGTGGCTATCCAATTTTCCCAAAACCATTGATTGAATAAGAATTCTTTTCCCCAGTGTATGTTTTTGTCTGCTATGTCAAAGATTAGATGGCTATATGAGAATGGTTTTATATCTGGGTTCTCTGTTCTGTTCCATTGATTTATGTCTCTGTTCTTGTACTAGTGTCATGCTGTTTTAGTTATTATAGCCTTGTAATATAGCTTGAAATCTGGTAAATTGATGCCTCCCAATTTGTTCTTTTTGTTTAAGATTGCTTTTGCTATATGGGGTCTTCTCTAGTTCCATACAAAGCATAGAATTATTTTTTCTAGATCTGTGAAAAATGATGTTGATATTTTAATAGGGATTGCATTGAATCTATAGATCACTTTGGGTAGTATAGACATTTTAACAATGTTGATTCTGCCAATCCATGAGTATGGTGTGGTTTTCCACCTGTTTACGTCCTCTGCTATTTCCTTCCTCAGTGTTTCATAGTTCTCCCTGTAGAGGTCTTTTTCCTCCTTAGTTAAATATATTCCTAGGTATTTTACTTCCTTTGTTGCTATTGTGAAGGTTATTGAGAAATTATTCCACAACATCGAGAAAGAAAAATTCCTCCCCAACACGTTTTATGAAGCCAACATCACCCTGACACCAAAACCAGAAAAGGATGCAACAAAAAAAGAAAACTACAGACCAATATCCCTTATGAATATAGATGCAAAAATTCTCAACAAAATCCTAGCAAACTGAATTCAGGTGCTTATCAAAAAAATAATCCATCACAACCAAGTGTGCTTCATCTCAGAGATGCAGGGAGGGTTCAACATATGCAAATCTATAAATGTAATTCACCACATAAATAGAAGCAAAAACAAAGACCATATGAGCCTCTTAATAGATGCAGAAAAAGCATTCGACAAAATTCAACACCCTTTTATGATAAGAGCACTTAACAAAATAGGCATACACAGGACTTACCTATAAATGATACAAACCATATATGACAAACCCACAGCCAACATCATACTGAATGGGAAAAAATTGAAAGCATTGCCACTTAGACCTGGAACCAGACAAGGTTGCCCTCTATCACCACTTCTATTCAACATAGTGCTGGAAGTCCTAGCCAGAGTAATCACACAAGAGAAGGAAATCAAGGGCATCCAAATGGGGGCAGAAGAAGTGTAACTATTGCTCTTTGCTGATGATATGATCTTATATCTAGAAAACTCCAAAGATTCTGCCATGAGACTACTAGAACTGATAAATCCAGCAAAGTCTCAGGTTAGAAAATCAATGTACAGAACTCAGTAGCATTCCTATATGCCAACAACAGTCAAACTGAGTTTTTATAAAGAGACTCAACACACTGAAGTGAGTTATGAAACATCACATGGGCTATATCAGAATTTCAAATATCTAGAATTTTCTTTTAATAAAATAATTTTCTGGGGAAAAATCTCTAAAATAATGACAAGTACTATGTTATCAAAGTCAGAGAAAGCATAATTAAATATTACAACATATGTGATTACTTTAAAATTTCTATGCCAAAACAGTACCCAAATTCTTTCTGGAAGAGAAACAAGAGACTAGAAATCTCTACAGATTATAAATCAGGAAACTTTTTAAGACTTACTCCTTAGAAAACAACTTTTTTGCACTTTTTCTCTATCATATTAGGAACTCTGCCCCAGGAAAAAAATAGATTTTCCTTTATCAGAGACCAGAGCCAAGTAATTTTTAAAAGATGAAAAGCTCCTCTGAGAACCATGAAACAACAGGCGCACATTCAACTATAGAATTGAAGAAACATGCTTTATGGATGCTGTAGTTGGGTCTTAATAAAGTAGAGTGCTGTGATCAAGGTTTCTAAGTTTAGACAAGCTTTTATGACCTCTAGCTTCAAAGCATGACTAACAGACTCCATTATTCAAGTAGATCTGTATACTTCAGGCCTCCGAGGTTTTATCTCCACCTGCATATCTGGAGTGATGCTAGATGTTTCCTACAAGGAGTTATAACTTAAGTTCATTCAGAAACAATCTCAGAAACAAAATTATTAATAAGAGCAAAAGTGAAGATAACTTGTGAAATCTTTTTGTTTGTGCCAATGGTCTCATTAATATAGGCTAAATTTATTTTAACTTTTTAAAGATAACATTGATATGCTTAGCTGTATTCTGTTCATGATGTTATTTATTTAATAATTTCATATTTTACATACTAATATATTAAATTTGAGTTGTGTTCTTCCTGGGTATACTTTATAATTATGTCTGATGTTTATATCATATATGTGTTTTAAAGTACCTTGTGAGCAAATACAATACATTTTTCCATAGGTATCAGATAAGCATAACACTGGCCCTTCACCATCCTGACTTTCTTTTTCAAATAAGGAAAGATGTGGCACAAGTTCTCTTTCACCACACATACACACACACACACACACACACACACTCCACCAAAAAATAAAACAACCCAAAACAAAAGAACACTATTACCATGCATTGCTCAAGTTCTCATTATTTGACTTAATAATTTGACTTGGAGATGGAATATATACTCTCCTCTGAAAAGATTATTTTATCATTTTCAGTCAGAAATTTATCCACTGGGTTATAAATTCCTTAGGAACATTGGTTTTATTCATCATCAAACTTCCAGCACTTAGCACACAACAGGCAGCCAATTCTTTAGACATCTTTTGATGGAGCACTCACTATGTGCTAGCATTCTTCTAGGGCTAGGGATAAGCACTAAACCAAAGCAGATCTGACATTCTGGTGGGGAAGAGATACACCATAAACAGATAATTAAATAAACAACTGAGTGAGTTACATAAAAGTGGCATGAAGGCAAGGCGGGATAAATGAGAGAGAATGCCAACTTTATAGAACTTTTTAATTTAGTAAATGAGACAATTAAGGCTTACAAAAGGGCAAATAACTTTACAAATCACCCAGCTAGATAGCAACATAGTCATTGTTTCGATTTGAACTACAAATCCTATGTTATATCCACAATTGAGTACTAGCTTTCAACATTGGAACTGGAAGAAAGATACTATATAGTGACATTATAAGCTCCTTCTCTTGAGCATCAAGTTTGAGTTAACATCTTCTTCCTTAAATACAAATTTTTTAAGGATAGTAATTGTATTTTAATTATATAAGGAGATTTATTACTTTTGAAAGAAAATTCCAAGTTTTTTTCGCAGGAGTAGAATTTTAAAGGAGTTTTATAGTAATTTTCTAGCAGACAGTGAAATGTCATTTTATTGGCAATTACCTTCAATTTGCTTTAATTAAAATTAAAATAATCTCATAAGTATATTCAGAAATACCAATTTTTCCAGATAAATATATTATTATTTTTAAAAGTATATTAAAAAAAGCACACACATACAAATGCAAAATGGGGGGATATGAATATAAAATTCATAAAGTAAAATATACAAATGATCATTTAACATATAAAAATGTACAACTTTATTTTTTTTCATTTTTTTAAATTTCAGAATATTACAGGGGTATAAATGTTTTGGTTACATGGATTGCTTTTGTACTGCTTGAGTCAAAGCTACAAGTGTCCCCATCACCCAGATAGTGTACATTATACCTGTTAGGTATGATTTCGCCATTTCTCTCCTCCCCACTCCTACCTGCATGATTTCCATTGAGTTTTACTTCCATCTGTGCACATGAGTGCTGATTGATTAGTTCCAATTTAATAGTGACTACATGTGGTGTTTGTTTTTCCATCTTATACCTTTGGCAGGATGGTTAATGGGCACAAATTTACTAGAGTTCTATTTGATGATGCATGTCAATTACATTAAAAATTATATAGATTGAACTGAAGAATTTCACTTCCACAAATTTATTTTTAAGAAAAAAACTGTAAAATCAAAAATGTTTTATAACTCATTGAAATGTGTTGGGTCTTTTTTTGGTTTTGGATCTTGAATAGTTAATATTCAAAGGTTCCTCAGTTTCCCAAAGGGAAAGTTTATAATATAATCTGAATAGGAATAGAGAGATTCTTTACCAGCCTCATCAATTCTCATTTTGGGACAAGAGAAAAACAGCCAAGAGTGAGGCATGAGCAGTAGTTCTTGGGAAATCTTCAAAAGATAAAATTTGTTTTATTTTATTTTTTTTTAGGTTGAATGTCATATAAAAGTCTGGAATTTCAAATAATATATATATAGGATGCATTTCTTTATGTAAATGTTAAGTAAAAAGATGTTTAGAATTACAAAAACAATAAAATAATCTAAATGTTAAAAAAATGAGAAAATAGTTTAACAAATTAAGAAATTATGATATATTCACAAAATTAAATATGCCAATATGAGAAATATTTGCAAAGATTACTAAATTATATAGAAAACACAAAACATAAAGAAAAAAGTATGAATTCTGATCATGTAAAGTGTCATATATTAATTTCATATACACATTTAAATGTATACAGGAACAGGAAAAAAAAAACTAAAGAAAGTTTACCAAAAATATTGCCAGCAATAGGTATTTCTTTGTTTGGCAATTAGGTGATTTTTGTTTTCTTCATTATAGTTTTCTATTTGCCTAAATTTTTATAGTTGTCTATATTGTATTATATATTACTACCCTTCCAAAATTTGTTTTTATTTGATTGTTTTGTAATAAGTGAAACAAAATAATATGCTTAAATGCAGAGTAACCATTTCTACCTGGCTTCCAACCACCCACCTCTGTTCTTATCTCACTGAAATAAAAATATTAACAAGCCGGGATGCATCTTTCCACATTTATCTTATACTTGCTTAAATTTTAATTTCTAGCTTCTTTTCAATCAAAATAATATTCCATTAAGCCCATTATTTTGCAATACTTTTTTTCACTTAAGTTCGTCATGATCATCTGAGAAGCAGATCTAATTCTATATTATTATTTAAATCTTTATGCATACATTATTTACACAGATATCATTTTACTGAAATGGAAGCAAAGTTGTATAAAGTTATGCTTTTTTTTACTACTATCTTTGTTTTTTAACTTCCTCTCAGTCCTATAACTCTCCAGCCATTTTATTCCTACTCTCAGTAATTTATCAAAATTTGCTTATATAAAATATAATATGTATATGCATTTATTTTTAGGTTACTTTTATTGCTTAACACTACTTCATGGGACTCTGCAAGTCAACTATGTTAATTCAGTCTTGTTAATGACAGCCTGATATTCCATGCTGTTGATGTGCCATAATTAATCCAACTGTTCCTCTATGGCATTCTATTTTACAATATACTGTCAACATCCCTGAACATCCATCCTAATGAAATGGATAGGTGAAATGAATTTAATTGCTATAGGATAGATTTACAGGGTTGGCGTTACCATATTGAAGGATATGTATCTCTTGAATTGAAATAGTGCTAAATTCTTCTTCCCCTCAAAAAAGCTGTCAGAATGTACATTTTTACAAGCAATAGATGATTTTTACAAGCAAATAGATTGTCCCCAACATCCCCACTAGCAGTAAGGATTATTTCCCATTTGATGGGTATGAAATGGCATTTTATGGTTACTTTCATGTACATTCACCTGATTAATAATGAGTTTCTTCATACTTTTATGTTTATTGGCCTTTGGATTTTCTCTTGCATGAAGTGATTATCCATAATTTTGTCTAGTTCAGGTTTCTATTGCATTTTGTCTTCTTCTTGTCAATTTGTTAACCATTTTACATTGGATTTTAGACTTTAATCTACCATCCTCATTATAAATTTTATAGCAAGAATTCTCTCTGTATTTTCTTTACAGCATATACATTTCTGTTCCTGTTTAAGATCTCATCCATCCCTGGCTTTTACATGTAGCCTCTGAGGCTTACTTCTAAAATTACTATTCCTTAATCCATCTGTAATTTATTTGGCATATGATGTGAAGTAGGAGTTCAACTTAGCTTTATCCTGAAATAGTACCCAGCTATCTTTATTAAATAAATTACATTTTCCTCTACCAAATTGATACTATGTCATACATTAAACTTTCATGTATTCTGCAATTTGTAGAATATTTATTTCATTTATCTATTTATTCATTCTTATACCACAGCTTAGTGATCTGTTTTTAATAAAGGCTATTTCCTTAAGCAATCTTCCCTCAGTAATCTTCTTTTTCATATTCACTTGGCTGATCTTAGAAATCTGATCTACTTTGAGAAATTTATGTTTATATGTTTTAAAAAACCAAAATTTAAACCTTATTGTGATTCTAATTGCAATATTCTCCAAATATGCCATTTCATTAATATATTTATGTCCTTCAATAACATTTTATAGCTTTCCATAATCTGACACGATTTTAATAAGATTTTAATGCCTATTTTTTAAGAGCTACTAAAATGTAGCTGTGAAGCCATCTTATGCTGATACCTTTTTAATGCCATGATTTTAATATCTTTGTATTATTCAGCCCACTAATTTAAGACTTGACTTGCCATTCAATCATCTACTGATTTTTTGTGTTCAAAAATTAATGTTGTAGTTCTAGAAATAACTTATTTTTCTATTCTTTGATGCCTTAAGTATTTGTTGCTGTTTGGTCAGATTGTTTTATGTTTCCACAAGCAGCTCTATTTCATTAGAGCATCTTCCCTAATAGTATATTCTCTCTCTTTGTCTCTCTTTCTCCCCTCCCTCTCTCTCCCTCCCTCTCTCTCTCTCTCTCATTGAAGCTGCTTCCCTCCTTAGATTTGTTGTTACATTTCTTTATATATTGAATGGGGTTCTGTTCCATCTGCTGGGATTCTTTCAACACTGGAACCAGACAGTCAATGATACATGGGGCTCGTGGTGTCTTGTCTTTTAGTCAGTGGTACATGAGCGGTCAGCTTGCCAGTCTTCCAAGGCAGCTGGAGGCAGCTCTCTGCTTCTCTGTTCCCTTGTGCTCTTCCAGCCTTTGGGGCAGAGAATTTAGCTCACCTATCTAGCTACTCCTTGGCCCACTAGAGACAAAACATGGAAAACTGATGAACTCTTACTGTAAATATCAGTCATCTTCCTTTCCTGAAATTCCAGGGATCTTCATGGATCACATCTTCCTAAAACAGTTTTGTTTTGATCTTTACCCTAGAGCCCTCCAAGGCTGCTTTCCAGGCCTTTCTCTAAAACAGGGTGAAAGTCCTCTAATGACTTTTTTTCTGAATCCCCTAGCCAGTCTGAATGGCAGACTCAGAAAAGAGAATGAATTTAATTTGATATTGAGAGTGGGAGGAAAGTGGGGTGCATTAGGCTGCCACAGTTCTAGAATCTTTTTTCTCCATCCATTGTATTACTTAAACAGTTGTTTTCTTATACACGATTTCCCCTTCTGTGGTTTTAGTTACCTTAGTCAACCTCGATCCAAAAATATTAAATGGAAAATTCCATAAATAAACAATTCATAGGTTTTAAATTGCATGTAGTTCTGAGTAGCATGATGAAATCTCCCAGCATCCCACTCCATCACCCCCAGGATGTGAATCATCCCTTTGTCCAGTGTATCCACATAGTCTATGCTACCCAACCATTCGTCACTTAGTAGCCCTCTCAGTTATCAGATTGACTGTCGAGGTATCGCCATCCTTATGTTCAAGTAACTCTTATTTTATGATAATGGCCCCAAATCACAAGATTAATTATGATGGAAGTTCATATATACCCAAAGTGCTTCCTTTAAGTGAAAAGATGAAAGTTCTCAACTTAATAAGGAAAGAAAAAAAATCTTATTCTGAGGTTGTGAAGGTATGCGGTACAATAAGATATTTTGAGAGAGACCATATTCGCATAGCTTTTATAACAATGTATTGTTATAATTGTTCTGTTTTATTATTACTTATTGTTAATCTCTTACTGTGCCTAATTTATAAATTCAACTTTATCATAGGTATGTATATATAGAAAAAAACATAGTATATATAGGGTTAGGTACCATCCATGGTTTCAGGCACCCACTGGAGGTCCTGGAATTTTTCCTCCATGGATAAGAGGGGACTACTGTAACCAGAATAAAGTAGCATTTAAAATTAGGTATAAGGGACAGATAGTATATGGGAAATTTCTGTACCTTACACTCAATTTTGCTATGAACCTAAAACTGCTCTAAAAAATAAAATCTATTTTTTAAAAAATTAGGGATGTAGTAGATATATCTGAACATGATTTAAAAGTTTAAAGTGTTATACGTACCTGCTTTGTATAACATAGAATTGACATTTATACCTGTTCTTTGTGGCATATACAAAACAAAACTGCTTTCTGCAAAGAATTTATTCCAACATTACTGAGGAAAACAAACCTGCAATCAGTTGTTAATACATAATTATTAAGCCAAAAAGATAAAATTTTAAAAAGTTTTAGAATATGCAGGTAACCATTTTTCTCTTAAATATGTGCCAAATGTAAATATGTGCCTTTAAACAATGTAATATCTTAGAGAACAGTACAGCCTGTATCCATATCTCTAAGAAAATAATAAAAGGAACCTAACCTGCTCTTATATAAATTTCAATAGATATGTCCCCATGTTAAGTTTTTACCCCTGAAGATCTTAAAACACATTCCTTGGACATTATTATTAATAGTAAAAATGGCATGTACCAGCTTCCATTGATTCTGGGAATGCTTGCATAGCATTACAATTTAGGTTAGCCTTTTATTTCTCTAGACTCATTAGCATTTTTTATGTCTTGCTCTATTTATTTATGATATTTCTCTACCTAGGACTATTCTGTGAAACTAAGAAATTATTTTATCATGCTTGCTTTTGCTGAATACTAGGTAGAATGGAGACAAGCAGGAGAAAATTATCTTAGAATTCTCAGAAAAACAATTTGACAAATGTATTTATGTTGTATCTAATTAAAATGTTTTCCAATAAAAAGAAAAAAATCCAGGCAAACTTGTCTAGTTCCAGTAAAGAATGAATATAGATTACTAAATCATCATGATTTGTATTCCAAATGCAGACTATGACAAATAGAAAGAATAGCAAATATATAATCTATGTTTTTAAAATTAATGCCCTTACCAGCCATATAGATTTATGACACATGACAAATATCATCCAAAAGAAATCATGGTCCTAATGGTGGGTTTTTTTTTTAATAATAAATAGGCCTAAAATAGAAAAATTGGGAATAACTAATTGCAAAGAAGGTATTTTAATATGTCTTTTATGAACTCCATCCCAAGTCTTTTTAAAGACTTTATTCTTTTGGAGCAATTTTAGTCTCATAGAAAAGTTCAAAGGAAGGTGCAGAGATTTCCATTTACCCCTAAACATGCATAGCCTCCCCCATTGTCAACATCCCCCACCAGTGTAGGACATTTGTCACAACTGATGAACCTACACTGACACATCATCCACATAATTTACATTAGAGTTCACTCTTGGTGTTGTACATTCTATGGGTTTAGGCACATCTGCAAATCCCTTTTGCCATGTAAGGTAACATTCACAGGATCTGGGGATTAGAGGATGAAAATCTTTCGGTGGTTATTATTCTGCCTACCACAGGGTGTAATACCAATATCACTATTATTTTTATTATTCAAGTAAATTTTTTCAGTATTACAATGCTATAAAGTAAAATACTACTACTAATAAAGAAAACTAGTAAAGTGTAGTATTACTTTATCACTCCTTTAGTAAGGAATACAATAGTAAAAGGAGAATTATAATCAATTCTTTGTCCCCCACCCCCAAACTCAGGCCCTGTTTTAATTACTTCAGTAAATCTTAAAATGATTTTTTATGGATAAAGAAGTTAACGGCTTGAGAAATATGCACTACCTGTTGAATGTGAGTCCACAACTTTACTGAGCAAAGTCATATATAGAGCACTGTAAGTTTGTATTACCTAGAGCATGTGCCCAAACCTGAATAGTCCTATCTCAGCGTGGCCCACGATCCCCTTTGAATGTCTGCTGAGACCTAACTGTCTGTACTGGGGATTGAGTCAATAAAAACTTCTCCCTCAGCCACCGTGTTACATTGGTTTGCCTGGGAAGAGAGCGCTAACATTTTCTAACCTTTTCTACCTCTTGAGCTTGTCTTTCTACCTATACGAAATGTCCTCCACATTCGGTCCACATTCTTCCTATCTGTACTTTACTTCTTAAAAATTTATTCTAATCCCATGTCCCACATGAACTCTTTCTTGAATATATCAGTACCTATGTTTTGAGGCGCTAAAGTACCATATTTGTGGATGTGGTTCAATTCTTGCAAGTACTTTCAGTTGCTTGTAAAATTAATTTTATCTGAAAAAGATAGATATTCTGTGTTTTTTATGATGGTACCTTTTGTATAGCCTTCTCTCACAGCCTCCTTTGTCACTAAAACCAAGGGTGCTATCTTTACTAAGAATGATAACGGGATGGCATACCATAAAAGTTAGCACTTACTTTGTAATAAGTCTAACTGCTTCTAGTTCCTTTGCAAACCTGGACTGCAAAAATCGCAGATCTCAGACAAGTGGTTTCCTTCTTCAACAGTCCATTTCCTTCATTGAGTTTAAGAGATTTGGGCACAGGAATTCATTATTGCTGTTCATCTCTGTAGCACAGTAGTCTTAAGTAAATGGCCAGTCTAAAACTTCATACTACTAAATTGGCCTGAATCAGGATCCTGGAGATAGGCCAACCAGACAGCTGGTTTCTTAACATGCAGTATGTCAGTTCACAGACAACAGGAATGAGGTAATAATAGATTGTGGCTTCTACAGGAGAACTACAAAAAAAAAAAAAAAAAAAAAAAAAGGATGTCATCCTTAGAGCTTTATGCATTGATTGGTTTTTATAGCTAAAATCCTAAGGAATCACTGAGGCCATAAATTGAAGGAAGCAAGTGTTCTTTCTTTTGTGTTTTGCAGCTAAGGAATTATATCATCTATTGCATTGACATTTACTTCTAAAGATTAAGTTCCTGCCTAAAACAACCTCATTATCGATATGCCAGAGAGCAATATAAATCAAATTTCTGAGGGCAGGATAGGCCGGAGAGGAGTTGGTCTATAAATTGGTCTAAAGTGTGTTCTCTGGGCACAACATCATTGGCATTACCTGGGAGTTTGTTAGACATGTAGAACCTTGCTCCAACCCAGATCTTATAAATCAGAATCTACATTCTAACAAGATCCCCAGGAGGTTCACTCCGCACATTAAAATTTGACAAGCACTGCCTTTGAGAGTAGTTTTTCCATGTATATAGTTCTATCAAAGCAAACAGACCTTTCTTTACTTGCATTTGTTTTACACCTGTCTTAATAAGTATTAAAAAGTGTTCCTCTTTCTCTAAATTTCTACAATTATTTTCTGCACAATTAATTTTGCAAGCAAATTGCATGTTTTTCTGTTGTTTCTACTGATTTCATTTGTATCTGTTGCTAGTACCCAAAGTAGCATCTTACATGTAGTTGCTAGGGTGATTAGTACATATAATTGACATAGTTGCCTTGCATGTAAATTCATCCTGATTTTAAAATTCTGCTGTAGATAGTGCCTTAATACTACCTTGCATAACGATGCTCATTGTTTTAGAAGCAACTCGGAGATGGATTATACCATTTTATCTTAACATACCTCAACATGTTTTTCCCATAAATAAGGCCCTTAATACTTACCAAATCAAATGTTATACAAACAATCACACAATGAAAGCATATTAACAAAACTGTAATTGTCTCAGGAAATGAACTCATATTACCTTTCTGTCCTTGGAACATCCTGGCATGCTACTTGCGGTTCAGGATTCAGCAGTGCTCAATAAATTTAAAAAGCTGTTGAAGACATGGCATCTGGCGCGGCAAGTGTAAGAGAAGCACGGGGTATCCCAGGCAGAGCCTGTTTGTTCTCCAGCATGGCCCTGCCTCCCTCCTGCTGCATTTACACAGGCATACACCACTGAGCTTTAACTTAATTCATTCAGCCTAGGCCATGTCTTGATGTAAGCAAACAAATGTTGACTCGTGATTGAGATAAACTCAATCCCCCCTTTAAGATTTCAATTCTGGTCCTCAATAAAGCTAGGAAAAAATAGATATTACTCTGTGTGTATTTTCATCCAGAGACCAAAATCATGAATAGTTATGCCTTGGCCTAAGTTGATAACTCATTAGTAAACCAATAGATTCCAAAAAAAACAAAAATGACAAAAAGAGAGGAATATGAATATTCAATTTTTTCTGCAAATGTGGTTCCTAAGAATGCCCTCTTTCAGAAGTAATCACTTATGAAAAGTATATACTTGGCATGGAAAGTAACTTAGAAAATTTCAAAATCCACTGCGTAGATCTAGGACTTTGCTGAGAAATCGGTATCCCAATAATTAATCTCAATGTATTATTTTGCATTAGTAACATTTTAGATAGGATATGCCTTTTTAAAGTGAAAATGGAAAATTTTAAATGAAATATAGGTGGTTGTGAAATCAACTTTCTTTTCTAGATTGAAAGCAATAATCATACCTTAAAACTTGCCGTACAAGTTGATAAGTAAAAGGGTGATTTTATAATATGTGAATACTTTGTATCATTGAAATACTGGGTTACAGTGTTTGTAATTATTTAATTGAGGCATAACATACATTGGGTTGCAGTTTGGGGGGAACATTATGCTGGATTAGGAATTCCTTCACTGGCCATTCTCTGTAGAATTTTGACATCAGGCCACATATATTAATATATTCAACATTTCTCCTTTGGCATTTACCCTTTTCTTCTCTATCTATTGTTATTATTTCCTAGATTCAAAGTTATTCTTGGTTGCTTTGAAAAACCAACCTATAGATTGAATTTTATATTAAACTTTCCCTTTTATCATGAGTGAAGTAATACACAGAATGAGATATCCATTTTTTCAGTTTTATTAAGGTCCAGGCTTTGAATCAGAGCAGGATATTGAATTTATCTCAATCACAGTTCGGTATTTGTTTGTTTGCCTACAGAAATGTCATAATAATTGGAATATTTAAATTTTGTTCTCAGAAACCTCTGGACTCAGTGAGATGTCAAATAAATAACTGCAGAAGAGAATGGCAAAGTGACTTACTTTGACTTACATACAAAATATCATTATCAATTCAGAGACCATTGTACCTAAGAAAATATGAAATTTTGGCTTTTGTTCATGGGCAAAAAATTGAGACTGTGGCTCTACTTGTTTTACTAGGAATTAAATTCACCATTTAAGAACATTTTTTTCACTCTTCCTATCACTATTTATACTAAATCTGTTTTGAATGATGCCTAAGTAATTAAATTATAAAATGAAGCCCCAAAAGTAAGGATGAAGAGTTTTACCTCTGAAAATGATAAATTTCTTAATCCTCAATTAGAAAAAAGAAATTAAAATGATTGCCATATCCATTCTGTGCTTTTACAGGGGCAGCATTTTTATAAATATTACTAATAATCATTATTGACTTTTACCTAAATAGATATGCAGGCCATTTTCTGCCCTTGCATAGAGTTACAAAGTTCAACATGACATACAGTCTTTAGCTATGAGATTTAAATTTTTCTTGCCAAAGTTTAAGGCCTTAGAGCTAATAAATATTTGAGAAAACATAAATATAGCTCTTTTCCATTGCATTGTGAAAATTAGATGGCCAATTTCTTTCCATGACTGTTCTACTTACATAAATTTGTGTTACTCTCAAACTTTTGTTGATAATAATTTTTATCTATTGGTTTTTCAAGTGTACTTCTTTGAATTATTTTTAGGTGAGTGCTCTAGGGACTATATTCTCAGCTTTTCACAATCTAGTTACAATCAATATTATACCACTTCACATAAAATATACAAACCATGTAGTTATATAGATCCATTTACTTCTTCATCCTTTATCCCATTCATGTGTATCACATTTATATATGTTATAAACCCTACAATCAAATGTTATAATTTTACTTTAAGTAATTATTTATATTTTAAATTAATTAAAAGGGGAAAGAATAGCCTCTTATATTTGTCTGCATATTTACCATTTTTGATGTGCTTTATCCCTTCCTGGAGAATCAAGTTTCCCTCAGGTATCACTTGCCATCTTCCAGAATAATGCCCTTTAGCATTTTTCTGTAGTACTACTCTACTTGCAAGGAATTTTCTTTGTTTCCTTTTGTCTGAAAACGTCTTTAATTTGTCTTCATTCCTTAAAAATATTTCCAATAGATATAGAATACTTGGTAGACAGGTCACCAGTCTCATGCAATTTCAAAATCCAACCAAGCAAATTTCATTTGTTTTCAATACCTGAAAATAGTCTTCCATAATTTGACATACCACTCTCTGGGATCAGAATCCATCCTGAATAATCCTTCCTTTTGTGGGAAAAATAATATGTCTTTGCAGCTGAGTAGTTTTATCATCTTACCTATAGAATTGTGGGAGACTAGCAGCCTACCTTTATTTTGTACTTTCTCTTTCTTCTATTATTTGAATTGGCAGTGTTTCTGCTGGTATAAAATTTTTGAAACCACCACTTCCAGGAGGATTTATTCTCTTCTGGCTACCATTATCTCTGATGAAAAGTCTGCAGTCATTGAAACTGTTATTGTTCTCTGCATAAGGTGTGATTTTTCTCAGAATTCTCTATTTTTGACTTCTGATGAGATTAGCAAAATGTTGTCCAACCACACCCTCACTTGTTTTTTTTTACTAACTATAAATTTATTTTTTTTAATTTTTTTTTTATTTCAGCATATTACGGGGATACAAATGTTTAGGTTACCTAAACATTTGCCTTTGCCCCACCTGAGTCAGAGCTTAAAGCATGTCCATCTCCCAGCCTCACTTGTTTTGGATTTTGGTTTTTATTTATTTGTTTGTTTTCAGAGAACATTTTCTTGACAGTGACTCTCTCATTTGCATTCTGGATAGGTTGAGAATTTCCAAAGTTATCAAATCATTATCCTTTGTGTTTAATAGATTTCATCATTTTCTCTCTTTCTTCTCACATTTTACTATAAGTAACAAGAAGAAACCAGGGCCTATCTTCAACATTTGCTTGGAAATCTCCTCAGCTACATATCTAACCTAATTACTTACAAGTTCTACTTTCCACATAACTGCAAAACACAATTCTGCTAAGTTTTCTGCCACTATGTGTATCAAGGATTTCCTTTTTCTCCAGTTTTTAATAACATGTTCCTTATTTCTTTCTGAGTTCTCACTAGCAGAGTTGTTAACATATATATTTAGAAGTAATCTAGGCTTTTCCTATAATACTCAAAATTCTTCCACCTTTCCCTCAGTGCCCAATTCCAAGGCCATTTCCACATTTTTAGGTATTTGTAACAGTAGCACCCGACTTCCAGTACAAAGGTCTATATTAGTTTTCTATGGCTTTTGTAACAAATTACTGCAAATTTAGTGGATTAAAACACTGCATATTTATCTTACACTTTTGGACATCAGAAGTATAAAATGGTTCTCACTGAGCTATAACCAAGGTGCTGGCAAGACTTCATTCCTTTCCGGTGGCCCCCAAGGAAGAATCCATTTTTTGCTTTTTCCAATGTCTTTGTGGAAGCTGTCTGCATTCCTCAACTATGAGTGGTTGCTGGAACTGCTTGTTGGAACATGGGGTTTGCATATGTTCAGATTTAGTTGACACTAACAAACAGCTTACCAAAAAGTTGATATCAATCATCAGCAGTGAAACCGAGCTTCATCTGTTGAAAAGCCTTTCTAAAATTTAGTTGCTGTTATTATATAAACCAAGAAAATTCATCCAATTAAGTTTTTTCATTCTAACTTTCTTAATTCAGACATTTTGTCCCTAAAATGAAGATCAATGTGAAACATGAGGAAAATGAAGAACAATGCTTTTTAAAATAACTTCAATAAACCAATAATCCAGTGTTCTAAAGGAGTGTCAAATAATGGTCCACTGTTTCTCGAACTCCTGACCTCAAGAGATCCTCCTGTATCAGACTCCCAGAGTGCTAGGATTATAGGTGTGAGCCACCACACCTGGCCACTGTTTTTAGTTAGAATGCTCAAAATAAGAGCCTCAGATACAAAAGCAGATATTTTGTACTGAGGTATTACATACATAAGTCCCACTTGAAATAGGGTCTAAATGTTTATGCAGTTGGGTAAAGATGTAGAGCTGCTAGTCAGAAAAAGACTGGATTCAGAGTCCTATTGGAGAGAAACTAGTCAAAGTAATGAATTTTGGCTAAAGTACATCCATAAGCAAAATCATAAACACTTTGAATGAAAACAGCCAGCTGCTTTAGAGTATCTTTTGAGCATATGAAAATATATCCTTTTCTCTACTACAAGGCATCACCAGATTTTACCCAATATTATGACCTTCACACTGTAAGAGAATTCAGAAATTGACCTAGAGGGATACTTTAGAAAATAAGATGTTCACTTTGATTATGCTTTCTACTGTAATATTTCTTTTGGCCAAGATTTTTCTCTATATATAATTGCAAATAAAACTTCAAGTGCATTTCCTGCAAAATATGGGTATTTGTTTTCTGAAAGTTATTCACTAGTTCTTCTTAAGCCAGTGACTTCCAAAGGGTAGAAAAATTGTTTGGGTTAGAATTTATTTCAGAGGCATACATGAGCACAAGAATGTGTGTGTGTGTGTGTGTGTGTCTGTGTCTGTGTGTGTTTTCAGGGAGCAAGGTTGTTGAGGTAAAAGGAAGAGAGCATAGCACCAGTTTTCTATATTTCTATAAAGAACATTAGTTGAACTTGAAGGGAAAGTCAACATAGACAATTGAGTTTATAAATAAAATATTGACAAAATATGATTGCTTCAGGAAATCAATTGAACTGATTTATGGGAAGTGTTATAATTTAGGCTAAAACAAAAACAATTTCAATACTAATCTGTCTTAAGTATTTTTTCAAACACCAAGCAATGGAATATTCCATATCCCAGTAGGAAGTCTCTGTTCAAGCTCCCTGCTTCCTCTGTAAGCATAGTAGCACAATGATGTTGGATTCATATAGATTAGCATTTTCCTTTGATAAGAATGTGGTGGTAATAATGTCAACCTCTTAGAGAACATAGAAATACAAAATTTTCTAAACTCTCACTGCACATTGAAGTGTTCTCCTTTCCCTCTCTCTTTCATCTCTCTCCTTCTGATGTTTTCTTTCTTTTTTCACACACTAATGCAAAAATCTTCAGAAAAGTAAAAATGTAAAAAAAGATTCATATTTTATTTTCTCTAGCATGGGACAAAATCTTTTTAGGGGAGAAAATTAAAATTGTATTAAAAAATCTCAAAGGAAAATATATCCTCCAGGAAGATGAATTGTGTCTTCAATCTCTGAGTGTCATCCCCAGCAAACCAATGTATATATGCCCCCAAGGAGTACACAATCCTCACTATAAGAAATTAAACATGTACTATTGAGTGAAAATCTATAAATTATTCTATTTAATTTGGAATTTTTTTGCTTAAATAATATGAAATTCTACTTTCATATTACTAAAGTGTTCCAATTTTGATCCCTGGAGAAATTCAGTATGGTTGAGGTTTAGATGGTACTAGTTTGTACAGAATAATAAGGGTCTTGATCTATTGTTCCATCAGAAAACTTCTTTCTATCTGGATTTTATTTCATAGCTTCCTTGAAAGTTCCTTGTCTAAATCATTGATTAAAGATTTGTATTTAAATAGTGATTATGATGAACATATGAAATAATATAGATTATTTTGCTATGATTTTTGATCTGGTTTGCCTTACAATTTCCATTAGTTATTTTATGTGTTGGTATTTTCCATCCTGTTGTTTCTTATGGTGCTACTAACATTTTGCTCTCTCCTCCATCCTACAGTGTTAATCAGCCACATCAATGCATCAAATAAAATATGTACAATTTCTGACACTTTCTTTAGAGTATGATTTTGTTGCCATGGTGGCTTTTAGCTTGGAGGTTTCTGACATTTGTTGGATCTCATTGTTTCTTCTAGGCCTTTTAAAAATTTTTATGACAAAATAAGTGCATTTCACTCAAATTAACATTAACAAATTCATGAAGAACTATAGAGAATTAATCAGATTAATTATATAATTTTCCTATTGAAATTTGGGTTAATGTGATTTTTTAACATGTGATAGCTAATAATACTTGTTAAAGAATCTTCTTAGAGAAAGAAAAGTTTGACTAACAAGGATATGCTAAAATAAAAGAATGAGTGCAAAGCAAATCTTGGTAGCAGGTTTTCTTAAAAATTTTTTGTCCCCATTGACATTTGACATCTCTGATTGTACTCTCCTTTTTTAGGTGCAGTATCTATCTAAATTATCCTAAAATAGTGAAAATTTCTCAAAGCCTCAGAAAAAAATAATATATAATTTTAGGTAAGGAGTAAATAAAATGAAACTCTGAAATTCATAGCCTTATCAGAGAATTAAAGAGAAACCTCTCTTTGCTATTAAGCCTGTGTCTACAAAATACAAGCAAAGATATTTATTATTAGCACTTTTTTACTCTATATAGTGCAGAGTTCAATTATATGCTTTGAAGAATCTAGCATTCCCTATGAAGGTAGCCATTATTGCACTGAATATCAATGCACATTTACTTGCAACAAATATTCTAGTCAATCATCTGAATATCATATAGTTTTGACTTTTAAAATTATTAGTAAGCTAGGAGAAATAATAGAGACAAGAGGTTGATGTTTCAATATAAAAATTAGCAATGTAACAGAAATAAAAATTAAAATAGAATCAACCTTTGAATATTTTTCAATGTCTACTATATATGTGTATTCATATATGAATAAATAATAGTAAAGTAACAAGAAAGAAAGCAACTTTCCCCAGTCCTTGAACTTTATTGTTATAATCTGAGAGGCTAAAATTTTGCTGTGTAGAGCTGCAAATATATATAATAGGACAGCTTAATATGTCTATGAACTACCGAAACACATAAAATAGTGCTTACCCTAAATATATATTCAAGGGGACCTTGTAAGATGTCTCCTAGTCTAATTATCATGAATTTTTTTAGAGTTCTCTGTACCACAGCATATTAGGTGAGTGCCTTGGTCAGGGTTTTCCAGAAAAATAGAGCCAATTAAATAGATGACTAGATAGATGGATAGATACAGATTTATTATAAAGAACCATCTTATGCAATTATGGAGGCTGAAAATCCCTAAGATCTTTAAGGTGAATTGGTGAGCTGGAGACCCAGAAGAGCTGATGATTTACTTCTGGTCCAAGTTTGAAGGCCTGAGAACCAGGATAGCTGATGACAGAGTTCCACTTCAAAAGCTGGCAGAATCAAGACACAGGAAGAGCCAATGTTTCAGATTGAGTTCCAGTTCAAAGACAGTTAAGCAGGAAGAATCCTCTTACTCAAGAGAGGGTAAGCCTTTTCGTTCTATTTAGGCCTTAAATTGATTGGATGAGGCTTACCCACATTAGGAAGAGCAATCTGCTTTACTCAGTCTGTTGATTTAAATGTTAATCTCACCCAAAACAACTTCACAGACACACCTAGGATGCTTCTTCAAATATCGGCCTGGTCAAGTTAACACATAAAATAACTATCGTAGGGGAAAATGAAAATTTTCCATTCTAACTCATACCGCATTTGATAAAATCTAATTCTCAGTTTGCTAACCTATCATAAGTAAGCTACAGTAAAATTATTTCTAAATTATAAATATTTCAATGATGCTACATATAAGGTACAATGAAATTATGTTTACATTGAAACATTTTATTCTTATAAGAGAAGGGATCAAACCTTTGCTGAGCACATTCTATGTGACAGGTATTGTACATGACTTTATAACTGAAAGCCATCACTGAGTTTTCTATATTTATTTTAATAATAAAAACAGGATTTGTATTCTAAGTGAGGAGTATATAAGACTCACTGTTAAAACTTTCCCACAAGTTATTTTATTTCAAGGACTAGTCTCAGGATGCTTCAGATTTTCTGTAAAGAAATCAAACTTTCAAACTGATGTGAGCAAGTTGGTGGAATAAGAAGCCTTGGAACTCATTCCTCCACTAAGACTCTAACTTAATAACAATATACTTTCCAAAAAGCCTTTATGAGAATTCTAGAAACCAGTTAAGAAGTTACCATACCTCAGGCAAGTGTCAAGCCAAGAACAAACACATTCAAAGAGAGAAGAAAAGCAATTGCATTTTATTTGTGATAGCCCTTCCTCCAAGCTGGCAAAGTTTCATGTGACAGAGAAAAAATGCCCAATTCACAGTTTCTGTCTTGTGAGAGAAAGGAATGGAACACACACATCCAACATTCTGGCTTTTGAAGGAGCTACCTGAGGGATTGGTTTCTGTCTCACCTGACTCAGAACACTGATGAGAATCTGGCATACTTTGTATGCTTAGGAATCGCTAAGAACAAACCAGAGGTCTGGGGCTTGTTGCAGCACCAAAAAACCTTCAGTACCACAGAAAGTCACCAGAGGGAGCAAGATATTACAAGCTTCTGAAAATGGACCCAGAATACCTCTTTAATGAGGATATTACATACACAATCCCAGAGAAGATACATCCTCAGAAAAAGTTTGAAAGGCCCCAGAATCACAAGTTGGGATGATTGGTGAGAGTCTTCTCCTAAAACAAAGCCAATCCATAAAGACTGGGAGAAGTGGATGCTTTATCAAATATACAAATCCCAGTAAAAAAATAACAAAGCATGTAAAGAAACAGGGAAACATGTCCCAATCAAAGAAAAATAAATCTTCAAAAGCCAACTCTGGAGATCTATGAATTACCTGACAACAAATTCAAAAAAACTTGTTAAATTTCAATGAGCTACAAAAAAAAAAAAAAAAAACCCACAGGTAGAAACCTAACAAAATGAGAATATCAAGAAATAGAAACTATTTAAAAAAGAAAAAAAGAGAAATTCTGGAGATAAAGAATACAATAACTGAATTCAAAAATTCATTATAGAAGTTCAACAGCAGACTTGATCAAGCAGAATAAAGAATCAGTGAACTCAAAGACAGCTTATTTGATATTATCAAGTCAAAGGAGCAAAAATAAAAAAGAATGAAGAAAAGAAGCCTATGGGAGTTATGGGACACCATCAAGTGGGAAAATGTAGGCATCCTAGAAGTCCCAGAAGAAGAGAGACAAAGGAGCAGAGGGCTTGTTTGAAGGAAACAATGGCTGAAAATTTGCCAATTCTGAGGAAGGAAATGGACATCCAAATTCAGTTAGCTTAATGGATTCCAACTAGAATTAACCCAAAAAGATCCACACCTAGGTATATTATAATCAAGCTGTCAAAAATCAGAGGCAAAGAGAGAATCTTGAAAGCAACAAGAATAAAACCAATTCATCACATACAAGAGAGCTCCACTAAGATTATCAGTGAATTTTTCTGCAGAAATTTTGGAGGCCAGAAGGAGCACCCAGATATGTAAAGCAAATATTGAATTGAAGGGAGATATAGACAGTAGCACAATAATATTAGGAGATTTCAATACCTCACTCTCAATAATGGATAGAACAACCAGAAAAAAAAAAAGATCAGTAGGAAAAGAGGGGATATGAACAACACTATTAATATATACTTATTGAATCTAACAGACACATACGGAACATTCCACCCAGCAACAGTAGAATATATATTCTTTTCAAGTGCACAAGAACATTCTCCAGGATAGCTCATATGTTAGGTCACAAAACAAGTCTAGACATATTCTAAAAGACTGAAATCACACCAAGTATCTTTTCTGACAACAATTAAATGGAACTAGAAATCAAAAGAAAAGATGGAAAGTTCACAAAAATGTGGAAATGTAACAGTATACTCTCGAATAACCTATAAGTCAAAGAAAAAGATCACAAGGGATTAAAAATATCTGGAGACAAATGAAATGAAAAACACAACCTACCAAAATTTATGTTTGAAGTAAAAGCAATATTAAGAGAGAAATTTATAGTGGAAAACACCTACAATAAAAATCTCAAATCAACAACCTAACTTTACAATTCAAGTAACAAGAGGAAGAACAAACTAAACCCAAATTTAACCAAAGAAATGAGCTAATAAGGATTAGAGCAGAAGAAATAAGTGAAATGGAGAACAGAGAAAATAATAGAAAATCACCATAACTTAGGGTTGGTTTTTTGAAAAGATCAATAAATTTGGCAAATCCTTAGCTAGACTAAGAAAAAGAATATAAGACTCAAATAACAAAAATTAGAAATTAAAGAGATACTACAACTCATGCCATAGAAATAAAAAGGATTATAAGAAACTCTTATGAACAATTATATGTCAAAAAATTGGATAACCTAGAATAAATGGATAAATTCCTAGAAACATACAACCTACCAAAATTGAATCTGAAGAAACAGGAAATATGAACAGATCTATGACTAGTAGGGGGATTGAATCTGTAATCAAAAACCTCCCAACAAGAAGCAGTCCAGGACCAGATGGCTTCACTGGAAAATTCTACCAAAATTTTAAAGGGGAATTAATACTAATCCTTCTCAAATCTTTGCAAAAAAAAAAAAATTGAAGAGGAAAGAATACTTCCAGACTCATTTTATGAGGTCAGCAATACCCTGATAGGAAAGCCAACAAAGATAACTTCAAGAAAAGAAAACTACAGACTAATGTTCTTAATGAATATTGTATTAGTAGTCAGGGTTCTCCAGAAAAACAACCAATAGGTGGAGATATATATATATGTATAGAGAGAGAGAGAGAGAGAGATATTTTATGGAAGCCAAGAAGTCCCATTATCTGCCATCTGTAAGCTGGAGAACTAGAAAAGCCAATAGTATAATTCAGTCCAGATCTGAAGGCCCAAGAAGCAGGGGACTGATAGGTTAAATCCAAGTGCAAAGGCTTAGGAATCACAGAGCTGGAAGTGGGGGATGAATGGTGTAATTTCCAGTCTGAGTCTGAAGTCACAGAAGCCAGGACAATGATGTCTGAGAGCAGGAGAAGGTGAATGCCTCAGCTCAAACAGGAAGAAAATATTTTTTTCTTTATAATTTTGTACTATTCAGGCCATCAAAGGATTGATTGCACCTGCATTGCAAACTTCTTTACTCAGTCTGCTGATTCAAATGCTAATCTATTTCAGAACCACCCTCACAGACACACCAAGAAATAATGTTTTACCAGCTATCTGGGCATCCCTTAGGCCAGTCAAGTTAACAAATATAATTAACCTTCACATATTGGTGCAAAATTCCTCAAGAAAATACCAGCAAACTGAATTCAACAGCACATAAAAAGGGTTATACTTCATGCCCAAGTGGGATTTATTCCTCAAATACAAAGATTGTTTAATATACAAATCAATCAATATGATACACCACATTAACAGAATGAAGACTAAAAACCACATGATCATCTCAGTAAATGCAAAAAATGCAGTTGACAAAATTCAATGTTATTTCATGATAAAAACACTCAACAATCTAGGAATAGAAGGAAATTACTTCAACATAATAAAATCCACATGTGAAAAGCCTATAACTAACATCATACTCATTGGTGAAAAAGTTGAAGCTTTTCCTCTAAGATCAGGAACAAGGTAAGGATGCTCACTCACTCTTGCCACTTCTATTCAACATACTAATAGTACTGAAAGAAAGAAGTAGGAAAACTTTCTGGTGATGACATTATCTTATAAATGTCATAGAAAACCCTAAAGACATCACAAAAAAAAAAAAAACTGTAAAGACTGATAAAAGAATTCAGCAAAGTTACAAAGTCTACACACAAAAATAAGTTGTTTTATGCACTAACAATGAATAATCTAAAATGAAATTAAGAAAACAATCCCATTTACAGTGGCATCACAAAGAATAAAATACTTGGGAATAAATTTAACTAGAAAAGTGAAAGACTTGTACATTGAAAACTACAAAACATTGCTAAAAGAAAATAAAGAAGACAAAAACAAATGGAAAGACACCCCATGTCCATGGATTGGAAGATTTATTAATAGTGTCAAAATGTCCATACTACCAAAAGCAATGTATAGACTCAATGCAATCCCTACCAAAATGCCAATGGAATTTTTGCAAAAATAGAAAAAAAATCTAAAATGCATATGAATCTCAAAGGACACCAAATACCCAAAACAATCTCAAGCAATTAAAACAAAGCTAGAAACCTCATACTTTCTGACTTCAAAACATGTCACAAAGCTACAATAATCCAAGCACTATAGCAATAGAATAAAGACAGACATATAGACCAATAAACAGAATAAAGATCCCAGAGGCATATGGTTAAATGATCTTCAGTAAGGGTGTCGATAATACATAACTTGGAAAGCATAGTCTCTTCAAAAAATGATGATGGGAAAACTGAATATCTACATGAAAAGAATGAAGTTGTACCCTTACCATATAAAAAAAATCAACTCAAAATGGATTAAAGAATTAGATGTAAGACCTGAAACTGAAACTATTAGAAGTAAACATAGGGAACAAGCTTCTTGACATTAATCTGAACAATACTTTTTTTGACTATGACACCAAACCACAGGTAACAAAAGCAAAAATAGAACAATGGGACTGCATCAAACTTAAAAACTTCTATATAGCAAAGGAACAAAACAACAGAGTGAAAAGGCAATCTATGGATGGATAAAATGTTTGCAAACCATATATCTGATAAGGAGTTAATATCCAAAGTATATAAAGAACTCATACATCTCAACAGCAAAAAAAACAAATAACTGAATTAAAAATGGGCAAAAGACTTGAATAGACATTCATTCAAATAAGTTATACAAATGACCAATAAGCATATAATAAGATGCCCATCTTCACTAATCATTAGGTAAATGCAAATCAAAACACAATTAAATATCACCTCACACCCATTAGTATATCCTCTATTCAAAAAAAAGCAAAAAAAATAATAACACATGTTGGTGAGAATGTGGAGAAATGGAACCCTTGTGCACTACTGGTGGGTGTATAAAATTGTGAATCTGCTATGGAAAATAGTATGGGCATTTTTCAAAACATTAAAAATAAAATTACCATATGATTTAGCAATACCACTTTTGAATATAGATCCAAAAAAATTGAAAACAACATCTTGAAGAGATAATTACACACTTATGATCATTGCAGCATTGTTCACAATAGCTAAGAGGTAGAAGCAACCTAAATGTCCATTGATGAATGAATGGATAAATAAAATTATGGTATATACATAAAATGGAATATAATTTGGCCCTAAAAAATAAGGAAATCCTGTCATATGCTACAACATGAATGAACCTTGAAGACATTATGCTAAGTGAAATAAGCCAGTCACAAAAAGGCAAATGCTGCATGATTACACTTCTAAGAGGTATATAAAGTTGTCAGACTCTCAGAAAGTAGAGCAGTGGTTGCTAGGGGCCAAGTAAAGGGCTTAAAAAGGATTTGTTGTTTGATGTATGTAGAGTTTTAATTTTTCAAGATGAAAAAGTTCTAGAGATCTGTTGCATACACGAGGGGTCTTCAAAAAGTTCATGGAAAATGCATATTCTGAAAAAACTAAGCATAGATTTAAAAATCTTTTTGCACCAAAATAAACTCAACCCAACATGTTATAACATGTCTGAACGGGATCTAGTTTGAAGCACTAAGAAGGGTAAGACATCAGTTTGAAAAAAGCCCCTATGAAAGCAACATGAATTCTGCTAAAATTGAAGCAAGAGAAAACATCAAATTTATGGTGAAGCTTGGATGGAAGAATAATGAAATCACTGATGCTTTACAAAAATTTATGGGGACAATTCCCCAAAGAAATAAGCAGTCAAATTCCTAACTTGTGTTGAGAAGGGATGAGATGATGTTGAAGATGAAACTCTCAGTGGGAGACCATCCGCATCAATTTGAAAGGAAAAAATTAATCTTGTTCATGCCCAAATTAAAAAGCACCCACAATTAAGAGCAGAAACAATAATGAACACAATGCACATCTCAATTGGTTCATCATATTCAATTCTGACTAAAAAATTAAAGTTGAGTAAACTTTACACTTGATGAGTGACAGAACCATTGTGCCCAGATCAGCTACGGACAAGATCAGAGCTTTCCATGGAAATTTTACAGAAGTGAATCAAGATCCCAAAGCATTTCTTTGAAGAATAGTAACAGGACATGAAACGTGGCTTTACCAGTATGATCCTGAAGACAAGCCTCAATCAAAGCAATGGCTATCAAAAGGTGGAATTGGTCCAGTAGAAGAAAAAGCAGAACAGTCAAGAGCAAAAGTCATGGCAACAGTTTTGGAGGATGCTCAAGGCACTGTGCTCGTTGACTTTCCGGGGAGACAAAGAATGATAACATTTGCTTATTATGATACTGTTTTGAGAATGTAAGTGAGAGGTTTAACAGAAAAATGCCTGGGAAAGCTTTGCCAGAGATTGCTCCTGCTCAACAGGACAATGCTCCTGCTCATTCCTCTCATCAAACAAGGGCAATTTTGCAAGAGTTTCAATGGGAAATCATTAGGTATTTATATTGCAGTCCTGATTTGGCTCTCACTGACTTCTTTTTGTTTTCTAATCTTAAAACATCTTTATGGGACAACCATTTTTCTGCAGTAAATAATGTAAAAAATTCTGCATTGACATGATTAAATTCCCAGGATCCTCAGTTCTTTAGGAATGGACTAGATGGCTGGTATCATTGCTTACAAAATTGTCTTGACCTTGATGGATCTTATGTTGAGAGATAAAGTTTACTATTTTTATCTTCTAATTTCATATTTTCAAAAACTTTTTGAAATTGACTTGTATATGCTGATATAGAAAAATACAAGATTTTTAGTGAGTTAAGATTTTTTGAAAGGAACCATAGTTTTGCCGCATACAAGTTATAGAATGCTAGCCAAATTATATTACTTTTGCAAGCCAGTATTTTCTTGTTGTTGTTTGCAGTAAAATAAAATAAGATGTTATCTATCACACAGTACATGGTAAAGATTAAATGGGATAATGTGTCTGAATTATCTAGCCCTAGTGCCCAATAATAGGAGACAATGAATTTTCTCATTCTTTTTCCCTTTCCTTTCAATTCACTAAACAGTAATTGGGTGCCCACTGATGCATGATGCTGGAAAACCATTCCAAAACTATAGGTAAAGTGTTTTTAATTATATGGCAATTTATTTAAGAAAATATTAATTTTCATATAAAAGTTAATGATAGTTATTACAATGTGCTAGGCACTTTATATGCATTATAGACATATCATTCTAACAGCAAACATGAGGAGGGCACTATTATTATTCCCATTACCAATAACAAACCTGAGGTTTAGAGAATCTAGATAACATACAAGGCCCAAACTAGTAAGAACAAAGTCTGAACTGACTCCACTTCTGATGCTAACACTCACCCTCCCAACTGCTACTAGACTATACTGTATATTGAAGATGAGTTCAAAGGTATAAAGCAGGCTTGCAAAGAAAAATAAATTAATAAAAATGTGAGCTGTCTTTATCACTGAGTAGGTGTGAGAGAAAGGGGATATATGTAGCAAAGCTCTTTCCTTTCTGTTACACTTCTAAATTTCCACCTCTTTCCAGACCTCAAGTAAAATAAATTTTAGAAAGTTTATCCAGTCTCTCTCTCAGTTTTAATATCTTGGCATTTAAGTCTTTCTAAAATGATTTACAAATGAGAAACAGGCATGGGCTTGCATGATTGATATTGGCTTTAATGGAAGAGAGAGAATGAATTGGGCCATGATAAATGGGTTAAGGTTGAATAGAGCAAGAATATAGGAGATGACTCAGAGGTAGAAATAAAGAGGACATTTTTGTGAACAATAATAAAATTAGCCATTCTAGAGCAGAGGTTTTGCTTTGAATACATTAAGCTGAAACATGTAAGAAGTCCAGTGTATAACTTCAGACCATCAGTGCCCTAGATCATTTGTTTATCAAATTACCTTGAAGAACAGTAGATATTGCTTAAGACTGTTAGACTGGAGTAGAGTTTCCGGAGCAATGTTCCCAGAGGAAGCCTGGTAGACCCATGAAGTAAATGCTAAATCATTTGACTTATATGTGAGACATCTAATTGAATCAGAAATGTTGATAAAAATGACTTCCAGCAGGACAATACTAGAACAAAAGGGAATTTTTGCTTTCCTCAACTGAATCAGACTCTTAGATTTGCTCATAGTTTTGTTTCACCTAAAAGTGTAGGATGAGACAGAGGCAGTGTGTTTTTAAATATGGCCATTGTGTGTCTGAGTACAAATGAGGCCTTGTATTTTCATATCTACTCTTTTGTATTGATCTTGCTCTTTGTGGGCACACACACGCATGCACACATACATGCACTCTCTCAGGTTAATTTTTTTTTAATGGATGAAAGTAAAGAAAAAATAAAAACAAGAAACATATGTATAAGCTGTTTCCATCCATTAAGTAAATGTTATTTGTTGTTAGTTGGTTTATATTTTTAGATCTTTGCTTGAGCTTGAGTCTTAATAAAAGTCTGTTGTATACATGTCATGTTGTAGTTGAGAAAAGCAATATTCACTTTGTTAATGGTCTGAAACACAGTAGAGAATCTGTTATTCGTTTCATCTTTCAGTAAAAATAATGTAATTAACACCTAAAAATAACTCTTATATTTATTAATATAGATATATATATTTTAAAGTAGAAAGTGGAAAATGAATTTTGATTCCTGCTTTTTTAAGTATGCATGCAGTAATCACATAGAAATTTTTGAAGTCACAAGAACAGCTACGAATCTTTTCTTAGCTACCTATAGATTTCAACAAAGTGGTTTCTTTTCTCTAATTTTAAAGAATGCTGAAAGTCTAAAGTGGTGTCATCTGCAATCTGGTTTATAGCATTCATTGTTAAACAGAGCTGAAATTTGGTTTATCAAAAAAATTTTGCAAATTCTCAATTAAAATATTCCCCCTAAGAGCTTAAGGCATTTAATCATATTTCCACTTTCTATTTTTACTTATACAATATAATTCTTAGTACTGGTACATATCAAGATATTAATTGCTATTAATGTTTTGCTTTTCACTGGGTGTTAACTCATAACTCTCCATAATTTTAGAATTGCCTTATGTGTGAAATCATTTCACTGTAATGTCGACTTGGTAGTTCATTAGCCAATAATCTTCCCCAACAAATAAATCTCTCTCTCTTACACACACAAACACACACCCTATTGGATGGTATTTTTAATTAAATTTCACTGTAATAGTATTGTAAAAACATTCCAGTGCAGAATTGTTCATTAAAAAACAAAAGATGCTAGTTTCTCAGTATTCTTAAATTTTTAGTTCAAGCAGCAAGATTTCTCACGATTTTATTCTAACACATTGTGAAGTATCACCAATATTTCCATCAAATCAATTATTCATTTCTTATAGAGCTTAATCAACTCATTTATTTGTAAATATAGGTAAGAAAGATTTATTTAACTTTTATACTTACAATATCAGCCTATCTTATGTCTCACACCATTAATACTATATAAATTTCAATGATAGTATATTTTTTCTGTTATCTATCCATAATTTTTAAATGTTCCTACAAAACTTTAGGAATTTTTTGCCAGTGATTCTAATATGTTCCTTCCTATTTAAAAGAGATATACAATTTCATATCTAAACTATATTTTTCATATAACTACAACATGAAAATCTGAACATGGTCTGAGAATTAAAGTCTGATAAAATTAACTTTTCTCACTGAGTGCAAGAATCCAGGCATAATAAGTTGATGCAGTATGATTCCATATAGAAAATTCTTAAAAACACAAAATAATCTATAATGACATAAAAACAGATAAGTGGTTGGCTGGGCCCAGGGCAAAGGGAATGATTGACTGCAAAGGGACACGAGGAGACTTTGGGGAGTGATAGAAGAGTTCCATATTTCGAATGTGGTATGGTTTTCAAGTGTATATGACTCTTAAATTTATCAAATTATACACTTTAAATGGATGCAGTTTATTGTACATAAATTACACTTTAATAAATTGATTAAAGAAAAAGATACACTTTTCACCAAAATTAATCAACTCTTTAAAAAATATCATCAACAAAAAGACATACAGAAAATGTCAAAATTTAAGTTGAATAAAGAAAAACTTATTTTCTTGTGATAAATAGTGGTGATTGGAAACCTGGTGTTAATTAAACTCTTAGAAATAAGGTAACTAGATTACTCCATTTACAGGAATAAACTTTTTTCAAAAAGTATTTCTCCAACTTATTCATTGGTACCTAAAATTAAAATTTATAACTAACTCTTAAATGATTCAGGTATATGTGTGTGTGTGTGTGTGTGTGTGTGTGTGTGTATGTGCATTGAGTAGTATCTCCACATATATATGGAAAGAGAAGGGAAAAGGAGAAGAGAAGAGAGAGAGGGAGAGAGAAAAAAGCTAACAGAGATGGAGAGAGACAGTTGGAAAGCAAATACAGCAAAAGTAGGTAAGCTTGATATTCTTAAATTCAGCTCAATGTTCTTAAATTCTTAAATATTGGTTCTCATTTTACTAGGCTTTCAATTTTTTTCTAGTTTCAAAATTTTCTAAGTAAACAATAAAGGTAAAACTAAATCAGGACTTACCAAATTCACCTTAATGGGTCTGTTGACTGAAATTGTAATAACCCAGACAAAGGTAATACTATGGTGTGAGTACATATTTTATAAAGCATTAAAATAGAAGTATGAAATTACTAAATGCATTGAGGATGAGGAAAAAGTATTGTGAAACAAAGAATATAGACTTTACAGATTGCCAAAAAATTCTATCTAATCTCATAAATTTTCCTGTCAGGAAATCTGATTACTGAATTATATTAATAATTAGTGGCTATGAGCACAGGCTATTCCTTCTCGATCCCTTGCTATGTAACTTCCTTTAAACTCAGCATCTTTATATATAAAATGTAGAGAATACAAGTACTTACCTCAAGGTTTTTGTAAAGGTTAAATGAGATAATGAACTTAAAGTGTTTAGCACAGTACTTTGTACTAAATAAACACTCAAGGATTGTTAGCATCTATAATTACTATTATTTTAGAAAGAACGGAAGGTGTTATTGTTTGGATGTTTGTTTTCTCCAAATTGCATGTTGAAATTTGATCCCCAGTGTTGGAGATGGGGCCTAATGGGAAGTGTTTGGGAGGGGGGTAGATCCCTCATGAATAGATTAATGCCGTCCCTGGTTGTTAAAAAGATCCTGGCACCTCCCCAGCTCTTTCTTGCTGCTTCTCTCATCATGTGATCTCTGCACAGCCAACTGCCCTTCATCTTTCACCATGAGTGGAAGCAGCCTAAGCCCTCACCAGATACCCAACCTTGAACCTTCCAGCTAGAAGAACTGTGAGCTAAATAAACCTCTTTTTTTTGTACATTACCCAGCCTCAAGGATGCCTTTATAGCAACACTAAACAGAGATATAGTCATAAAAGAGGTATATTTACATAATTGTGAAGAACTAAATTCATAATACAAAAAAATTTATATTTTCCCTATTACCACCTGCCATTCCCCAATTATAATAGAAGACTATTTCATTTTTAGGTTGTTCAAAGAAGTCTTTGAGTTTTCTAAAACACAAAAGATCTAATTTTATCAATTTAAGCTTAGAGAACATTTTTTTTTTCCTCCAAATCAGTACAAGTTTCTGACTAAGAAGATTTGGAGGTGAAAAGTATTTCATATATCTGGGTTTGAGATGCTACAAGGAAAATGCTAAGCAGTTAAAAGATTCTTTGAAAAGAAGGCTCTTTTGTCTGATAATTCAGACTATAGAAAAATTTCTTTCTTGTTTCCTTTAAATGAGCCATATTTGATAATTTGACATTCACCATTTGATTATTTAATGACTAGAAACCTGTTGTGCTCAGTACTTGCCAACCTGCTGAGTCTGACAAGTGAAATTCTGATATGAAAATGAGATTAATAATTTGACTGTAATTTAGACATAATAGCCTTTGAGTTTAGATCACAAGCCCAACACCAGGCACTTCCAATGAAAATATAATTTAGATTTCATGGAAGTAAAAAACACTTTTAAATATCATAAAAATACTTTGTAAATTTTTTCCTAGCATCAAATTGTCAAAATACAGCTATTACAAAAGTGATCTTATGATTTTAATGGGAAGTTTAGAACCCTGTCTTACGTATCTGTGTACCCAGATGTATATTTTATATGTACCCAGGTAATATAGTTATTATCTATATTGCATATTATCTATATGATTGCATAGATAATAACCATGCAGTATGCTTCTTATAAAGAGTTGTGTCATCTGAGTTGATAATCCAAAAATCTGTGTTTCATTGATGAAGGGTTTGCTCTTTGTGGCATCTGAAGGAAGCAAAAATAATTCAAAATGATATTCAGTACATTAATAAACATAATTTACTTCTGTTTTTAAATATATACTTTCATATTTTTCCTCAAAAATATATTTGATGGAATACAACTGCTTACAAGTTTTCAGTTTTTATAAAATTTTCATATCTATTATGGATCACTATAGCAGTCCTTTCAGGAATAAAGAACAGGTAATTTTAAAGATTGGGGTTTCTATGTTTCTAAGAGATTTAGTAAATAATTGAAAGACAATTATTTTTTCTAGAAGACAAATCTTTTTTCCAGAAATTCCAAGTAATATGTAGAGATAACTACCCCCTCCAGAAAGTGGAACTTAGCTCCCAACCCAGTGTTGTCTGGACTTAGAGTATTAAAAGGGAAAAATTGCAACTGTACAATGGAGAAAACTGAAAAACTACCTTAACTAAATAATCAAGATTAACATCACCAGTACTGTCATGTGGATATCATGTACCCACTGATATGATGGGATCAGAAGGGCATTTCTCATTATTCCAGATTATTCCAAAATAAAGCTTATTTTTTAGAAAAGTACATACATATTAATGCTAGTGCTAAGACTAGAATTCTAGCTGGAAGTGTTCCCTGATTCTACCTCAAATCAATTATTTTCTTAATATCTAAGAAGAAAATTTTGTGATATATACACAAAAGAATGCTTATAGTTGCTCATTTTAATTTGTATTAAATTTTAAAAATTATAAATTAAATTAATTCTTTTTAAATCTTCAAAGTGAAATCCCATTTAACAAATACACATATAAATCAAGTATTTTTGTTAAAATAAAAACATGTAGTTCTCCCTTGTTCTTTGATTGGTCCTCAATTGACTTATTAATTTGACAGATTAATTTCCCCTAAACATTTAGCACCACTTATAAACCTTATTAATTCAATTTCTTTAGACATTTTAAATTTCAGTTATAAATTTTAACACATCCAAATACCTCATCATTTCAAACACCTAACAAGAATGATTTACAAATCTAATCAATAACAAGCTCTTAAACACTGAACCACTACTTATAAACCTAAAAAGGCTGAATTTCTAGAACATTAGAGTATTCATATTTTAAATAATCAAAAATTATCTACAACTTCTCTTTTTTTACAGTTATCAATTTAAAAGTACAAGTATAAAATGTATATCTCTTAATCATTCCATCTTAAAATCAACATTCTGATATTAAACAATCTTGAAAAATTCAAAGTAAAAATCATAAGTTTAATGTCAAATACATTTCTTGACCATTTAAATTAAAATGACAAACCCAACATGGCAGATTCTCTAATGTCGAATTATCAACATTTACAAACTTACAAAATGCACACAAGTTATCATGTAGATTATACAACCTATTTCTAAACTTAACATAAATGTATTACTATATATGCCTGACTTTCATATTTCCTCTATACTGATATAAAAGCATTTCTATTGTGTAAAGGATTTAGGAGGTCATTGGCTGACTCCAGGGAGCAGAATGCTATCTCAGACTAGATTCAGTATGTTGATACGTAAAACACCAACATATGGTAATCTGGGTTCATCTTTCAAGACAGTTTACCTGAAACCTTTCTTATAATAATGGAAGTTTCCAAATGTTCTCCTTTTCTTGCAAAAGCCTTATATGAATTTACATTGCCTAAATAGAATTGAGATTCAGTATCCGTATGCACACTTACAAATATTAATAATCTACTTATCACCTGGTTGGTTTCTGAATGTTCTTTCTGTTTTACTTTCTTGTCTGTCAAGCTATCATCATTTCAGGTTATTTTATTTATACTTTATTGTTCCTCAATATGTTTTACCCATTTAGCTCTTTTTCATGAAGCAATGACCATAAAATTAGCTTTGTCAGTCGCTAATTAGTCATTATGCCTTGTGCCTCAAATTCTTTGTTCCATTCAATACGACATAATTATTTCAGGAAATTTTTCAACTTAGCTATCAAATCTGTATTCTCTTTGACTACTGTACAATGCCAGAAGGTGGGAGAAACACAGACAATTTGAGTCAAGCTCACGTCCCTGTTGAGCTGACAACTCAACACATATTTTCACTCTCCCACACAATGTCTTCTCTTCGTCCCTGGATCTAGTAGAAACCAAAACAGGAAGAATCACATTAAACTCGTGAGTGTTTTAACCCTATTTTTGGTATCAGCATCCTTGTTCCATGTCAGAACCTATCAATCAATAGCTCTATGACTTCAATTCTGATGAATGGGGATGAATCATCTCGCTGATATAATTTTATTTAACTTAGGTAATAAGCTAAAGATTTATAATTAGGTGGATGTTATTATGATATATTAAAGGCATTGATAAAAAGTATTGAAAACTATAAGATGGAATATACTGCAAAATAGACAGTTAGTTTAATCTGTTATTGGTACTTTCCCTAAAAGATTTAAGTGCCTGTATCTCTGTCATTTTACATTTCTGTTTCCAATGATCATTAGAATTTTCCATTTAATATCCAGATCCATTGTAATGTCTGCTTCCTTTGTGATTACCAGAAAAGCAGCAAGACATAGTTGAAAGAACTTGGGTTACAAAGTCAGAGAGACCTGAATTCAAATTACAGATATTTTTATAACTTTTCTGACGTTCAGTTTTCTCTTCCTGAACAAGGGCATAGAATCTGGCTTAAAATGAGATGACATCTATGAAACTATCCTGTACAGTTGTTGGAACATAGTAGGAGTTAATATTTTTCGTGGCATTGCTTTTCAGCTTAGATTCACTTGTGGTTTTAATGTTGCATGTTCAAATGCAACATTGTTGCATAAAGAAAAATTATTAATATTATTTTGTACCCTTTGGGCTTTATTGTTTTTTTCATCAAGAAGGGCAGTTAGTTTGCATCTGGATCACTTGGGCACAGTTGCAGATGTCTTTGTCATGTAGCTAATATCACAATTGTTTAATAAAAAACAGTTTGCTACCATCACTTGTCAGGACCATCTTGTCAAAGATTTTTATGAATAATTGATTAAATTCCTAAAAGGAGAAGGGTCACTACATAAAAAAGAGAAAAAAATTACATATGTAAGTTAAGTATGATTAATTACAGAGAATGTTTTACACTGTGGATTTTAAAAGTTTGTAATAGAGTTGATAAATTTTTTAATTGTAAGTTACAATTGACTAAAAATTTAAAGGGATATAAAAATATATTTAAAATATATCAAAAGGGATATATAAATATATAACAGCAAAGACTCTGAAGCAAGAGTATCTGGATGTGAATCTCATCTCTACATTTGCCACTTGTGCTACCTTGACCAAGATCTTAATCTCCTTATACCTTAGTTTTGTAAAATGGGGATAAAATAATTCCCATCACATGAGGATTAAGTGAGTTAGTATATGTAAAGTCCTGAGAAGAGCCCCTAGCACATAAGAAGGACTACACAAATATTGGTCATTATGAACCACCTGTGAAAGTTTCTGAGAGGCTAGAATAGAGTGATGTATATAGCACCACTAGCATGGCACATGATTGAGTCTTGGTGAATGGCACCATCACTACTATCACTACTGTAGGGCTAAAATAATGAATTAGTTATTAATCCTAAAGGATTAATTGGAGTTAAATAGTTTGTAAAATTCAAAAACTGTTTGAAAGAGTACCTACTCAGAGGCAGTAGTGGTGAAAAGGGCACAGACTTGAAGTTTACAGATGGAGGTTTGCTTTTCACAAGTTGGGTAACACTGACCAACCTATTTTATTTCCCTATTAATAACATGAAGTTAAATACCTATCTCATGGGATTCTTGTGAAAATGAGATGAGATAATATACACAAAATATCAGGAAGAGAGTAAGTACTTCATCAATATTATTTCCTACCCTTCCTCTTCAAAATAATTTGTTTAAATATTTGGACTGATTTCCCCATGGTACAAAATACATATCTGGATTTTACCAAATTAATAGCAAGTTCAGTTTATTGAAGAAAAGAAACTGAGTCCAACTAAATGATTTCTGCTCCTCATAGTTTTCAATCATCATGTTTAAATTGGTCATTATTTGCCAAATGAAGTGGGTGAATATATCATTCTTATAGATAAAAAAACCTTTTTATTTAGTGAACATTCATCATTTCTAAAAATCCCTTAAAATGAAATTAAGACTTTGGTGAATTTTTGGCATCTTTCTAACAGTTCATAAAAAAATCTGGTACAGGTAAGATGTGGGTTAATAGCACTAGCACCAAAAAGACATGTTGGGAGACAGAAACACTGGTAGGTGGTGTGATGAGTGATTTATAATAGTAATGAATTGAAGCCCTTCCAAAAGATATATTTATAAGAAGAGTGCTTTTAAGATGTCACCCATGTTGCTAAATTATAAGTACTTTAAAAAAATAAAAGAAAAGAAAGAGCAACAGTTGTGAATCATTGATTCTCTCCCTTTGGGACAGTGACATTGCTAGGAACTGTAGATGGCCTTTTTGTCTCTGACTGCCGCTGTCTTCCAGTGCTGCATAGCTGGAACCCCACTGACTATTACCGGTCCATCTATTTCACCCTAAAGACATTTTCTAAAATGCATATACTAGTAGTCACAGCAGCATCCTGGGTATCCTTCTGAAGAGTGGAAAGTGGCCTAGAACCTAACCAGGTTTTGAGAAAGGAGCTTATATTCCATCTACCATTTGTCTGAGTGCCTAATGTGTGCCAGGCACTGTGCTAGACATTTATCCTCACATTATTATATTATGCTGCCCAAATAGAACATTCTTTTATCTTTATTCAAAATTAATTAGCTGAAAGAACACCAACTGACTTAAATTTAAAAGTGGGTGTATCCATCTCGCACTGACAATGATTTCTTGAATATCACACCAAAAGTTCAGGCTACAAAAACAAAAATAAATTAAGTGGGACAACATCAAACTAAAAAACTTCTGCACAGCAAATGAAACAATCAACAAAGTGAAAATTCAAGCTGCAGACTAGGAAAAAATATTTGCAAATGATATATCTGATAAGGGGTTAATATCCAAAATTTATAAGGAGCACATATAACAAATCAATAGCAAGAAAACATATAAGACAATTAAAAATGGACAAAGGACCAGAATAAATATTTCTCCAAAGATGACATAAAAATGGCCAACAGGTATGTGAAAAGGTGTCCAGCATAACTAATCATCAGAAAAATGCAAACCAAAACGACTATGAGATATCACCTCACACCTATTAGGATAGCTATTATCAAAAAAAAAAAAAGAGTATTGGAGAGGGTGTAGGGAAAAGGAAACTCCTGTACATTGTAGATGAGAATATAGATTAGTGCAGCCAGTATGGAAAACAGTATTGAGGTTCCTCAAAAAATTAAAAATAGAACTACCGTATAACCCAGAAATCCCTCTTCTGGGCATATAGTCAAAGGAAATGAAATCACCACCTCATAAAGCTATTTGCATTCCCAGTTCATTGCAGCATTATTCACAATAGCCAAGATTCGGAAACAATATAGGTTTTTGACTATGGACAAGTAGATAAAGAAACTACATTAAAATATAAAACATGATTCCATTTATACAAAATTCAAATACTGGCAAGCTAATCTAGGTATATGGAAGTTAGCACTGTGGTTATATTTATGGATGTTGGGAGTGATAATGTCTGAGAGGAGACATAGGGATGCTCATTATCGTGATTGCTCATAGTACACTACAGCATTATCTAAGAGATGGTTTATGATCTGTTCCCTTTACAAAAATTCACAAAGCTGTACCCTGATGATTTGTGCACTTTTCCTTGTGTTTTTATTCTTCAATAGAAATATTAAAATATTTGTTGAAAAAACAAAGAAAAAGAAATTGATGCCACTTACATTGTTGGCTTAGCATCTAACATTCTCTGCTTAAAACATGACTTTTTCCTGGACATTTCCATTATGTCTGATTTCAAAAACATACATATTTTCTTTTACCTCATGGGTATATAGGTTAATATAATTGGTCATGACAAAAGCTTTGTGTGGCCAGCACAAAAACATAATTGCAATAATAATAAATTGTAAAAACTTGGTATGTGTTCTCTGACAATATTGACTATCATTGAAACATTTTTTGAAATAAATTTCTTCTAAAGAATGTTATGGATTGTCTGTATTTTGTGTGAATATGACAGCAATGTAAAGTCCTGTCCAAGAAGGACTCAAAGGTTTAATCTTTTCTATTTTAAAGACTTTTTTTAAATTTCAGAATATTACAGGGGTTCAAATATTTAGGTTACATGAATTGCTTTCATACAGTTTGAGTCAAAGTTATAACTGTGACCATCGCACAGACAGGGTGCATTGTACACATTAGGTGTGAATTTTTCCATACACTTCTCCCCCCTCCCATCTGCTTGATTTCCATTGAATTTTACTGTCATGTGTGCAAATGAGTGTTGATCAATAAGTTTCAATTTAGTAGTGAATACATATAATTTTTGTTCTTCCATTCTTGTGATACTTCACTTAAAAGGATGGTCTCCAGTTCCATCCAGGTTGTTAACAAAAGGTATCAGGTGACCATTTTTTCTTAATGGCTGATTAATACTCCATAGTATACATAGACCACATTTTATTGATCCACTCATATATTGATGGGCACTTTGGTTGTTTCTACATCTTTGTGATTGTGAATTCTGCTGCTATAAACATTCAAGTGCAAGTGTCTTTATAAAACTTCTTTTTTTCCTTTGGATAAATACCTAGCAGTGGAATTGCTGGATCAAATGGTAGGTCTACTTTTAGTTCTTTGAAGTATCTCCATACAAATTCCCATAGAGGTTGTACTAGTTTGCAGTCCCACCAACAGTGTATAAGGGTTCCTTTCTCTCTGCATCCATGCCAGCATCTGTTGTTTTGGGACTTTTTGATAAAAGCCATTCTCACTGGAGTTAGGTGATATCTCATTGTGGTTTTGATTTACATTTCCCTGATGATTAGAAATGCTGAGCATTTTTTCATATGCTTATTGGCCATTAGCCTATAGTTCATTCAAGGAAATACAAAACACAGTGGAAATCCTTAAGAATAGCCTAGATCAAGCAGAAGAAAGAATTTCACAGCTTGAAGATAACACCTTTGAGTTAAACATGTCAGTCAAAGAGAAAGAACAGACAAACAAAACCTACAAGAAATTTCAGACTGTGTAAAGAGACCCAACATAAGAATCATAGGCATCCTTGAAAGTAAAGATGAAAGTACATAAGGGTTGGAAAACCTATTTAAGGAAATAATCAAAGAAAATTTCCCTGGGCTTGCTAGAAAACTAGATGTCCAGGTTCAGGAAGCTCAAAAGAACCCTGGGAGATTCATCATGAAGAGGCAATCACCACACATAGTCATTAGGCTGGCCAGAGTAAACAGAAAAGAGGCCCTCCTGCAAGCTGTAAGGCAAAAGCAGCAGATAACTTACAAAGGAAAACCCATCAGGCTAACTGCAGACTTCTCAACTGAGACCTTGTAAGCCAGAAGGGATTGAGGCGCCATTCTCAGTCTTCTAAAACAGAATTATGCCCAGCCTAGAATTTTGTATCCTGTAAAACTAAGTTTCTTGTATGAAGGGAAAATAGGTCTGTCTCAGACAAGAAAACACTGAGGAAATTTGTCAAGACCAGACCTTCCCTGCAGGAAGTACTCAGAACTCCTGAATACACAGGTCAGTACAATAGAAACCCACCAGTTTAAAAGCACCCAAAAGCTAAAAGTCAGATACAACAATGGCTCAAGAGGTAAAACAAAGCAATAAAGTTCTACTCAACAGGATGAACAGAAAACCACCCCACTTATCAATTAGTTCAATAAATGTGAATGGCTTGAACTCCCTATTCAAGAGACATAGGCTGGTTGAATGGGTAAAAAAAAAAAAAAATACAAGCCAAGTATCTGCTGTCTCCAGGAAACATATCTAAACCATAAGGATTCATTCAGACCCAAGGTGAAGAGATGGAAAAAAATATTCCATGCAAATGGAAACCCAAAGAAAGCTGGTGTAGCCATTCTCATATCAGATAACATAGACTTCAAGTCAGCAAAAGTAAAGAAAAACAAAGATGGTCATTATGTAATGGTGAAAGGAACAATTCAACAATAAGACATAAAAATTCTAAATATTTATGTACCAGATTCATAAAGCAAACACTACTTGATCTAAACAAAATGATAAACAACAGCATCGTAATAGCCAAGGACTTTAACACCTCACTGACAGAACAGGACAGATCCTCAAAACAGAAAATAAGCAAAGAAATGGACATAAATGGAACCCTAGAACAAATGGGCCTAACAGACATTTACAGAACATTCTACCCATAAATCACTGAATATACATTCTTCTCATCAGCTCATGGAACATTCTCTAAGATTAATCACATCCTAAGACACAAAACAGGTCTCAACAAATTTTAAAAAAATAGAAATTATACCTTGTATCTTCTCAGACCACAGTAGAATAAAATCAGAAATCAATTCCAATAGAAACACTCAACTCTACACAAGGTCATGGAAATTAAACAACCTACTGTTGAATATGTATTGGGTCAAGGAGGAAATTAAGATGGAAATTGAAAGGTTCTTTTAACTAAATGATAAAGGGGACACAGTTACCAAAATCTGTGGGATTCAGCAAAAACAGTCATAAGAGGAAAATTCATAGCCAATAATGCCTACATCCAAAAAGACAGAATGATCACAAATGAACAATCTAGAGATTTTTTATTTAGCAAAAATGGAAGCTATCAATCTACTCTTCCCTCTGAGAAATTGGCACAAAGATAGCATTTTTTAAAGCTTTGAAGTAAAATGCTTAAGGAACAAACTATGCTGCCTAGGGATGTACATGTGAGTAGTAAACTGCAAGGAAACACAAAGATATATTTATTTAAGTCAAGACAATGATTACTGCTGGAGGGAGAATGAGAGTGGTTGGAATCAGGATCAAAGAGGGGCTCTGGGATGGCTGACAAGGTCTATTTCTTTTTTTTATAATTTTTATTTCAAAATATTAGGGGTTCAAGTGTTCTTGTTACATGGATGAGTTATATAATACTAAAGTCAGGGCTTTTAATGTACCTATTACCAGAATAGTGTACATTATACCCAATAGGTAAGTTTTTATCCCTCACCCCCTTGCACCCTTCTCATGCTTAGTTTCCAATGTCCTTTACACCATGTTATGACCATGTGTACCCATCATTTAGCTCCCACTTATTAGTGAGAATATGTGGTATCTTTTTTTCCATTCCTGAGATATTTCACTAAGGATAATGTTACCTAGTTCCATCCAAGTTGCTGCAAAGACATTATTTTATTCTTTATTCTTTTTATGGCTGAGTAGTACTCCATTATATATATATGTGTATATATATATATATATACACATATATATATATACACACACATATACACACACACACACACACACACATGCCACATTTTCTTTAGGTTTATTCCATATATTTAAGTTGATTCCATATCTTTGCAATTGTGAATTGTGTTATGATAAACATTCAGGTACAGTTGTCTTTTGATATCATAACATCATTTCCTTTGGGTAGATACCTAGTAGTGGGATTGCTAGATTGAATGGCAGGTCTACCGTTAGTTCTTTAAGGAATCTCCATACTATTTTCCATAGAAGTTGTACTAATTTACAGTCCCACCAATGGTGTATAAGTGTTTCTTTTTTACTTCATCCATGCCAACATCTATTTTATTTTAATTTTTTAATA
The DNA here is from genome assembly GCA_028533085.1 of Varecia variegata. Taxonomy (NCBI): domain Eukaryota; kingdom Metazoa; phylum Chordata; class Mammalia; order Primates; family Lemuridae; genus Varecia; species Varecia variegata. Next base: position 30,591,549 of record CM052436.1, read on the forward strand.
ATGGCCATTCTGATAGTGGTAAAATGGTATTTCATTGTGGTTTTAATTTGCATTTCCCTGATGATTAGTGATGTTAGGCATTCTTCATGTGTGTTTGCCATTTGTAGTAATATATCTTCTTTTAAAAAAACTCTCTTTATGTGTTTTGCCCGTGTTTTAATGGGGTTGTTTTCCTCTTGCTGATTTGTTTGAATTCTTTGTAGATTCTTGATATCAGCCCTTTGTCAGATGTATAGTTTGTGAATATTTTCTCCCATTCAATAGGTTGTCTGTTTACTCTGTTGATTACTTCCTTGCAGTGTAGAAGCTTTTTTTATTTAATTAAGTCCCATTTATTCAATTTCATTGTTGCTATATTTGCCTTTGGGGTCTTTAGTCATAAATTCTTTGCCGAAGCTGATGTCTGGAAGAGTTTTTCATGTAGTTTCTTTCAGAATTATGGTTTCAGGTCTTACATCTAGGTCTTTAATCCATCTTTAGTTAATTTTTGTAAATGGCAATAGATAGGGATCCTGTTTTATTTTCTGTATGTGGCTATCCAATTTTTCCAGCACCATTTATTGAATAGGGCTTCCTTTCCCCAGTGTATGTTTTTATCTGCTTTGTTGAAAATCAGTTGGTTGTAGCTACATGGTTTTATTTCTGGATTCTCTATTCTGTTCCATTGGTCTGTATGTCTACCTTCATACTAGTACCACGCTGTTTTAGTTACTATAGCCATATAGTATAATTTGAAGTCAGCTAATGTGATGCCTCTAGATTTGTTCTTTTTGCCTAAGATTACTTTTGCTATTCAAACACTTTTTTGGTACCAAACAGAGCTTAAATTATTTTTTTTAGATCTGTGAAATATGACACCACTATGATGCTGCATCCCTTGGTCCACTGCAGATCTTTAAGAGGAAGGCATAAGCCCCATTCTCTGTGGAAGCCTCAGTGTCATGAGTATGCCAACAGAGGGGAAGCAGCTGCTCCTCAGAGCCCTGGCTCAATTTTCCCTTGGGGAACCCATACCAACTCACATGGGAACTGCCATGGCTATATTGGCAGCTGTGGGTAAGGCAGGGGAGGAGGAAGAGAAGAGTCTGAATGGAGGAGAACTGGAACTCTGGTCCCCTTTATCCTGAATGGCTCCGCTGGCTTGCTACACTCTCCTCTCCCCTGAAGGCAGCCTACCTTAATGTCTAAGCTCTGGGATCACTCAGTTCCCCTGCAACCCACTGGTCCCTTGTGGCCACCACACTCTGGGAAGGTGTTGGGAAATATTTGTGTGGGGACCAGTGACAGGAAAACTGAAGGGCTGTAGCTCACCGGGGAGGATAATTGCACACAATGAGTGGAGAAGCAGTATAGTGCCCACCGCCTTGGCTCAGGACTGTGGAAGGGGGAGCGACCTCAAGGGGCTTGGCAGCCCAGTGCTCTGTTCTCAAGAATCTCTCAGTTCACTGGCAGCAGCAGCTTTGGGGTTCATGAGGGTAGAGACATTCTCCAAGGGTTCATGGGCCTGCAGTCTGCCAGAGGTGTGAAGGGAGGAACAACAACGACACCCACTTACCCTTTCCACAGAGCTCCAAACTTTGGGGGAGTTGATCTCTGCCAAAATGTTGCTCCTTCTTATTCCGCTCTGCAGCTTCTTCTTGTGGAGTCTCTGGTAGGTTCTGGCACTTTTCCCTCAGAATTACACCCAGGCTATAGCTTTTTTTTTTATTTGAAACTTCTCTTTCTTTCTGAGATGATCTGGCCACCAATGTCTCTAGTCAGCCATCTTTAAAGTCCTATTTCTTAACTTGGAAAATGGTTACAAGAATGTTCACCTTATAAGAATTCATTCAATTAAACATTTTTGTGTATTTGATTTCATAAGAAAAAAAGAAAAAAATCTTAAGTTCTCACTTGGAAAAAATAGTGTCCCAATAAATAACTCAGGAAGAAAAATGGCAAAGGCTAAGGTTGTAGACTAACTTTTCAAAATTGGTCTTCTGTAAATAGCATTCCTTGATATTATTTACTCACAAGGTCTTATGAAATTTACCTGTCCTTTTTTGCCTATTGACATATTGATGTCAAACTCTTTGTGTTGTAAAAAGCAATCACTTATAGGGAACTAGAAATAATAGCAATTGAACAAGTCATTATAGAAATACTATGCTAAAATTGTTTTCTCACATTCAATTTTAAAATAAAAATTCTTTTCTGTTGACAGTCTACTGGTAAATAATAGTGCCTACCAAATTGAACTGTAATAGTTTTAATTAGTAGGAATAAAAAGTTAAAATTTTTAATCCACTGGTTTGAATACAGCACAAAAACATCATGAAGTTGAAGTAGCTATGTTTTCATAATTAAAATTTAAGTTGTCTACAACAAAATTTATTTGGAAAATCTTGTTAAGCCAGAGTAAATTCATCTGATGTTTTAAAGGTAAGAACCACCATTGTGACCATTTATTCTAAAAACATTTTTACCATATCTACCATGAGAATGCCCTATGTTAGTTTAAAAGATGTGGTGATAGTTGTTACTAACAAAAACCTACAATTTAAAGAAATAAATAATGGAAATGTTAATTAGCTAGATTGAAGGAGAGAGTAAAGCAAATCATAATGCTAGAATTAAATGTAGGTAAATAATAATGTGGTTTCTGAATAGGGAAGTTACATGAAATCAATGAATTAGCAAATAAGTAAATAATTTTTTATAAAATTTTTAAACCAAAATAAAGAGCTATCAATACTCATTATATATCAGAGTACAAATTAGTGTAAGTTTCTGGAAGCAATTTTAAAGTGTGTACTGATGCAGTGCAGGCTGTCTAGGGGATGCGCCTGCTTGTAGCTCAGACTTGGACAGTGCAAAGGCAATTTATGTAACCAAGGTGTTTGTACCTCTATAATATTCTGAAATGAAAATAAATAAATAAGTTAATAAATAAATATTTTAAACATAAAAAATCAGTAGCAATCTAAATAGCCAACAATATAAGAATGAATAATTTAAAAAAAATAAAGTGCATATTGAATTTATTCTTTTTAATTTATGTTCATACTCTGAACTAATATTTCCATTTCAAGTTATCTATCCTAAGAAAAATAATCAGAATTGAGAAAGCTACTTTTTCAATATTTTCAGAAGTATTAGGTTAACACATTTAGAACATATAAGTATAATTAACAAACTTTCCTTTGAGAGATTTTCCATCAGATATTTTTCCCGAGTTATTTGAAATGTTGCCTTGTATTGCTAAGAGTCTGTCATAAGAGATTCTTATATGGTGATACTTTATGTAGAACAGTGCAATAAATACCATTTTAAAGAAACAAAAAGAATTAGATTGATGTTTCTTGAATTAAAATACCAGTGAATCTTCTATTTTGTGAAAAATAGACATATTGTTAAGTTATTATTGCAAATTTTTATGCAGTGAGCTAGAGTCAGCTGGTCAGGAAAGCCTGCTCAGTAGCTTATCCCCAGAGATGTTGATTTGCTTACTTAGATATATTCTTTTATAAATTTTTCAATTGGGATAAATGTCACAGCAATATTTTTAATCATGATGATATAATTAGTTTCCAAGAACTATCTGGTAACTTAAATGTATTTGAAGGCTATAATGTAGTCACTGTATTCTGAATACAATTCTATTTTGAGAGAGAATTTTAGAAATATTTAGAGTCATGTTCATTTCTCCTTTTTAAATCCTTCCCCCCATGCCCTGATTTCAGTGAGTCTTATCTGAACTGCACTTAGCAAATTCTTAATCAGTATCTGCAAAATGAATGGATGAATAAACTTGTGTGGGTGTTTATGAATCTTTAAAATTTAGTGCTCATCTGCTTCAGAAGCAAAGAGACTTGTTATTTCTCAGTTAAATTACCATTTACTTGCCAGAGAGAGATTAATCTTGTAGAAATTCTCATCTGGAAATGTTTTATTTTGTAATTTCTGGAGGAAAACCTTTCTAAAGAAATTAAATTAATTAAAGTGGAACTTCATGACCACAAGGTAAATAAATTATTGTGCATTAAAAATGTTCACATAGATTCTTTTGCATTTTAATGAGGTAGTCGATGTTATTAATGCTCTTGAATATCCAGTTCTGTTCTGTTTCTGGGTGTGAGAATGACCATACTTCCTCATTTCTTGGTGTTAGTCATGGGCATATAACCAGTTTAAGCAAAATGAAATGTGAGGGTATATGTATGTCACCAGTAAACACTAGTGCCCAATTCTCTAGCCCATTCTCTTTCCCTGCTGTGCAAAGAAGGTGGCATATGGTGTGGAATGACTATATGGAAAAGAGCCCCCAGTCAATCCATGTTGGAGTTGGGCATGTACAGTGATATGTTTCATCTCCTTAATAAAAAGGCAGAACAATTCACTGATATGTGTTTAGAAGACTCAATGGATCAAATCATGCTTTCCTTCTCTCTTTCCCTTTGGCAGACACTTTGAAGAATGGCAAGGACCTTGGAGATACAGAATCAGCCTTATCAGAAAAATTAAGTTCAGCTGCATAAAACAGAAATAAAAAATAATATTTTCTTTAAAATGATAGTTTATTTTTTATTTTATGTAAAAAAGCTGTAAAGTTTGCAAATATTTTCTCCCATTTTGCAAGTTGTCTCTTTACTTTGTTGATTGTTACCTTTCCTGTGCTTTTCAGTTTGATATAATCCCATTTCAGTATTTTTGCTTTTGTTGCCTGTACTTTTGAGGTCTTACTCATAAAATCTTTGCCCAGACTAATGTCCTGCAGCTTTTTTACACTATGTTTTTTTCTAGTAGTTTCATAGTTTTGGGTCTCATATTTAAGTGTTTAATCCACTTAATTTGATTTTTTTGTTGTTGATTTGATTTTTTTATATGGTGAAAGATAAGGTTATAAATTCATTCTTCTGCATATGGATATCCAGTTTTCCTAGCAGTATTTATTAAAGAGGTTGTCCTTCCACCAATGTATGTTCACTGGACCTTGTCAAATGTCATTTGGCTGTAAATATGTGGCTTTCTTTCTGGGTTGTCTCTGTTTCATTGGTATATGTGCTTATTTTTATGCCAGTAGTATGCTGTTTTGGTTACTATAGGTTTGTATTATATTTTGAAATTAGATAGTATTATGTTTCCAGCTTAGTTCTTTTGTCTCAGGATTACTTTGGTTATACAAATTTTATGATTTTTTTTTTGTATTTCTGTGAAAAATGTTGTTAGTATTTTGATGGGGATTGCATTGAATCTGTAGATCATTTTCAGCAGTATGGTCACCTAAACAATATTAATTCTTCCCATCCATAAACATGGGATGTCTTTCCAACTTTTTGTGTCTTCATCAATTTCTTTCATCAATGTTTTATAGTTTTAATTGTAGAGATCTTTCACCTTCTTGGTTAAATTTATTCCTAGTATTTTATGTTTTATAGCTATTATAAATAAGATTGGTTTCTTGCTTTCTTTTTCAGCTACTTCATTATTGGTGTATAGAAACATTATTAACTTTTGTAAGTTGATTTTGTATCCTGTAACTTTACTGAATATTTCAGTTCTAGGAGTTATTTGGTAGACTCATTAGGTTTTTCATGTAATCTGCAAACAGGGACTATTTGACTTCCTCCTTTCCAATTTGGATACCTTTTATTTCTCTCTCTTACCTATAATAATTGCTTCTTCTGGGACTTCCAGTACTATGTTAAAAAGAGTGGTGAAAGTGGTCATCTTTGTCTTGTTCTGCTTGCCAGAGGAAAAGCTTTCAACTTTTTCACATTCACTATGGTGTTAGCTGTGGGTTTGTCATATATGACCCTTACTGTATTGTGGTATGTTCTTTTATACCTACTTTCATGAAACTTTTTATCATAAAGGAATGTTGAATTTTATCAAATTTCTTTTCCTCATCTATTTAAAAGATGATATATGATTTTTGTCCTTCATTCTGTGGAAGTAATGTATCACATTTATTGATTTGCATATGTTAACCCATCTTTGCATCCCTGGGACAAATTCCACTTGATCATGGTATATAATCTTTTTGATGAATAGTTGGATTTAGTTTGCTAGCATTTTGTTAAGGATTTTTGCATCTTTTCATTAAGGATATTGGCACATCTTTTTTTAATGTGTCCTTTCTGGTTTTGATACTGTATTTCATACAATGGTTTGAAATTGTTCCATCCTCTTTAATTTTTTTCAATGGCTTGAGAAGAATTGGTGTTAGTTCTTTAATGTTTGATAGAATTCAGCAGTGAAGTCATTTGGTCCTGGACTTTTCCTTCTCAGAGACTTTTAATGATCCAATCTCATTACTTGTTATGAGTCTGTTCAGGTTTTCTATTTCTTCCTGGTTCAATCTTTGTAAGTAATATGTGTACAGAAATTTGTCTGTATCCTCTAGGTTTTTCAATTTGTTGGCATATAATTGTCCATGGTAGTCTCTGATAATCTTTTGTATTTCTGTTGTATCAATTGTAATGTCTCCTTCTTCATCTCTGATTGTATTTATTTGAGTTGTCTCTCTTTGTTTCTTTGCAGGGAGTTAGCTACGCTCTCCGCAAAGAGGTTTTATTTTCTTTCTGCATCTCCTGACTGGCTCACCAGTTTGCGGGGAGTTAGTTACGCTCCCCGCAAAGAGGTTTTTCCTCTGACCGGGTCTCTCAGGCAGGGGCTGTCGCAAAGGATGAAAAAATAGTAGGAAACAGAATATAAAAGAATAATAATAATAATACACAGAGCCAAAGATACAGTTTATAAAGTAAAGGTTTATGAAGATAGACAAAGGAGGGTGCCCAGATGGATATATTTCTCCTGTGGAAATATGACAAAGACTGAAACTCCACACAGGTATTCTATAGGGCAGATACAGACCCCCATTGCCAATGGCAACGGGATTTACATACTAACAGGCAGTTTGGTTTAGGGTCAAAGTCTCCTATAAGGCTACTACAGATTCTTTAACTAGCTCTATCTAGGGGAACAATGAGTTACAAAGTCTTCTTAGGGCAAACATCTAAGTTTTATGATAGGGCTAATACTTTAGCAAAAAACAGAGACATCTTGGCTCCGGCGATTGTGTTCTTGGAGACAGATAGGATCTCAGAAATCAACATGAGTGATGCCTTGTGTTGGTTACCTTAACCGCACGGTTCTTGTCAAGGCCTGGCTTGGGGATTAGCATATCTATAACATCAGCTCTCATCTCCTGTGGTTTTTGGTGGTCAGCTTCTGGCCACCCATGGCTCTAAATAAGACCTGTCCTGTCTTTCAAAACATGTGAGAACCATAGGCCCAGCTTACAGCTATCTCTTTGAAATGCAGCTATCACTGACCAGTGAGATGCCTACCTGAGGCGAGGCAGCTTTTGAACTAACACATTTATTTTTTCTTTAAGGCAAAGCCTTATTTGACCTCTGAAATCAAATCTTATCTCCAAGAATGCAGGGGGCATTTCTATAACTCAGTATTCTTAGGCTCAACATTTCTTAGTCTAGCTAATGGTTTGTTGATTTTGTTTATCTTTTCATAAAAGCAACTTTTCATTTTGTTGATCTTTTGTGGTTTTTTAGTCTCAATTTTGTTTATTTTTGCTCTGATTTTTATTTCTCTTCTGCTATGAATTTGGGGCTTGATTTTTTTTCTTGTTTTTCTAGTTCCCTGAGGTAAAGCATTAAGTTGTTTGTTTGAAATTTCTCCACTTTTGTTGTAGGTCTTTATTACTATAAACTTACCCATTAGTACTGCTTTTGCTCTATTTCATAGGTTTTGATATATTATGTTTCTATTTTCATTCATTTCAGAAAATGTATTAATTTTCTTCTTAATTTCTTCATTGACCCAGTGGTCTCAGGAGCCTGTTGTTTAATTTCCATGTATTTATACAATTTCCAAAGTTCCTCTTGTTATTGTTTTTTTCCACTGTAGTTGGAAAAGATATGTGATTGATTTCAATTTTTTCATATTTGTTGAGACTTGTTTTATGGCCTAACATATGATCTATCCTGGTGAATGTTCCATGTGCTGATAAGAAGAATGTTTATTCTGCAGCTGCTGGATGAAATGTTCTGTAAATGTCTTGGATCTACTTGGTTTATAGTGCAGATTAAATCTGATGTTTCTTTGTTGAATTTTTTTTAACTAGAGGATGTAGCCAACATTGAGAGTGGGGTGTTGAAGTCCCCAACCATTATTATACTGCAGTCTATTGCTCCCTTTAGAGCTAATAATTTTTGCTTCATATAGCTGAGTGCTCTCATTTTGGGTGCATGTATATTTACAATTGTAACATCTTGCTAAATTGGCCTCTTTATCAGTATATTAATATAATGGCTTTCTTTGTCTGTTTTCAAGTTTTTGGCTTGAATACTATTTTATCTGATATAAATATAGTTTACTCCTGCTCACTTTTATTTTCCTTTTTCATGGAATATCTTTTTGTATTCCTTCACTTTCAGTCTGTCTTCACAATTGACTTAAGTTTCTTGTAGGTAGTATATAATTGCATTATTTTTTATCTATTCAATCAATCTATATCTTTTAATTAAAGAATTTTTTTTTTTTTTTACTTTCAAGGTTTTTATTGGTAAGTGAGGACTTGTGTCATTTTGATGGTTGTTTTCTGGTTGTTTTATATATTCTTTCTTCCTTTTTTCCTCTCTTATCGTTTGTCTTTGCAGTTTGGTGGTTTTCTGTAGTAATACGATTTGATTCTTTTCTCTTTCTCAGCCATGTATCTGCTCTACCAGTGAATTTTACATTTTTATGTGTTTTTATGATGTAGTTATTGTCTTTTAACTTCCCGATGTAACACTGCTTTAATCATTTATTGTAACACTGGTGTAGTGGTGATATATTCCTTCAGTTTTTGCTTATCTGGGAAAGATTTATTTTTCTTTCATTTCTGAATGATAGCATTGCTAGGTATAGTATTCTTGTCTGTCAGTATTTTTCTTTAGCGTTTTAAGTATATTATCCCCTCTCCTTGCCTGTAAGATTTCTGATGAGAAATCTGCTGTTAGCATAATGGAGGTTCTCTTATATGTGACTTGATTGATCTCCGTTGCTGTTTCTAGAATTCTCTTTGTCTTTGACTTTTGACAGTTTGAATATAATGTACTTTGGAGAGAACATTTTTGGATTGACTGTATTATGAACTCCTTAGCTTCCTGGATATGGCTGTCTATAATTCTTTCAAGATTTAAGATGTTTTCAGCTATTTCATTAAATAGGCTTACTATGCCTTTTTTGGTCTCTTCACCTTTGGAACCCTCAGAATATGAATATGGTGTTCCATAAGTCCCATAGGCTTTCTTCAGTCTTTTTTTTTTTTTTTTTGTCTGACTGGGTTATTTCAAAAGACTTGACTTCAAGTTTAGAAATTCTTTATTCTATTTGATCTAGTCTGTTGTTGTAGCTCTCAAATGTATTTTTTATTTCATTCATTGCATTCCCTGGTTCTAGTATTTTTATTTGGTTCTTTTTTGTGTGTGACATTTATCTCTTTTTGGAATTTTTTATTCAGATTATGAATTGTTTTTCTGATTTTGTGGAATTGCCTGTTCTGGTATCTCACTGAGTTTCTTTAAGATCATTTTTAAAATTTCATTTCAGACATTTCATATATTTTCTTTTCTTTCAGGTCTGTTACTAGAGAATTATTGTGCTTCTTTGGGGGCATAATGTTTCCTTGAGTTTTCATGCTTCTTGTGTCATTACTTTGATATCTATGCACCTGGTGGAACAGCCATCTATTCCAATTTTATGGAGTTCCTCTAGTAGAAAAAGACTTTTTCATGTAGATGTATCCTATAGAGGCATATGTGTTGGTTACTTGGGGCTTGAGCTAAGTTGGTTACTTGCCACCTCCAGCTATGCAAACCATCTCTTTTTGGGGAAGAAGACACTGTGTGGGCATCAAATGCTGTTGTCACAGTTGTTCCAGTGGGCCTAGCTGGGGTCATGGTGTGGTCTTTTGTGTGAGCATGATGGGCTGAATCTGGGACCTCAGGAATGTAGAAATGCAGGGGATCCCAGGGCAGAATTCCCTCTAACAGTTGCTCTGTTCTCAAAATGGTGTCATTCTATAGCAACTTGTGTACTGAAAAGGGGGTGGGGGAACCCAGAATTGGTGTTGTCTCTGGAGCAATTCAGCCCCATGGACTATAGGCAGTTTCCTGTACCTGGTTCATGGCCTGTAAGCATTGTGGGGCTGTTGCTTGGATTGCAGAAATCTGTGGCAGTAATGGGAACTACTGGGGATCTCCCACTTACATTTTCCTCACAATGGGGAGTCCCTCTTATCTCCCAGCCAATCCCAGCTGGGTGCTTTGCTTCATTCTCTATGCTGTCATTCCTAGTTTCTGTGCTTTAAAGGATTTTTCATCCTTGCTGAATTCAAGTGTCCTGCCTTAGATACTCTATTTAACAGGTGCTTATCTGTTTGTTGTTTTGTCCTTCTTTGTAAAGGAGATGAGTGTTGGGCACCTCTAGTCAGCCATCTTGATGAGATATCTATTAGTTACTCTGGATTTCCAAAAAGTAGATACATTCATTTCATACTTTAAGACATGAGCTTAAATCAATCCTTTTTACAGAAATTTCATAATATTTACATATTCACTTTCCTTTGACATTACTGAAGTGAAAGTATGTCAGTGAGTAAAGTTGGTATTAATAAGTCTTCCACCTGAAGTTGAGCTTCAGAGCTTATATATAAGATCCCCTTAAAAGGTACTCCCTGCAGATCATTCAGTGTTGACTCTCAAGTTTAATAGGGACTTTGGATTAACCAGATACTTTAGAATAGACAGTAGGTCAAATTAGTGTGTGTATAGAGATAAAACTCTACTTGGAACAATATCCTTCCTGTTTTGCACTTGTCAGCACAGCCTTATGCAGGTGACTTTCCTATATGCTCCCATAGTGCCCCATTTTTCTCTTAATCAGAACACTTATGATATTCTAATTATTAATTTATTTACATGTTCTCCAGTCTGTGAGCCTCTTTTGATGAAACATTGTTCATTAACCTTTGTATTTTAGACTAAGCAGAAATGCCTACTACATATTAAATTTCAAAGAGATTAATAAATGCAAGAACATTTTTGAAATAACATTGATTTCTTCTCCCTTGGTCTCTCAGACAGAATATTGCTCTCATATTTCTCAGTTGATTTTATACCATATACTGAAAGATCTTATACTGAAAGATATTCAAGCCAGAAAAAAGTAGTGACCTCTCCTGGTAAGATTCATTGTCACTATACTCACTTGGGGTTCATACTACTAAATTTTATGAAATAGAATAAAATCTTTTGTCATTTAAGAAGAGTGTTCCTATCCACACCTGTCCAACAGTCAGGAAGGCAAGATGATAGGCAATAGTCTTCTGTGAAGTTTACCCAGTAAGCTAGTTCTCCTCAGGGTCTACTAGGAAATGTAAGTTAGTTAAAATGGTTCAGAATTAAGAGAACTGGGAGAGGTGAATAGTAGGGCAATAGTTACTGCTTCAGTAGATTCTGCTGAAACTGCTTTTACTAAAAGTGAAAAAAGAAAAATGACAGGAGTGGTAAAAAGCCACAATCTGAGCTCTTCTAGAGAACTCTCAGAAGACATATCCAAACTCAGAGATTCTGACCTGTCAAAGAGAAAACTGGTACCATGAGTATATACCACAACTCTAAGTGCAAATGATCACCAGTTGAGTCTGCAAAGGATGTGTTATAGGAAATGCCTAAAAAAGAGCTGATTGCTGAAAAGACAGTTATCTCCTGGAGCACAAAAGAAGACTGTGAAAGAGAGGGAAACACAAGATCCTTCATGTTGATTGCACAAATATATTTATTCATCTTGGTTCTAAGTGTGAAAATCATTTATTGAAATTTTTTAAATGCACCAAGCAGTCCATATTTTTGAATGTTCCCAGTGAAAAGAAGTGTATGTAAGATAGATCCAGATAATGTATCATTTAAAAAATAAATCAGGCCTTAAAAGATCTCTGTAGTCACACCAAAAAAAAAAAAGTATATTATACCATTTGGGATACCCAGATGGTATATTATATTTGGAAACCTAAAATACCACATTTCATAGCACTACCTGTTCTTTGAATTATGAAAGAAAAAAAAGAATATGAACCTTGGTAGTACAGATTTATTCTGTTTTCATTTCTAACTATTTGTGCTATTTCTACACATACCAATCAAGATTTTCAAATACGTCAACTGAATTATTGCATTTATTCATTTATGTATGCAACACATATTTGTTGACGCCTTCCTGTACAAAGTATAGTGGTAGATAGTGGAGATACATGAGTAAAAAGACAGATACTATCATTATTCTCTCAGGGAACAATATGTAGCAAATATGACATCAATAAATTGTATACACATTAATATATCAGTTAAATAATCAGTTAAATAATATATATCAGTTAAATAATTTTACAGGTGATGATTCTATAGTGCATTAATTTTAAAGCTTTTTAAAAAATTATATATCAGAGGTAATCATGAAATGTGCAAATAATCTCCATTAGCACCTTAATAAATGATTTTGTGAATTACTTTCTGTGCCTTAAGTTGTGTGTATAAATATGAATACTTCAGAAAATCTTTATTTACTTCTAATTTTAAAATATATATGGTTTCTTCAGCTATATGGTGAAATTTGTGAATTCAAAAGGTTAATTTGGATGGCTCTAGCAGTTTCAAGTACTAGTATAGATGATTTTGAATCACTTGTTCATACACTATTTTATTACTTTATTTCATAACTAAATATGATCTCATGTATCCTGTTAAATGAATATTTTCACTTGTACAGAAATATTCATTTGTACAGAGTCGATCTATGTACCAGCAATGAGCCCTGTGGTTTGCTATAGTGCACATGTAAGTACGTGACCCACTAGTAATATTGTTGAAATGAACCACCTTCCGCAGGTTTTGCTTCTTCCTCTTTACTTACATCTTGGTTTTGGACCATTCATTCTTCCATTTACCCATTTGTTTTTTATCAGCTTACTTTTCCTCCTGCAAAATAATAACACAGAAGCTAAGCAAGGCCACTGTTTAACAAGAGAAGAAATGGAAAATACTGATTTGTAAATAGGGAGAAAGCAGTACACATTCTGTATCTAAGGGTAATCAGTTCTAGTGTAATCCAGATACCAAGAAAGCCATCAGTGAGAAAAGAGCTGTGTGCATCTAACAGCTCCTCAGTACAGCTGTATTGGTGATAATATAGTAAAAGCATATCCATTTTTATTTGCAGGAAGGCAATGTGTAAGTTCAGGGAAATGAGATGTCTTTCTCTTTATATAACCTTGTCAACTGGAGGTAAACAGGGATATGAGGTATGATGGATTTAGATTTGATGAGTGAGAACTTGAGTCTAACAAGAATCAGCTATTGCCTGGGAAAAAAGTTTTAACAGTTAAGGTGTTCCCATTCAGATGATGCTGGTAGCTGCAATGAGTGTTAACAGTAACCAACAGCCATGAGCAGAAAGCACATGGCACCTGCCACATTACTGGTAAAGAAAGTGCAGTGGTCCTCAGCAAAGCAGTGATGGAGTTCTGCATCAAAGTGAAGCCTCCTTCCACTGCTGACTCCATAGTAATATAAATATACAAGTACCATACAACAAATATAGCAACTAGATTACCTGTATGTGAAAACCAGTTTCAAAGTTTATTGACTGTTTAGCCTTGAATGAGTCACTTAATCTCTCAGTTTTGGGAATAATAATAATAGTATCTACTCCATAGGCTTCATAGGATTGATTCATAAAGTGAAAATGGAAAATATTCAGACCAGGGCTTAGCACATAATTATCACTATATACATGACCTACTACTATTATTTATATACATATCTACAAATATACATATACATTTATTTACATACATACCTACACATATTGTTGGTGTTTTACAAGAACAGAATCATGACATACATACTTTTACACATCTCAGTTTTTCACTCAATATGTGAATAAGATCCTCTGGAAATTCTTCCAAATCAAGTTGCTCTATTTTGTTCTTTTTAAGACTGCATACTGTGCCGTGGTCTTTGCACAAAATGATTGATTCCATTCTAGTTGTTTGAAAGGCATGGGCAATGGTACACTCTATTGAGATATTTTCTAGCCTGCAATGAAAAGACAAGACTACCTAGGGCCAGCCCACAATTGTACCCCACAGACATCATTTTATATATTGTCACCATAAATTTCTACTACTCAGCTCTCCCAGTCCCTGGGACATCTATCCCTGCCATATGTCATTTGTCAAAGCTGGTTAGTCTTTTATCCACATTCCGGGTCTTCCTCTCCATACTCCTTTCTAATCCACACACTATTCTTCAGTGAGCTATCTTGACCTACTTGAACCCCCAGCCAGTAACAATCAAAGCATATCAAGAAAACACCAGTAAAGTAATAGTAACAGAGAATGAATGAAAGGGAGAGATAATGTGAAAAGTAGCAGTAAGAGCTAACACATACTGAGAGCTTAACATTTGCCAAGCACTGTGCAAAGTTAAACAGAAGCCTTGGAGGTCCACCTTGATTCTGTCAGATCACTAATACTCCACTCTCCCTCCCCACCTCTATAGTCCACATCTGTCACTCCCTATGGAGGACTGACCTTGAGCACCTGGAGCTGCTCTGTCTCTGTGGAAAGAACCAGAAGTACTTGGGAATTTATGTTCCTTCATTCCAAAGTGAAAGCTAATGACTGTCTGGTGCAGAGTTATGAAACCCCAGTTCCTGTGCCTCAATCAGGACGATCCTAAGGTGATATTTATACCCTAGTTTGTGAGATCATGTGGAAGCTACCCTCAGTAAGATTTTACAGGAAATTACATATTTGTTTGGCTTCTTCCCTGACTCCCTTTTTGGTTTCTTCCAGGAAAACTTCTTCAACAATTGCTTGCACACCAATCTTCATCTTTAGGTTTGTTTCTGAAAAATCCAGCACAGCATCAAAGCACTTTGCAATGTGTTACCTCTTTTAATCTTCACATACACCAAGAAGGAAGTTAAGTAACTTACTTCACACCCTAAGTAGTACAGAGTTAGATTAAAAATTCAGAAGAATGTCTGATTCAAAGCTCATGCACTTAACCGTTACTTCATGAAAGTGGGACCCTAAAGGTAGAGACAACAATTTCAGGAGTATTAACAAGGACCCAAACCTAAGTGAAAAAGGAGGAGGAGTGTGGGTAGCATCCCACTTCTCATGTTACTGTCTTTTACCCACCAACTCTAATGTTAGGTAGCTTTGCATCACATTGACTATTCCCTAATAGTAAACTTCACTCTTCTCTCCTCTCAGAAAAACCTGAAAGAAGGGCAGGAAACTTGTTCCTATTTTCCCTAGTTTTGACCTAAATAATCCCATCAGGATGAGGTTCTTGGAACTGTCCTATCTCATTGAAGATTTCCTACCAAATCCAATTGCTTTGCTCAGTCAAAAGACCTACCCCAAAAGTGGAAACTTACAACTTGAGAATTCCTAACTGGGTTAAAATTTTTATCAAATGTATTCCAGTTAAAATTTACAACTAGAGGAGAGATGGAGGGGAAAAAAATTTACAAGTAGAGAATAATCTGGAAACAAACCATTTTGATGTTTCATTAATTTTCCATTTTGTTGAAAATATCCTGAAATTATAAAATTGTGAGAGGTTATATTAAATATATCTGTGTTTAATAAACACAGATATTGATTTAATAGACTTAAAATAAAATGTTTGGGGCAAAGAAATTACTTTCTTTGAGAAATTTAGGGTTAATAGAACTTTTGCACATTTTTAGAGTTTTTCACTATTTGGTGATGCCTCCTATTACATACTCTAAATAATGTACTAATACTTTGAAGCATTTTACACAAAGAGCATTTTCTAAAAAGAATACAGTTGTGCATTCATTATGCTAAAATCAAGTGTACTGTCTTCTATTATAACATGGAAATATGGAAAATTATTTTTAATATGGGAAATTAATATAGGTAAATAACTTGTAAATGACACTATAGTATACACAGCATTTTGACTGAATGATTAATAATTTACTTTCTTTCTCTCAGCAACCTGAGTTTCTATGACTGTTGAATTCCAACTATAGAATTTCTTTTTCTATTTATTTTTTTTTTGTTATTTTTTTTTTTTTTTTTGAGACAGAGTCTCGCTCTGTTGCCCAGGCTAGAGTGACGTGGCATCAGCCTAGCTCACAGCAATCTCAAACTCCTGGGCTCAAGCGATCCTTCTGCCTCAGCCTCCCGAGTAGCTGGGACTACAGGCATGCGCCACCATGCCCAGCTAATTTTTCTACATATATTTTTACTTGGGCCACTAATTTCTTTCTATTTTTTTAGTAGAGACGAGGTCTCACTCTTGCTCAGGCTGGTCCGAACTCCTGACCTCGAGTGATCCACCCGCCTAGGCCTCCCAGAGTGTTAAGATTACAGGCGTGAGCCACCGCGCCCAGCCTAGAATTTCTTTTCTAAAAAAAAAAAAAAATCATGTGGTTATTGACCACATTGGAGAATGTAATAAGGATTTAATTTTTTAAATAAATGAATTAAAAAGTATTGATAATTTTTCTTTTTTATGACACTCCAGTAAGACCAGACCACAGACTGGGGTACAACCTGGGATGTTTCTGACCAATGTTTCAGCAAAAGTTCCTAAAGATAGAAAGTTATAAAATATAAAACAAAGAAGAGCTAGAATGAATTTCAGATGACAACAATTCATAATTTAAAGTTGATTTCATACATGAAATCATAGAGCATAAACAACTGAAATAAGTTTTGTATGGGGCTTCAAAGCAGCCAGAGTTCTTAATACAAGCCTGTTTTACCATCCACTAGGATATCTGACCTCACAAGTTCATTCTTTTGACTGAGATACTCATTTTACCTTAAAAACAAATCACAGTACTGATTATGTGTTTTTATTTCTTCTTTCCACTGATTTGTGGTCTCCATATTTTTTGTAATGAAAGTGTCTTCAATAATCATAAAAATGCTTCTAAAAATATGAAGTATGATTGACTCACAAAGTTACACTAAAAAAACTTATGGAATCTTAATTTATTAATATTTAGAGAAGCACTGGAATATATTGGTTCATGTAAACTATGTAAATATTGGCATTTGAATAAGAGTCAAAGAAATGAAACTTGAAAATATTGAACATTAGCACCAGTGGAATTCAAGGAATTCAAAGGATTATATTTGATTTTACATAATGAATACTCAGTTCTAATGTCCTAATTAGAATTTTGAAATGCCTCAAGGTTGTCATTGTAAACATCAATTATTCATAGCAAAATACAATCAACTATTATTGTATTTTTATGTGAATACAGAAAGTGAAGAAATAAAACTACAATCGCAATACCCCTATTTTATTTATTTTTCCTAGTCCATTGATTTATTTGTTCTTGGTTTAAGTTCCACAAATTTTAAAAAATAATAAAGAAATATAATCAAATAGAAGAACCTATAGTCTTGCCACCCAATGAATATAACATACTGTAATAGTCAAAAATAGTTTATTTTTATTTATAAGAATAAAACAAATGTTTTTTTCTAACTTTTCCAAAATCAAATGTTTATTTATATAAAAAAGTAATATACCTAATATATATAGATAAAAAGATAGAGATAATTTACATAAATATCAAGTCAGGGGAAAGAGTGAGAAGGAAACCATAGATCTGTCCCTAAATATTCTGAATTGTCAATTTTATGATTTAATGGTTGTATTGAAAATGGTTGTAGATATTTTGAGTCTAAGAACACATTTGACCTTTCTCTTCCAGTATTTCTTTCAATGAGCGTCTTTGAACTTTTGTTAAAATGAAATCTGTATTTTAAACTCAGCAATTTGCAGTATTATTTAATATGATTATTTTTGCTTTTAAAGTAAGGTCAATTCTGTCATAATATTTTCTCCTTGTCATTCATTCAGAATAATTTGAAATTTTCATTACTGAAAGGACATACTAAATGAAGGTCTTTTGCTTTCAAATTGTCTTTAAGTTAGATGTTAAAGCACAGTAAAAAAGTGGTTTGGGTAGATGGATTAAGATAGCATGATTATATGTGGAATTTCAGAATAGTGTTCTCTTTTAATTAACAAGTAAAAATAAACTCATTCTCTCAGAGTCGGAAGTTATAACTGTAAGGCTAAGAGGAAATTATTGCTACTTTTTGTTTTGTTCAATGAACTTTAGAAGACTATGTTCACATATGGTATTACATAAAATTATAACATTTAGAAAGATAGAAAATTTGTGTTAGCTATAATCACACATGTCAAAAGTAAAAAAAAAAAAAAATAGGAGAGGCTCTACAGTATGGTATTTAAAAGCTTGAATTTGGAGTTCAAAAGGTCAAGAATAGCCACTTCTTAGTTGTGGGCCATTGAGTAAAATTAAAAACAATAATAACCCCCACCACCTAGGATTTTGGTGAAGAATGAGATAATGTATGTGAAAACTAAAATGCTTGCTACAACATAACTACTCAAAAAATATTAGCCATCTTAAATACTTATAATTATGTTTATTGATAAGCATAATTACCACTGACCTTTTTTAATGAGATACTAATACATCTTCCTTAATACACCAAAATAGAATAATGTTGATGTGTTACTTGTAAAAAAAAAGATTACTATCTAGCATTACTAATCTTAGATTCTTCATTGAAAAAATACATTCAGAAAAATATTATAAAACATTAAGGCTTATCCTATCATTTTAGAGGAATAAAGAAAAGTAAATATAGTTAACCTTCAATTTTAAAGATTCTGAATTCTTAAGGTGGAATTTTAGTTTGACTATTCTCACTGCTTCATTCATTTTGGCTTGCCTGCCCCCAATTTTCAGAGAAGCCTAGTTATAATACCTTTTGTGAACTAAATGAATTTGAAAGACCAAAAGGTAGCTACCCTTAATCAGAAAGGAAGAGCTCACTAGGATAAAGAGGCTCCAAGACATTTTATTGTGTCTAAAAATTTATTACTTGTCTTATTAAATTATTTCTTTAGTACATCTATTTATGCATAAATTAAAAGTCTCAAGTAAGATAAAGATTTGAGGCAAGTCACATTTCAGTCCTTCTGGCAGCTAGTATTCTTTTTTATATACTACTATTTTAATATTACTATTTGAGAACTATTCTATTATGCTTGCTTTTTTATGGTAGTACCAATAGTCATGTTATAGAACCTTGCTCTAGAAGTACTTAACAAACCATAATAACAATCCTCTTAATGCTGTTAAACACTAAAACCTTACTCAGCATATTTACTAAAGTTTATAAAAGAGAAAGTATATTTATTTTCAGATAAGTTACATAAACTGTTTTGTTTTACACCAAATTGTATATGTCTTTAAATTCCATCAGCGTTTACTTTAGCTCTGCTTAGGTTTTAGAAATAACAGTTTTTGAAGAAAATTCTCAAACCAGACTCCCAACTTGATAGTATGTGTGTAAATTTGTGCTTTAGACCCAAAAGAGTTTGTATGTACACAGACACACACACACACATACATGCTCAACCACAGAAGTTAATTGTATTGCCAAGTAGGCCAAAGATCCTTTTTGGGGTAGTTTCTAACACTATCCTACAAATAATTTCATTCTATCTAAGTAGGAAATGATTAACTACTTTAGTGCCTCTACTTCTGACAGCTTAGTCAGTTTCTCATAGCAGCAGCTTGAAAGTATGAGTCTACATCTCAAGAAAAGATCATTGTAGGATATAAATCCATGCATCTTCTGCCCAATCCTTAGAGGAGGACAACTGCTTCCGAAAAATAGGCTTCTGTAAACCACTGCCAAATTCTTTCAAGTCTGATGTATGTGTTGAGGGAAAGAAGTGACATTGGAAAAGTAAACAGTTTAATGGCAGGTTATAAAGTTCAAATGAAAGCCACAGTCATCTCTCTTTTGTGTCTCTTGGTGCCAGAAGGACTGGCTGACATTTTTGTTTCTTATTGCCACTTTCAGAACTTTGTTCTCTCACGATTACTCTAAAATGTCCTCTCCCTTAAAACCCATACCATCTCCTTTATGTCACGCTTTCTGTAATCACTCTATTACCATCTGCTGACATGAGGTCAGAGGTCATATGTTTTAGGTAAGTCTTTTTTACCGATTTTCTGTCAGGGCCCTTAGGAATTCAAAACATAAGACAATGTAGCCTCACAGTTTCCAGTTTGAGCAATGTCTTAGTCCATTTTGTGTTGCTATAAAGGAGTATCTGAAGTTGGGGAATTTGTTTTGAAAAAAAGAGGTTTATTTGGCTCACAGTTCTGCAGGCTGTGTGAGAAGCATGGCGCTGACATCTGGTTGGCTTCTGGGAAGGGCTTTCGTGCTATGTCAAAACATGGTGGAGAAGGTCAAAAGGGAAGTCAACATGTGAGGAGGGACCAAACCTGAGGGGCATCGTAGGTTTGTAACAATCCACTCTGGCAGGAACTAACTCATTCCCCTAAGAACAAATCCATTCTCTCAGAAGTGAAAATTCACTCACTACCTTGACAACAGCACCACGCCATTCATGAGAAATCCACCCCCATGACCCAGGCCTCACCTCCTAACACTGCAACCCTGGGAATTAAATTAATGTGTATTCTGTAAGTGTTGGGTGTTCCATAAATGTAAAGTAGACCAAGGTAGAAAAATTGCATTGTTTATATCTCCTGTATCCTTACTTCTTTTTTTCTTTTTTGGCCTAATTATTCTATTATTACCTGAGGGAAGGATTTTTTAAACTTCTGTGTTTGAGAAACTGTCTATTTCTCTCTTTAGTTCCTTGTACCCTTGAACACACTGAATCCTCCTATGTTACTGAACCAAACTGGGGTCTGCTAGCCCAGCACAGCAAAGCCAGGCACTGACACCAATAGTTGCAGTGGCAGAAAAGGGCTTTTTCATTGCATGGCACCATGCCAGAAGAAGGGCAGCTAATGCTTAAGACCCAAACTCCCTAGTGGCTTACAAGCAAAAATTTTTAAAGGCAGAAGCACATTTCAGAAAAGCAGAAGTTGTAGGCAAAATCATAAATCAATACATGGAGGTTATATATTGGTCTGACCCAAAAAGTTGGGATATCTTGAAGTGGGGACTTGCAGGTCATAGATGGATTCAGAGATTCTTTAATTAGCCAGAAGGAATGTTGAGGTAGGTGTGACTCTCTCCAGGTACCTCAGGAAGAAATTTAGAACAAAGAATGGTGATCAGAGTTCAATTTCTCAGTTCCTCCTTATGTCCATTTCCACCCTGGTGGGGGTTTCATCAAAACAACTCAAGAACATATGTTAAGATGTTATTTTTTAGTTTCCATAGGGAACAAAAAAAGATCCTGACTCTGACTTTCTTGGAGGACTATTATTTCTATCTTCTTGCTCATTAGGTTGCCCATTTACATTTCAAGACAAGCTAGGTGAGCAGAATTTCCCTTGAAAGGACTCAAGATTTTTCTCTTATTTCCATGCTTGGGGGCCCTGGCAGGTCACTAAGAGGGTTCCCTGCTCTGTCTCATGGATAGGGTTATTAACTTATTTAAAAATATGTAAAACCCATGAATAGCACATGGTCCATAGGAAGCTAACATAGTCTCAATTTTAACCATACAAAGATAATAAAATCATTCTTTAGAAGACTGCTAACGATTTTCTCTGAATTCAGTATCCCTTAACCCACATCCTATTCTAGTCATTTCTGCGGCATTTGACACTGCTAATCACCATTCTTTTATTAAAAACTTCTCTTCCCTGGTTTCTGTGATGTATTCTCTTTGTAATTTTGCCATCTCTCTTTCCAACCTATTTGGTTCTACCCACTTCACAATTAACGATGTTCCCATAGGATTTAATGTTAAAATTCTTCTCACTTTGTATTTATTCCCTTAGTTATTTTATCCACTAGCATTTTCTCAATCACCACCTCTATCATTTGGTACTCACATCTTCGTCTCTGAACCTTCTTCTGAATTTCAGAACCATATTGTCAACTGCCTGACAAATATTTCCTCTTTGTAAAATTTCAGCACCCCAAATTATATATATCTAAATATGATCTCATTATTTGACACTCCACCCTGAAACTATCAATTGACTTGAGTTATATATTTGTGTTGTTTGACATAACCAATCTCTTAGTCACTCAAGCTGAAAATATTACTATTTTGAGGAAAAGAATAACATATAATGATTAGTACCACAGGCTTTACAGCCAGACTCTTTGAGTTCAAAACCTGCTCTCTGAGACTCAGTTCTCCCATCTGTATGATTGGGAGTAATAGTGCCTAAATTCTAGTATTGTTAGGAGGGTTAAATAAGACTGTTACTATAATGCAGTTAGTACACCATAAATTTTTGCCACCCTTAATATATCTAAATTCTGCCCTGTGTCCTATTTCTATTTGGTTTCATAGCCTGGCAATTGGAGCTCTTTGTGTTTTCAACCCTTTGTTATTGTCACTGTTGTTACTTAAGTATTTGCTTTTAAATAAAGGTTATACTATATTGTTTCTAGAACAAATCTAAGTCTCTTTTTCTTTGATTTTTCAAATTAAAAAAAGATTAACCTCCAAAATTAAAGAATAGTTTGAAAAATATTGTAGTTACACAGAGAAAGTGGTGCTTTGCTTAAATTTACTTTATGAGATCTTCAACAGTGTTAATATGAGAGAAACAAATAGGAGATGTAAAAGTGCACTGGTAAAAGGATTTAAGACATTGATTTAGGTATATCTCCTGCTGTTTTGATAATGTGATTTTTCTTAGTGCAATAATTAAATCTACACTGGGATGTGATGTGAGATCGCCATGGTTTTTGTGAGGATTATCAAGTTTTACAGATTAAATAGAAATGGCTCAGTAACCTAACTAATAAAATAAGTACACATTTTACCCACAGTTCTCCAATTGAACACAAATATCATTTAAATAGAAAAAGATGTCAAGTTTTAACTTGCTCATTTTCCATCTGAAAAAAGTCTTTGACTTAGCAACTACTAAATAAAATTGGACTTATTAAGTAAAAAGCAATGTTAACATATTTTCTTTACTTCTTCATGGAAATACTTATATGCTCATCTTGACCCCTTAAAATAATGGTTCTCAACTTTGCTGTAATTAGAATCACCTAGGTAGCATTTTAAAATCCCAATGCCCATGCCACACCCCAGATCAATTAAATCAAAATTTATGGGCTGAAAAGCAGACAGCAATATTTTTAAAGGTCACTAGATGATTCCAATGGCAGCTAGAAAATTGAGAACAGCTGCCTTTTCACTACTTGATGAGCCTTCATTTACTCCTGTGGGTGGTTACTGATCTGTAATTTGGAAAACATCTGAGATGAATCACAAAAAGAAGTGGTCATTGTAAGTATCAGAAAATAGCAGCTGCATAGGTGGTTTATAAAGAGAAGAATCATCACTGTTTTAAGTGATATTTCTCAAAACTGAAGGAGTAGCCTGGGTAGTTCTAGGAATAGCAGAAGCTAAAGAAAACTGACTTTAAATGGATTCTTGTGAGTGGAAAGAATATGGGTTTGAAGTCTGCAGAACCTGTATTGAATCCCAGTTTTGCCATTTTAACTAGATATGTGACAATAAACAAATCACTTAACCTCTCTGAACCTTAGTTTCCTCATCTATAAAAGGTTATAACATTTTTGTTGTGAAGATCCTGTTACTGAAAGTTTGATACTTGTCCCCAAGGCCAAACGAAGAAGGACAAGTGGTTTGAGAAAAGGAAAGAAGTTTATTAATTTGCTGGCAAATGAGAAGGGTGGCAAGCTGTCATTTTAAAGAAACCATCCTCATCCCTATAAGCAGAAATACAGAGCTTTTAAAGGGGATTTTAGCTTTGGTCTATTGCTATCTGACTATGGTTCGTGGTCCTGGTCTACCTTTTCTCCAGTGAAGATAATCCTATGACCCTTGCCCAGACACTCCCACAGGAGCTATCCCCTGTGGTTTAAAACAAAGAACAGAGAACACTCCACTGCTCCTCTGATTAATGGCCTCAGCTAGAATGCAGGTTTTAATTCCCAAAAAGAGTAGGGGATTGTTAAAGAGACAACTTGTAATACATTTTGGCCATTTCAAGGTCTTTTCTTCTGTTACCATGCTATGAAAATTGTACAATATCTTGCATGATTTCAAGTACCAAGGCAGGTGCTCAACAAAGGTTAGCTCCCAATTCTCCCCTTCTCCCAATCTACGCTTTTCTTATTCCCTGTTACTTGGACCAGGGTTTATTAAATTTAAATTAACGCACCTATGATCAGAATGGGCCATTTGATATCTGTAATGTTGATTCCTGACTGATATCATGGTAGTCTGGTTTCTAATGACCAGATTGCCACCTGTGATCTGGAAATCAGATGAAAAGTAGCTTCATAATTCCCAAACTGTGTTTCTTAAAATGCTAGTGTCTCACAAAATGTACTTGGTATGACACATAAACACACACAAAGGTTCTGAAGTAAAACACATGAGGGAAAAGTAGTATATTGTAGTCCCCTATTAGACATCCCCAATGAAAAGTAACATCCTGAAGCATCAGAGAAGTTTTGAATTTGAGATGACTCTTTCACCCCAAATTTTCCAATTTTGTTTGACCATCCTTCCCCTTACAGGCACCCATTAACTGTTTTATTAGACTGAGTTCAAGGATTGTAGATTGAGAAATATTATAGAATGATATTATAGATGACTAGTCAAAAGCAATAAAACTAATTTAATATGCTCCTTCCTTGTCATTGGAAGAGACTCCAGCCAACTCCAATTAAGGGAGGAAACCTAAAAGCTGTGGCAGACATTTTAAAATTTGAAATGAAATGTTAAACTAAGGATTTAAAGTTGAAATTATTATCAGTATTGTGGCCACATGTCCTGCTAAATATTTATTATTACTTTAGTACAGTACATGTAAACATAGTGTCTAATCCTACCCAGCAAGACAACTCATCTGGGTGGCACAGAATTCTACAACAGAATTCACTGTCTTCTTATTTTGTAATCTGAAAAATGAAAAATGAGGGAGATAGTAAAAAAGAGAGAAGGTAAGACCTAAAAAAGAACAGAAGGTTTACACTAATTCTACCAAGTATGGTAAAATAGGTTAGAGCTGCCAGATAAAATACCAGACACCAAGTTAAATTTGAATATAAGGTAAACAATAAATATTTTTGTCAATATAAGCTTGTCCCATACAATATTATAACCATACTAAACAATTATTGATTCTTTATCTGAAATTCACATTTAACTGGGCATTACTTTTTCTATTTGCTAAATTTGGCAATCTCAATGTGCTAAATATCTAAATTACATCAAAAATGACATACATTGAACATAAGCAATAAAAACAGATAATTTTTTAGCTTTCAAATACGGACATGCCACAATAAAAAAGAGAGAAAGTGAAAGAGTGGCAACGTGGACTTTCTGCAAACAGATGATAAAAAGTAGGACCTGTCTGGGAATTCAGAAAGCTGATTTGGCAACTACTAAGGACAGTAATAGTCAAGGAGAGAAATGGGAAACTAATAAGGAAATCGTAATTAAATTTTACATCAACTGCTTAGAGAAATGGAGATTGATAGTGTGAAAAATAGCAACAAAGGCTATTTTAAACTGCAATTTATTTTTGAATCATAAACTCATAAACAGCTTTTTTTTAATAAATGTAAAATTCCTTTAGCATAAAAATAAAAATAAGCTAAGAGAGAAATGTGTGTATGGAAAAAAAACATGAACTTCATTGTATTTGTCAACATATGAGAATTGTACTGTCAGAGAACTGTTCTAAAAATAAAAAAAGAAACTATATGTCTATCTGTGTTATCAATTCATTCATTATAAAACATAATAGATTTTTCCTTTTATATTTACTTTAAAAGGTTATGAAGTAATCATAAATTCTTTTGAAAACTAAATTACACTGATTGGTGTTTCATTTCAACTTTGGGGGTTTTTTGTTTGTTTGTTTGTTTGTTTGATTGTTTGCACAATCATAGCTCACTCTAGCCTTGAACTCCTGGCCTTAAGCAATCTTCCACACTCAGTCTCTTGAGTAGTGGGGACTAAAGGCATGTACCACCATGCCTGGCTAATTTTTCTTTATTATTTGTATGAGGTTGTCAAGTATGAAATGTCTGATTTCCTTAAGTATTAAGTTTGACAGTTGATATCTCTGACATTTCACTTTGATATTTTTTGTTTTATTTTTATTATGAAGGTATAGCCTCAGTCTTTTAAACACATAGTTTGGCGTATGATTATCTTTTAAATTTTTTACAGCAATTTTTGTGAATCCATAGGTAAGTCAAAAATTCATGTTATTTTTTAATATGAGCTCTGTCGTGCAACCAATGCAGCGCAGACAGCTCAAAATATCAACGAACTGTTTGGAAAGGATATGGCTAATGAATGCACAATACATCAATGGTTTGAGAAGTGCCTTTGTAGTGATTTTAATCTTGAAAATGAGCCATGTGGGCGACCTGAGACCAAGGTGGATAATGATGAGCTCAAAGCTGTAGTGGAAGCAAATCTATCTCAACCTACACGTGAAGTAGCAGCAAGGTTTGACATTACTATTCCAATAATATAGGACTATTTGAAACAAATTGGCAAAGTAAAGAAGCTGGATAGATGGATACCATATGAATTAAATGAGCATCAAAAGAGAAATTGTCTTGAAGTTTGCCTTTCTTTGCTGCCATGACATAAAGGAGAAACATTTCTACACCATATTGTTATGTATGATGAAAAATAGACTCTTTCTGACAGTCACAATCATTGAGCACAATGGTTGGATAAAAATGAAGAGGAAAAACACAGTCCAAAACTGAGTATTCATCAAAAAACTCTAATGATGCCTGTTTGATGGTCCAGCACCGATACAACTTCATGAAACCTGGTGAATCTATTACAGCGGATATCTCTTGCAACCAATTGGATGAAATGATGAGGATGCTGGTGATCAAGCAGCCGAGATTGGTCAGTAGGGACAGGCCAATCCTCTTGCAAGATAATGCTCAACACCTGTTGCACAAACAACACTGCTCAAACTACAGAGACTGGGCGTGGAAACTCTCTGTCATCCACTATATTCACCAGACCTTGCACCAACTGACTACCACTTCTTCCAGGCTTTGGACCACTTCTTTCAGGGAAAAATATTCAACAAGTTGTGGAAAATACCTTTGGTGATTTCATTGCCACTAGTTCTCCAGGCTTCTTTGCTGCTGTCATAAACAAACTACTGTTCAGATGGCAAAACTCTGTTGATAGTTTAGGCACATATTTTGATTAATTCTACTGCTTCTTGTTTATGATATAATAAATTAAAATTTTCATTGGAAACAGACCTTTCATATTTAATGACCTAATAGATACAGGATCTTGCTATGTTGCTCAGGCTGGTCTCAAACTTCTGGACTCAAGCAATCTTCCCACCTCAGCCTCCCAAGTAGCTGGACTTACAGGCATGAGCCACCATGTCCAGCTATAGTTAAATATTTGTTATTTATTTGTTATAAACAGATAAATATAAATATTTGTTATATTTTAACAAATATAGTTAAATATTTGTTCTCTTCAGTTTTATATATGCAGAATTTCTGAAGTATCTAACTATTAGGAAAAAAGAAAAGAAAAGAAACACAGAATATGCCTGACAATTTGCTTTGTCCTTATTTGGAAAGTGTTAGGGCAGGACATCATAGCACAGGCTGAGAAAGAATTCTTGACACAATGATTAGGATAGTTTTAAAGAAAGAAAGTTTATTTTACTTCCTAAACGGAGAGAAGGGCTCAGCACAAGAGAAAGAAAGGAGAAGTGATAGCCCGAAGAGTATGGGGTTCAGGAATTTTATGGGGGGAAAGGAGAAAAAAGTGATTGTTACCAGCTGATAGCAGAAAATGGCTGTGAATTGGCTGCATCTGTTTTTCCTATTTTTCTTTCTTCTCTGTGATGCTGGCTTACCAGAGTCCTTGGAATGTGGTCTGGCAAGATCTGGGGAAGCATCACACTCCTATCTTCACAGTTTTTTTCAAGTGCTATGAAAACAAACTCTTAAAGAGAACATGTTAAGCTACACAGGTGGTTAATCTTAAAGACAACAAGTTTAGCCAGGTGGTTAATCAAAGAAAGGGCTGTTGTGCACTGTGATATTGTTATTCAAACTCTCAATTACGTGTTGAGAGTTTTCTCCTCTTTTCCTTTCTGTTAAATAGTTTATTTTTCTCTGTTAGGTGATTTATTAGCAAGGCCATCCTTTCAGAAAGATCATTTAAAAATAATCAAAACTAAATTATTTCCAAATAACTCTTAAATAAATACAAACAACTCCCCCAAAATGTTCTCTTTTTGGTTCTGCAATTTAACCTAATGATTCTAATATACACTAAATATTACTTTATTAATACTGAAGGTTATGCTCTTTTTTTTTCTTTCTTGATAAATTCCTAACAGATGAAATAATTTTGTGTAATTTAATCCCCTGTAGTAATTTAAGGTTAAAAATACTGATTTTATGCATTGATAATGATATTTTACTAAATTTTTCAATAAATATAAAAATAATAGTCTTAGGCAAGGGTTAGTGACATGTTTAACCTTTCTAACAAAATAAATCTACCAAATGTGAATTGTTGAACTTTTTATTCATTGAAGCGACCTTGTTTTTCTGATTTATTTTTCATAGCTGATTATTTAATGAATAAGCCAAGTTTAACCTAAGAACATTTTTATTTGCTTCAAACATTTGGAACATGTGTATAGAACTAACATATAGTGCTCCTCAATAAAGATTGCTTTTGGACAATAATCAGAAACACACTATTTCTGCAAAAGTATTGCATTATGGAAAAAGTAGTTCCTATTGTAGGAGTGAGGGTTAACTTCCCCTTTCACCTGAAAGTTTGCTGAAAGGTCAATGCACAATTAAGGCAGATTAATAAGAGAAAGTTTTATTTACCCTGCCCATGGGGAGAACCACAGAGTGATTACTCAATATCCCAGTGGGATTCAGATATTTTTATACACGTCTTTTAGAGGGATGGGGGGGGATATAAGGAGTATAGGTAATTTTGTTTAGGGGCAATAAACAGTTGGTGGGGGGATGAATGGATGGGGGAAAGAGATTGACTTATAAATTAACCTGAGAGACAGGTATTATGTGTTAAATGATTTGAGCCAGGTCTGGTCACATTCTTGATCACTTTTCCTGCAATATATTGAGATAACAAGAGGAAGGGAATCCATTGTTCTTGTGATCTGTCAGTCCAGTTTATGCAGATAAGGGGAAAGCCCCTTTCAGTGTGTTTTGATCTTGAAGGGCCTGCAATTCAAAATATTCTCTATACTGAGGAGTCATATTTTAGTGCAAAATTTCCTGAGCTCTTTCTCTATAACAACTCTCTCTACAAAAGGTTCTTATATTAAACTATTAGGCAGGAAGGAGATGCTGATTTGTCCTGATATGCCTAATTGCCTAAATGTGAAGAATTTAAGAAACCCAGAGTTACTTTCAGTAAATCTTTTTGTCCCTAAAGTGGAGCCCACAGAGAAGAAAAAATGAGCAATTTGTTGTGTATTGTTTTCCACAGTAACAATAACTATTCTTTCTCTTCTGCAAAATTGCAACCCCCAGACTCTGTGCCTTTTGACATTTATGTTGGCCTCAAAGAGTCCCCAATAATATTGAGTCCTATGTAGGAAATCCTTGATTTTGCAGTTTATAATCAAGAAATTCTAGGTTTATGAACTCCCAACCTCCATGGAGTTGAAAGGTTTTGACAAAAAGGATCTATACTTGCATTCTCAGGGTAAGAGATCTTTCTCTAAATTCACGGCATAGTTTACCCAAATCTACTGAGCCACAATACTTGTGCTTTGTCTTTCTGACTGAGTTTCAAACCTTTTGGAAGCAAAGTCTATACTTGGTTGTTATTTTTTATAGTCCTCGAGCACTGGGCTTCATATTTGATAGGAATTTATTAAAGATTCAGATATTACTACTAAGGAATTAAATGCATCTTTCTTCTGTTTGCTCCAGGATTTTTCTCCAGTCCAAGATAGTTTTCTGTGCTTTCCTTGCTTTCCTTGCAGCAGAACTCAGGAACTCAAACCAATATATTTTCCCCTCAACACCCACATAAGCCTCTTGAGGCTCTTTTCTCCTAAAATTGGCTGCATAGTGGGACACAATTGTCACAGTAGTCTACTTGCTTACTTCCACTTAAAGATTTGGATTAACTCTTCTCAAAGAAGCAAGATGAAGGGAGGGAAGGAAGGCAGGCAAAAAGGCTGGCACAATAAAAAACAGTTTAACTAATTTCCTCTGGGACTGCTTAGGTATAGTCTTACAAAAGTGACTGTGAGAGGAAGAACTAACCACATTTCTAAGAGATTGGGGAAATAGTGGTATCAGTTGATTAAAATATTGTGGCCATTGGGTATTCATCTGGTCTGGTTTTCTCCCTGCCTTGGAAGAATGAAAAGGTATTCAAACTCTCGGGGATCTTCCAATGGCAAGTATGCATTAAAATGGTACAAAAATGTCCATGAATATAAAAATGCAATGTAGCCCATACCCTTAAGCTGAATCCCCTCACCTCAGGTATGCATTAGGTCAAAGTAAGTCACTCTGAAGGCTCCGAGGTCATTTATTTACCCTGGCCATAAGCATGAATAAAAATAGAATCAGCATGGAGTAATCAATAATATAATTCTTCAGTGCTATTTGATATTTAGATTTAATTAACATAGTTGGGAGTAATCACCCCGTTCCTGAAATTCCGTTTGCTGCCTCCCTCCTCCCTGTGCCACAAGCTCCGGACTCCACTCTCCAGATAACGTCTTGACAACATTTCATTTTGAAACTATCCAAACTTCCTCCTCAGAATTTACCACTACAGCAGGGAGCTACTGAGTCGATTAACTGCTGGATGAAACCAGGCAGTTGAACAGAAAGGGTATGAAAACTGGTGCCAGGACTTTATATTGGCTTACATGCATGGAGATAGAGCTAGTAAGGGAGAGAGGAGCAAAGAAAAATGTAGATGAGAGAGACCAGTAGGATCTGGGAAGACAGTAAGATGATCCCCTCTTCCAGTTCCCTTCCCAATCCCCAGAGTGGCCAAGCTACACTTCATTTCCTGCCCGTGTGGCAAAACATCATCTGTTGAAGACCTTCTTTTCTTAAGCTGGCTTGATTGGATTTCTTTTGTTGTAAGCAGTTATGCCCTTCATAAACCCAGATTAATTCAGTTAATAACATGAACTTGCAGACAGTCTGAATTGGTGGCATACATTTCTATGCAAATAATATGCTACATTAATTGGTCTTTAAAAAGATATTCCAAAATCTGTTTGATGGACATTTCCTATCATTTTTTTGCACTATTCACTTACTTTTTCATATATATTACAAAAGCAAATATCAGTCCAAAGGAGATAAATAATGCCAGATTATGAAATAGGAAAATGAAAACTGTGAGATTGAATTGGCCCATATATTAATAAAACCGAGGCAAGATTTGGGAGATGATAAAACATTGCCTTTGGGACCTTTCATACAGACAAAAGGCATTTTGACAGTATGTTGCCCTATTAAAAATAAAGTTAATAGACATATTCCAAAAACAATAGATAATAATATCTTTAGAAAAATAACTGGCAAGACGTCCTATGAGTAATAACTTTTACAAGACATTTTGAAAATACTAAACAAGAGCAGAATTAACACAAATGCCAAGGATATATTCTGAAAGCACTAATTTTAGATGGCTTGTGCAATACAAAATTTAGCCAGGGGATATTAAGGCAAGGAATATCCATGTGCCCAAGAACTGTCTTTCAAGTCAACAGCAAAAGATTATTGACTAAGATTCTCTCTACCCAGGTTAGAACCACATCAGCTGAAACAGCTAACACTCCACCCTCTTCCCTTAGCTTCTTTACATCTCAGATAAACTATTAAATTCTTTACTAAAATGTCCTTTAGGGACTTCACATTGTGTCCTCTTCCTCCCAGTCATAGTAGGACATTAAGAGAGTGTCTTATTCCATTCAGGCTTCTATAACTAAATAGCATAAACTCAGTAGCTTATACACAACAGAAATTTATTTCTCCTAGTTCTGAGGCTGAGAAGTCCAAGATCAAGGCACCAGTAGATTTGGTATGGTGAGAGCCCACTTCTTTATAGACAGCCATCGTCTCACTCTAGCCTCCATGGTGATGGGGCCAGGGATCTTTCTCAAACCTCTGTTTGAGGGCACTAATCTTATCATGAGGGCTCTGCCCCCATGACCTAATGACCTCCCAGAGGCCTCACCTTCTTATACCATCACCTTACAAGTGAGGATTTCAACTTATGAATTTGGGGAGACAAAAACCTTCAGACCATAGCAGAGAGATGTCAGAATTGTTAGTATAATTAACTTCTGAAACAGTCTTTCTCCCACTTTTGTGAGTTTTTTCCATCCAAAGGAGAAAATTGATTGCTAAATATGGCATTTTGCTTCTATTGCATTTTAAACTTCATCTTTGATAGAAAAATAATGGTCTGTCACATGGATACATTTTACATTATAATTTCTTTTTTCATCTTATGACAATTGACATCAGATGGAAAATGGTAAATGAGTTAAATTTCAAGTTGATGACTCAAAAAAATCCAAATGATAAAAACAACTTCATTAGTGATCTGAGAATTAAAATAAATACTTGTTGATTAGTTAGATTGTCTTACATACTTTTTAAAATTTAAAAGACAATTCTGCCTTGTCAAAGCTTAGAAAATTTCTCAAGTACCTTAACTCAAATACTCTATTCTGCATGCTGAACCTACACATGGAGTTTGCTTCCATTAGTTACATGATTTATTGACTTTGAAAACTTCTTACACGGTACAGCAAAAATATTAAGCTAAGTCTGTCATAGTAGTAAATAAAATTTAAGTAGAAATGAGTTAAATGACATTCATTTAACTTCTTTCCTTATAATACTCATGTTTATGGTTTTTAAACTCATTTTGAATGAAAACATCAGTATTTCAATAATCAAGTAGGAAAGCATATAAAAAATAAATTGAAATTTTAGATGCAGTTAGCTTCCTGGGTGTTATAACATTCCATCAGAGTAGAATACCATCACATGATACAAGGAGATTTTTGTTTTAGAAAGCCTACTATACTTTAGAGGTATAGAAATATGAATATACACAAAATAAACAGTGACAGAAGGGACCAGAGTCTGACAGACAAGTCTGAGTGGACTCTCATATCCATCCCTTTCAGCAGTGTAGAGACACCAGAAATGAAAGAAAAGGCCACCCTTCTCCACTATCCAATCACCTCCTTCCCTTAGCTCCTGCCTCTTTTTACCCTTTATTCCTCTTCTTGTTAGAAGTCAGGAACCAGTCTCTGAATTCTGAAATCCTGCCTTCCACCCTCAGAGTCCCCAAGCCCCCACTGCCACACTGGATTAGTTCTCTACCTCCATGGAACCCAACCTTATACTTTGCTCTCATATAACACTTAGCATACCAAGGCTCTAAGATGACAGAAAGGAGCATCAGAGAGTGCTCAAAGACCATGATTTATGCCCCCTGGAGACTGAAAAACATTATGTCTGCCACCTGGCAAAGCCTAAGGTTGAAAGACTTGCCATCCAGCTACTTCATCACAAATCCAGCAAACGTGGCTACTTTGGTAATAGCTCTTTTCTTAGGCAATAGAAAAATATTCATTTGACAAATATTTATGGAGCTCATACTATATGTCAAACTCTTTTCCGAGAACTTGGAATATATCAATGAACAAAACAAAGATCCCTGCTCTCATATCAATTACATCCAAGTGAGTAAAGATAGACAAAAACATTCATAATAAATAAATATGTAGTACAAAAGATTATAAGTGCTAAGGAAAAGGATGATGAAGAAAATGGTACCTTGAGGAGGATGAGGGGTAAATGTAGGTTGCAACATTAAGTAGAATGTTGAGAATTTGAGCAAAGATTTGAAGGAGGTGATGGAGTTAATTAACCAAGTGGTTATCTCAGGTGAGATATCAGGGAAGAGCTAGAGCAATAACTCTGACTTGAGCATGTATCCCCTGGGTAAGGGAGATTGTTAAAACACAGATTGACAGGCTTCACTCCCCAAGTTTCTGATTCAGTGTCAGGGATGGTGACAAAAATTCATATTGCTTAATGTTCCCAGGTGATGCTGGTGTTGCTGGTCCAGGAACTACACTTTGAGAGTGACTGAGCTAGAGGAAAAGTCCAGAGTGGGAATGTGCCAGATATATTCAAATGTTTCCCTGACTGAGGGCCACTCAGGGAAGAGCTCTCTGGATCTATTTTAAAAGAATTTTGCTCAAGAGGACTACCTTCAGAGGCTGTGGGCTGAACACCAGAAAATTAGGGACTAAGGAAAGAATTTTCATGACCAACTGGAGAAGATAAGAATTCTGCCTTGAAATTTTCACTTTCTCTGGGCTAATCAAATTCACTCCTTTCAAGACACTACTTCCTCCCCTCATAATCTAAGCTTATTTCCCAATTGGTGTCTTTATTTACCATTTGACTTTAGCTACGTTTCTGCTAATATCCTCAACTCCCTTGCTACCTTGTGCTTCCCCACAGCAAGATATGTCATCCAACAATGTTCCTTTTCCACTCTCCTATGGGTACTGAGCATTGTCAAAAACAAACAAAAAAAAATTGCACTGCAGTATAGACTAATGCCTATACAGAATACACAGAATTATTTTATTTGCCTTTGATTACCTCCCTTCCCATCACAACTGTGCTGAATGTTCATCTTACTCTTTGTGATTTCTGCCTCTTCCCCCTCAGATTACATTGCCTCCCATTCAAAGAGAAAATAGAATTCATGACACATGAAAACCTAAAGGTTTCTGCCATTTTCTACCACCACCCAAACACTCACATGCTCACATATGCACCAAGCTGTTAAACTTATTTTCTTCACTTATCTTTTTCCTTCTGGTCCCAAATAAGACAATACAGATCAAGTATCTAGGAAAGTGCTGGACACAAACTAAAGTACTGAATAACTTTGTTTGGTTGGTTTTAATTTTATTCCTTTTTAAAAATAGGTAACAAATACATAACGGGTGCAAAATTTTAGAGTCCCTTTCCAAACCTTTTTCTTAGACACACATTTCTATCCCCTGGAAACAACCACAGTTAATAGTTTCTTGTGTATCCTTCCAGAGATATTCTATACACAAATAAACAAATGTATTTACATTTTTTTTTTTTTAAGAGAGAGGGTCCTGCTCTGTTGCCCAAGCTGGAGTGCAGTGGCACGATTACAGCCAGCTCACTGTAGCCTGGAACTCATGGTCTCAAGCTATCCCCCTGCCTCAGTCTCTCAAGTCACTGGGACTACAGGCATGTACCACCATGGAGGGCCAATTTTTTTTATTTTTTGTAGAGACAGAGTCTCATTGTGTTGCCCAGGCTGGTCTCAAACTCCTGGCCTCAGGCGATCCTCCCACCTCAGCCTCCCAAAGTGCTGGGATTACGGCACCTGGCCAATATTTTTTATTTTATATGAATAGTAATATGTTACTACACTTTTCTGTGCTCTGATTTTTTGTTTTAAAATATGTTTTGAAAATCCTTTCGTATTAGAACATAAAGAACTGCTTTGTTCATTTTAAGTATATACAATTTATTTGCTTGCATCTATTGATGCACGTATTCATTTCTAGCACGTACCAATATATTTACAGGATAAATTATTAGAAATAGAATGATTGGATCAAAAGTGATTATAATTATCTCCACAGGACTGTACCAATTGATGTCAGCAATGTGTAAGAGTCATGCTTTTCCCCACCCTCAATTAACAGAGAGTGTTTCATTCATTTATTCATCCATAAAATATTTTTCAAGTGACTAGGCCCAGGGATTGAAGTCTCTGCCCTTAAATATCTTATATTCTAATGAGAGAAGACATACTATAAACAAATAAATTATACATGGTTAAATTTGTAATTCAAATTTTTACTTTGCCTGAGAGATTTAGTTGCCTTGCCATATAAATATACCAAATTATCTTTGCATTTTAAAAAAATCAACTTTCTTAGCTTGAAGTTTTCATCTAATTTTGGCCTTTTTAAAAATTTCTAAATTTTAAGCTTTTCGTTAGTAACCAACCTCTTAAATGAATACACAGACTTTCTCAATTTCTTTATCTTCCATTCATTCCTTAATGTCTTGTCTTCATGAACCTCTGGTTTTTTAGATGCACAGGGTTTCAACTAATAATATGTGAGTTATAAACTACATTTCAATCCACGTCTGTCTTCTAGACAATTCCATATGGGCTATCTCATGATAAGTTAGTATCAATGTGTTTGACACTACCTACTACTTTCACCATGATCCTATCCTTTTCAATCCCTTCTAAGCCTCCTTCTCTTGTATCTCCAACCAAGTAAAAAACATCATCATCCACCAGTTGCCCATCAAGTGACATAGGAATCAAACCTCTTTATCCCTCAAGTTTTACTTCCTCCCAAATTAGCTATAAAATACCATGATACACTAAAGAAGTTTAAACCTGTTCTCTTCACTGCCTTGTTCATTCCTTGGCTGGAGTCTCATTGTTGCTCACCTATACTGCTTAATAATTCCTATCACAGTCTCTAATCTTTACCTAATCCGCTTTATCTTCATTGCCTCCAGCACTGTGCCATATAAAGCTTTTGCTTCCTGTACAACTTTTCCATCCCCAACTGACATAACTCATTCAAATTATTCTCCTACCATACTCTTCCTGATATTGTACCTTTGCAAATTCTGTTTCCTCTCCCAAAAAGGCCTTCTCTACAGCCTACTTCCCCCAACCATCTGTCAGACCCAGTAAACACATTCTTCAAGCCTTAGCTTAACTTTAAACTCAAGCGTAACATCTTTTCTTGTCTTCCCAAGCAGAACTGCTACAGCCTCCTATGAATAATCATAGCTTCTTTTTTATACATTTACATTTATCACATAGTACACTTCAGGTTATAAGTACTGGCTTCATTCTCAGGCTTCATGTGGTGGCAGAGGCATTTCAAGAGATCCAAGCTTAAGTACTCACAGCTGTCTGTCCAGTGGGAAAATAAAAATAAAAATTACTTCCTAGAAACTCCAACAAAATTACTAGGATTCACATGCCCACTACCAAACTAACCATTGTTATTTACAATAATTGTCAGGGAGTTATAGTTTTTATGATCTATCAGGTTCCCAATGGGAAATAAATGGCACACTCAAATTAGGAATTTATTATAATAGAACTATTTATAAAGATGTGGTATGGGTAAAGGAGCCATAATCAATAGTGCTAGACATGCTGCATGTCACTATGGCCAGGTATGAACCTAAATATCACATTTGCACATGACCTGGACCCAGAGACAGGTCTCAATGGCAATACCACCAGTGCCATTTTCATGTGCTAAACAACTCTTGAGTATCAGATGACAATCACTTATGCCCTTGCTTCCACCTTGTCTGCTCAGGAGCCAACCAGAGAAACCAATTTTAATGCAGAAACCGTACCCTGCCCCACCCTGTTACCCACCTCATTGGTGCCAATGGGCAACATCGTTGCAGAAGTTGTAGTTGCAAGTAAAATCTCTTAACAGCAACTGTATCGTTTATCATGCTGAATCCTCCCTGGGCTTCTGCTGAACTAAGAGCAATTATATTCAAAATCTATCTGCCCTATGAGAATACATTTATCTCATCATGTTGCAATGATTTGTATGCATAATAGTGAGCTATCTGAGAAAATGTTTTATACCATATTTATGTTTACATCCAGATTGCCAACACTAATGCTGGAACTAAATAAATGTTTACTGAATAGGTACATGTCTCTTTTCCCCACCTACTGATAAACAATATTTTTCTTGATGGCATGAGCTGCATCTTTTATGTATATGTATCATGTACAGAACCTAAACACACTGTAATGCTTAATAAATATTTATTGGTTGATGTTCAAAAGTCAGGAAACAAATCAGGAGGTTTAACATTTGCATTCTCCATTGTTTTGTAATTCCATTCAAATTTGCTCTATGCTAAGTAACTAGGGAATATATAAAAAACCATTATTGTTTAACCATGTCATTTCTGAAATATTCAACATACTCTATATTTTTTAATAATTTTCTCTATAACTATGACTTTTATTAGTATCTGCCTCAAGTATACTTATTTATTAAAATACTTTTAATCTAGTGATAGTAATAGCCACTATTATAGTAATAACCAAAGTGAAAGAAGTATAGAAGTGATCAATATAACTGAATGAGAACTTGTTTTTTAAGTTAATAATGCTAGCCCAAAAATCTTGGACAAAAGAAAAATTATTTGGTAGCAATTTCAATATTCTCATATGGAAAAAATAATGTTAAGTCAAAGTACTTGAAGAGTTGTTCTCCTTTCTTGTCATTCAACTATAGACAGATTTGTAATAGTATCTTGGAGCTGAATCTCAAGATATTAGTATGTTAACTATGTTCTGTCCTTCATTTCATATCTTGATATTCTAGGAAAATTTATTGTGTAAAACAGAGACAAACAACATATTTTATTCTACAACATTAAGTAAAAAAAAATAGAAATATCTCCTTATTATTTAAAATCATGGTCTCTTTAGACTTAATATTTATATAAAACCAGTGTACATTTAGGTTAAATATTTCTCATCCAATCACTAACTGTCATATCCAAGTTTTAAAGTTAAGTTTTTCCTCATATTTTAGTTGATAGCCTTGGTTAACCAGCAGACTGGAAAAACCATATTGCATTTGAGTAGAGTTCCAAATCATGGCCATATAAACATCTGCCTTGTGTTCAGTGCTGAATGTTCTGTAATACCATCAATTAAAGATGACAAATCAACTGCCCAATTTCAACTGACAGCAGTTAGCATCCACACTATGTTACTAGCCTTCTGTTGTATAAAGCATCCCTACCAAGCCTTGAGTACCCAATAAATGTCAATATTATTTGCTTTATTTATGATACTCGGTTAATCAGCTGGTACTTACTAAACCTACCTAATGTAAAATGTACTTTATGTATAAAGCTTAAGTAAAAGGAATCAAAAGAGAAAAAATGTACTAAAGATGAATTAAGGGAACAGATACTTTAATTTTAACATATTTATGAAAGAAAAATAAAATAAAATGGAAGCACATACATCAAGATCAAATGAAATTTCTTTCATTCCATTGATTACATTTGCATAAAATATAATAAGTAACAGTCTAATGCTTCCTAAGTGCTGGTTAAAAAAACAAAAAGGAAAGAGAAGAGAATAAAAGAGACTGTTGTACTTTAAGTTGCTTAAATCTTGCAAGCTTAGCTTGGTTCACTGACCATAATGCATCAAAAAAATAAAATAAAATAAAAAACTAGCTGGGTGTGGTGGTGCTTGCCTGTAATTCCAGCTACTAGAGAGGCTGAGTCCAGCATGGGCAATAAAGTGAGACCCTATCTCCAAAAAAAAAAAAAAAAAAAAAAAACCCACAAACTGACATTGTTAAATAAAATGTCAGCACCAAAATTAATTTTGTTAGCATCACAACCACAACAGCTTTCATTAAGTTTTAACACATCCTAAGCATGTGATATTTTTTTCCAAATAATTTACGAAGATGTTTTTATTCATGTTTAGGGAAAATTAGCTATTGTCACTGCCCATTTTGAGATGGCCTTTGCCCAACCTAGTATTTTTCCCTAGATTAGATATTTACCACATTGTTAATAATTAATTTTAGAAACAAATTTTCAAAAATATTGAAATCTAGCATATAGCTAAATATTAACTTTCCAGTAGCTTTCTAGTAAGGATACAGAATTTCCACATTTTTTCCAATTCCTGGTGATAACCACTTACATAAGATATTATTATATGCAATGTCACTATGAAGTGAACTATTTGCCTTACTAAATACTAAAGGATCATGCCTTAAATAGGGCTCTAAAAAACATACTCAAGGAAAGTGAATGGTAAGCAGAGAAGAAGAAAAGATAATGACCATGTTCTTTCAAAATTTCCATCTCTACCTTGCTAACATATTACCCATTTTCTATTTTAACTCAAATATTGAGAGAATACATCATTCCTCATTCATGGTAATTGTACCGTATTTTCTCCTACCATCCCCTTACATATGGTAGAATTAGAAAATTTACTATTAGACTATGATGGTACTATAGATACTATAAAATGAAGACTGGGGTAAAAATTAAAATAATACTTTCATGACTATCTCCAATGCTTCCCATAATCCTAAAGGTAGACGTTGCTAGCCCTATACTACAGATAACCAATATAAATATTCACCCGGAACCTTAGGTGCCAGGCATCTAAGGGATTTATATTTAATCTTCAACAACACTTTGTAAGGTTTGACTTTTATTATCTTCCCTCTACAGATAATGAAACTGAGTCTTTGAAATGATTTTCCTGAGCTCACACTAGTAAGTGAGGGAATAAGGCTGCAAATGAAGTTCTATTGAACTCTAGCACTTGTGGGTTTTATTCATAATACTTGAAAGTCTCTTAACTAGTTGAAGTTACTATCTCATAAATAAATACCAGTTTCTGTTGCCTTCAGAGCCCCACTTCTGCCCTATCTTCCTACCCCTCCTTCACACACACACACCCTCACACACACACACACTCAACTTCCTTTCTTCTTTTCTTTAGGTTTCAGCAACAGTCAACCAAAGTAAATAGCAGAGCATACTGAGTCTGTACATACTTATTTACTCCCTTTTCCATAGGAAAAGCACATAGCAGTTGCTCCTATAGCTGGTTTCAGAGTATTCATTGAAAGTTTTCCCTAAGATTGTCATTGTTGCAATTTAATTATTTTCCCAAGTGTAGCAGACTACCAAGCAGGTGTCTCTTGAAAACAATAACCAGATCCGTTTGAGCAATGAAATATGTGTATATGTAAATTCCATTTAAAATCAGAATTACTCTTCTTTTTAATGCTTTTTTAAGGTTTGGTTAAAGCTGCTTAATGAATCAATAGACTGCATGTGGATGTCAGTAGCTACCAGGGAATGAACATTCTTCTCAAAGGAACACTCCTAAATGAGTGCATATTTCTCACGGGGGCAAGTCATTTTAAAATTACTAAACATGATTCATTTGTCCTTTAGTAGGTCTAGAAAACTAAGTGTGAAACAGCTCTTACTCTTCAGTATGGACTAAAATTCAACATTCCAGCTGATCACATAAATTTTCCTCAAGCATTACTGTCATTCCTTTAATGATAAAACGTAGGAAAAGAGGAGGATGAAGAACTAATTTTCAATAACCACTTAGCAGTATGCCTGCTTGTATCAGTCTGAGACTGGTCAGGAAAACAGAGTCACTCAAAATATTGCTGGAATAAAGGGGTTTCATGGGGATATTAGAGTTTACACCAATGTTCAAAAAACTAGGGGACAAAGGCCAGGGAAATCAAAACTTAGATTCAGTATTCTTGCTACCTAAAGTCAAAGAAGACAACACTGAAGCTGCTTCTTTGGGTTACCAAACTGTAACCCAACCACAGCGAGTCCACTTGCTTAAGGCTTCTTGGGTGTGGCTCCAGGCCATGGTCATCACACATGGCTCAAAATAAACCTCTTTAAAATTATTTTACAGAGTTTGGCTTCTTTTCTGTTGACAGAGACTAGCAAGAGGGAAACTCCTGTTTTGTAGTAGTAAAACAACTTGTAAAAGTATGGTCTGCAGTAACCTGGAAGATAAAATGTGTTTAATGAACTTGTGGATCTGCTCAAAGGAATTTCTAGGAAGAATTTTTAAAATGCCAACTGACAATTTTTTAGCTGTGTATAATGGAAAGAGAAGAATTAAAGTTTGAAAACAAAATTTAGAAGAAATATGTAAGAGCTAGGACTTGCTAGATAGGAAAACAAAACTATTTCACATGACTCATCTCTCTAGAGAACAAAAGACTGCCAAAGAAAAAAATAGCATCAGGGTAAAGAACAAATCAAGGATATGGTTAGGCCAGGAGTGGTGACTCACGCCTGTAATCCTAGCACTCTGGGAGGCTGAGGCAGGAGGATCACTTGAGCCCAGGAGTTCTAGACCAGCCTGAGCAAGAGTAAGACCCCATCTCTACTAAAAATAGAAAAATTAGCCAGGTATGATGGCATACACCTATAGTCCCAGCTACTTGGGAGGCTGAGGCAGGAGGATCGCTTGAGCCCAGGAGTTTGAGGTTGCAGTGAGCTATGATGATGCCAATGTACTCTACCCAGAACAATAGAGTGAGACACTATCTACAAAAAATAAAAATATAAATAAAAATAAAAGATATCACCATAAAACTTTTTATTAAGACTTCAGAAAGATTTAAAGGGTGCCTAGTAGAGCCTCCAAGCTAGACAAAGGGACTTTTAGGAATCTCCAGGTTGCTATCTCATAGCCCTAATATTCTTTCCAAAGGAGAGAGAAATCTGTCTTGAAAAGAATTATGCATGTGGCACTTGGGGCATGTAGTGACTGTCAATCAGATTTATAGGGAAACACAAAGTTTTTAAGAAAATTGTACTAACTTGTATTAAGAGGGAAAGAGTTCAAAATGAAAAAACTTTGTATCGGCAGAAAGCAGGGTGAGAAGCCTACTTAGCTGTAAATCCAGACTATTTCTCATAGACCAGACAGAACCTCTCCAAGAGCAGAGGCAAGATCCTGGAGAGGGGATTGAAGAGCTGAAGAGTACAGTGAATTAGGGAACCAATTTAGAAAGCAGAACTGGGCCCTAATGCAGGTGGATTTCTAACCCTCAGAGTGGAACACTCTGCTAACCTTTGTCTGGGTGGATTCAGGTCAGTGGCCACTGTGTGCTTCCCATTTCCTCATCTTTCTTAATGGGGGTGTCTATTGCAGTTATCCTGTCCCCAACTCACCATTGTATGTTGAGGATTGAGGAAGAGATAAATTGTCTCTTTAGTTCACAGCTCTCTGAGTCAAGAGGCACTGAAGCCTCAAGGAGTCTCATCTGTTTCTTGACCTGATACAAAACACGAGATCACGGACTACAAGACTGGTGCC
Source organism: Varecia variegata (assembly GCA_028533085.1). NCBI lineage: Eukaryota > Metazoa > Chordata > Mammalia > Primates > Lemuridae > Varecia > Varecia variegata. The sequence continues at coordinate 30,634,715 of CM052436.1, forward strand.
ATGACTGGGGAGCTTAGGAAATGGGTGAATGTATTTTGAGTATGAGAGCAATGGGAATCACTGGAGCCAACAGACACACTAAAGAGCAGATAATCCATAAACTGAGAATAAAACTAGATCAGACATCTAAGAAGCGCAAGCACACTCCCTCAGCTGGACATAGGCAGAGTTAAAGCAAGACATGACGGGGAGGGGTGGGCATCCAAAGCCAAAAAGGCAGTTGAGTAGAAAACCTGAGCAGTGTCTATCAAGAACCTCAGAGACCAGATCCAGCGGGTAGTGACAAAGAAATAGGGAAAGGAAAATTTATACATATACGTGGCAAATATAGGCAAGGTTCCATTGACAGAAGTCCTATAAAACCTTTGTGTAGATTCACATCTCTCTGTAAGCAGGTCTCCACTGGTACAAAGGAGTTGGAGCAATCCCTAACATTTTCATATCCTAGTTCTGGAATCACTCCCAGAATTCAAAACAATGCAATCCCAGGCTCTGAACCTAACAGCAATCTCTCTTCTTTTTTTTTTTTTTTTTTTTTCATCCTTGCACATTACCTGAACCCACGTTACACCTGCTCCTGACCCTCATCAGGACCTCAAATTACTCGACCCTGGTCTATTTCCTCAGCATGTTGCCCTCTCTGGAGTGCTCTTTGAGCAACTAGCACTGATCCAACACCCCCACCAACATCTTCCTTTTGGCCTTTGATCCCAGTCTGCATCCCAATTCTTGATCCAATCCTCAATCAATTCAGTTATCTTTTTCTTTGCGATATAAACCCTAATTTGAATCACTGATGAAGAATAACAAAAACCTAGACCAATTTTATCCTAATTACCTCTTAAAGGTTCTAATTTCAGCTATACCCCTAAAAGTGCTCTGTAATGTTTTTGCTTACACCTTCTCATTAGAAGAGCAATGCCACTCTCTTCAAGATATATCTTGCTACCTGCACACCTTACTCTGCCAAAACACAGATCTTACCCTTTCACTTACATTTCTAAGACTTCTGATGGCCTACAAACTAAAATCTAGTGTCTTTATCATAGCCCTTCATTGTCTTCCTTAGTTAACTTTCATCCCTCACCTCCAACCCTGTTCCTAATAATGCCTTTGCAGTATTTAAGTCACACATCAGACTACTTCACATGTCTGAATGCATCCTACATTTTTATGCTTCTGCTTTTGCCCATACTTTTCCCTCTACTTGCAAAGGCTTTCACTGTTTAGCCATGGTATTATTAATTCTCCCTCACCAGTATTCCCAGGATGGTTTATACATATCTCCATAATGCTGTTATTGCATTGTATAATTATACTATAATTATGTGTTTAGCTGTTTCTTTACTAAGGCTAGCTTCTAAAAGACATGAATAATGTGTTGTTTTGCTATTTTGTTTGCATTTTTCAGAGGTAGGTTTTTGGGGGAGAGTGGATGGCGAGGACTATCTTTTACAACTCTCAGATTGATCAGCACATAAATAACACTCAATAAATAGCTCTTGAAGGAATAAGTGAAAGCAAAAATATATAACAGCAGAAAGGAAATCTCAGAATTGGAAAGATAGTAAAAAAGAATTGGAAAACACTATGAATATATTCATACTATTACAATCAACACACGTAGACCTGTTTACTACCTTAAACATTCAATTAGATATTTGGTTCCATTTGCATACCTTTCTCAGTTTACAACATAATCTCTATTTTATTGTAAAAAGTAGTTATTTTATAGACCTCATGACTAGAATAGAGCTATTAAGTAATAAACCTCCTACAGAGAGTAAAATGGTGGTTAGGAGAATGGATTTGTTCTACCAATTATTTGTTCTACCAATTATTTGTTATGTTGTTGTTGTAGAGAAGTTTATTAAACTTCTGTGGCTCAGTTTTCATATCTATGAAAAGAAAGATAATAATTTTACTCACCTCAAAGTTTAGCTGTGAGGATTAAATGGGTTAATATTTGTAAAGCACTTACTACAATGCCTGCAGAAGTAAACAGAAAAGATGAATATTGTTATTATTCTAATTGAAACAGCAAACTTGTACGTTCTCATGAGGGCTTGATAGAATTGAATTTTACTATCTTGTCACTTTACAATGTTTTTACAAAAACTATTTGTGTATGACTCCCCCACCCAGGTTATTTACAATATAAAGTAAATTAAACTATGCCTCTAGAGCAAATAGTTTAACCAGAAGACAATATAATTGGATATCAAGATCAAACAGACACCTGAATATAAACAAGCATTAGATTAAAAATACTGTGTATAACTAGGGGGTCAAGTACGTCATGTGGCTAGATCAACAAATCGGCAAATATTCGTGCTGAGTAAAGCCTGCAGAAGCTTTCTCTCTCTCTGATTATCAAGAAGGCTACATATAACTGATGAGACTACAGGTTCTGCTTAAAGAGTAATCTTGATTATTTCCCAGTGAAGACATTCAAACTACAGAATCCAGTTTATATTCTAAGAGTAAAAGAGACATGTGTAACATAGTCTATGTCCAGTAACCCAGAGGCGGTCCCTAGCACCATGAGAACACATAGTGGTAACTTAAGATGAGAAGGAATCTGGTCAGAGGCCATTTCTGAATTAATGAAGGTAAATTGTTAAATTTCTAATTGTAAATAGCAAGAAAAATAAGACAAAAAGAAAATAAAACCCAATTATGATTCACTGCATTTGTTTTCCCATTTTTTTGGTCTATAACTCAATTAATCAGAAGATTAATTAATCAGAAGATTAACTAAGTTTCTAAGTTTAATATTAAAGATATTTTTGGTGGCCAGGCACCTGTAATCACGCCTGTAATCCTGGCACTCTGGGAGGCCGAGGCAGGAGGATCACTCGAGGTCAGGAGTTCAAAACCAGCCTGAGCAAGAGCGAGATCCCGTCTCTACTTAAAAAATAGAAAGAAATTAGCTGGACAACTAAAAATATATAAAAAATTAGCCGGGCATGGTGGCACATGCCTATAGTCCCAGCTACTAGGGAGGCTGAGGCAGTAGGATTGCTTGAGCCCAAGAGTTTGAGGTTGCTGTGAGCTAGGCTGATGCCATGGCACTCTAGCCCAGACAACACAGCAAGACTCTGTCTCAAAAAAAAAAAAAAAAAAAGGGCACATAAATTTTATCATACAATTCTAAAATACAACAAAATTTTTTTTTTCTTGGCATTAAGTACCATTTTATTGAGCTTCATTTAAATGCTACAATGTGACACTTAGAGAAATAAGTTTAATTACAAAATAATTCACCTTCTAATTTTAAGCTGGTCCACTTTTCCATAGAATTAATTTTTATTATGGAAACTCACATAAACATTCTCTTCTTTAAAATTCTATACAAAAGGTAATTTCGGGATTATCTCCTGCCAAAACTATTTATCAGGCAAATTAAAGTGGGAAGTTATTTTTGCCTATAGTATGAAAAATGTCAGCACTTTCAATCAATTCCTATAACACTAAATAAACACCACTGTGAAGGAATTAGCCAATTAAAAATATATTAAGGATTTTTAAATTAAATATATAGCACAAATGCTATGATGCAAGAATGGGGGAAAATTGGAAGTAAGGTAGAAATTAATTAATCTACCATGTTTCTATGTTTTATTGGCTCTGAAGTAAGCATTTTACATTTGACCATTGACCCCCTAAAAATGTTTCCAGGGGAAATAGCTAAGGATTGTGACGTCCACTGATACTGAAAACACACATAGAGGATTTTAATGACAGTCTTGATGGTGCCTATGAGCACATCATTATGTCTCAGGCCCTGTGATCCAATATTGATTTTAGGAAATATGGTCATAGCATAACCCTTATAATAGGCTGAAAAGAATGGAAACAATGTGAGGAAAGGGAGTGAGGAGACCGAGAACATGAAGTCCAAGAGCTCCATGAGGACAACGATAAAAATAGGGAAACATCCTTAGAAAAGCTAGTGTAAGATCATTTATTTGAGAAACTCCAAGAAATAAGAATGTGAGGAAGAGAGATGCTAAAAATGTTGTATTATAGCAGGAATGTCAGTCACCCTCAGTAGAGAGGAACTCATAGATGCTGCAGCATTGAAAAAACTATACAGATGAGGTGTGTCGATTATGCCCAGAAACCTGATTCCCGGGACCAACAGCATTAGCATCACCTGGGTATTTGTTCGAAATGCAGATTTTAGGGCCCCAGACTCACCAGACTCCAGAGGGTGAGACCCAGCAATCTGTGTTTTAGCAAGCCCTCCAGGTGATTCTGAAGCACACTAAATTGTTTTTCTAAGGAGACTTTAGCCTTCATTCTTTATCTGGAGTTGTCTTAGTGCTCTTTGCAAATGAGTAAGTGTTGATATAAATAGCACAGGTATACAACTACTTCTCAATTACTCAACAAGACAACCACTCATGTTTTTAGGTAGCAGATATTCAAATTTCTTCTGCCACTCAATTTGCTTCACAGCACTTGTCTTCAACGAGTATCAAACAATAAAAATTAAATTTAGTACTAATAATTGGAACACGAGTAGAATACTAAGTATGCTGCACTTGAAGGTATTTTATATTTCACCACCTTATATGTACAATTATTCATGTTCCATGAAATATTTGATATAAAAAATATTAAGTATTTAAAATTATTATTTCATCAGTTCCAACAAAAGAAACATAACCACTTTAAAGTACATATAATTTAGGGAATATGAAAGTATAGTAATGATTGTAACTAAGAATAAAGTTTCAGGTTTCTACTTTCTCTTTGTCTTCTCCTAAGATACCTGTAGCTGCTAAAGAGTTATTAAAGAGAGAAGAGGATTGATGGGGAAAAAAAATCTATCTTATTAAAGGTATTAATCTTACTTTATTACACTCCAAATGCTTTTATTTTACTTGTAATAAGTAATAGCATGGACTAAAGCAAAAAATATAAGCTATGTCTGGAGAGTCCCCTTACAGAAGTAAGGTAACCTGGTTGTTACAATGGTGACTTACAAAGGAGAATAATTTCCATTTCAGGGTGAGTATCATTATGAGGTCTCCTTACTGGCAAGTTCACTTGGTAAGTGGGTTATTTGGTCACGTATGTCATTGTTATAATGGGTAGTGTTATATGGTTATTTGACTCCAACTAATCTTATTTTATACTTTTAAACCAATAAACTACTTATATCCACAAAGTCTATTAAACATTCTGACATTTTCCTAATTTCATAAAATGATCGTGGAATGCTAGAGAGTACTAATTTTTTTTTGCTTATTTCCCTTTATATAACCTCTATATCCAGAAGTAAATATACTAAAATTTCCTTTAGTCTCCACAGCCCAATGATAATGTTCTCAATGTAACTTTGAATTAAGTACAAAATTGTTTGTCATTTTGAATACTGCCTTTAATGTAATATATTCTCATATTACATTATACAATGCACAAATATATACTAATGACATGTGCTTTTAAACTTTTTCTTCTGTGGACAAAGAGAAAAACATAGCTAGGGTTAATACACTTTTAAAAAGCAATTCTATAACGGTAGAGATGTCGCTGAGTACCAGTCTAGTTTATTCATGAAAGTTGTTTTATTTGAGCTGTATTTTAAGAAATGTTTTGGAAGTTACTGTTTGTTACTGTTCTCACTGGATTTCTCTTAAATCAAATGAAAAGGAAAAGAAAGTCTGCAATCTGAACTTCATTTTTTAAGTCCATAGAATATTCTGGAAAAACACACACATATACTTTAAAAATATATATTCTGAAAGGAAGAGAAACATTCTTGAAGGCTTCTCTGAACTATTTTTTCCCTTCCTTTGTTACAGGTATCCATTTTTCAGCTATAGTAATCTTTTAAAACATAAAAAAAATGGATTTCTTAAACTCATCTGATCAAAACTTGACCTCAGAGGAACTGTTAAACAGAATGCTACCCAAAATTCTGGTGTCCCTCACGCTCTCTGGGCTGGCACTGATGACAACCACCATCAACTCCCTCGTGATTGCTGCAATTATTGTGACCCGGAAGCTGCACCACCCAGCCAACTATTTAATTTGTTCCCTTGCCGTCACAGATTTCCTTGTAGCTGTCCTGGTGATGCCCTTCAGCATTGTGTATATTGTGAGAGAGAGCTGGATTATGGGGCAAGTGGTCTGTGACATTTGGCTGAGTGTGGATATTACCTGCTGCACATGCTCCATCTTGCATCTCTCAGCTATAGCTCTGGATCGGTATCGGGCAATCACAGATGCCGTTGAGTACGCCAGGAAAAGGACCCCCAAGCATGCCGGCATTATGATTACGGTAGTTTGGATTATATCCGTTTTTATCTCTATGCCTCCTCTGTTCTGGAGGCACCAAGGAACTAGCAGAGACGATGAATGCATCATCAAGCACGACCACATTGTTTCCACTATTTACTCAACATTTGGAGCTTTCTACATCCCACTAGCATTGATTTTGATCCTCTACTACAAAATATATAGGGCAGCAAAGACATTATACCACAAGAGACAAGCGAGTAGGATTGCAAAAGAGGAGCTGAACGGCCAAGTCCTTTTGGAGAGTGGTGAGAAAAGCACTAGACTGGTCTCCACATCCTATGTGCTAGAAAAGTCTTTATCTGATCCATCAACAGACTTTGACAAAATTCATAGCATAGTGAAAAGTCCCAGGTCTGAATTCAAGCATGAGAAATCTTGGAGAAGGCAAAGGATCTCAGGCACAAGAGAACGCAAAGCAGCTACCACCCTGGGATTAATCTTGGGTGCATTTGTAATATGTTGGCTTCCTTTTTTTGTAAAAGAGTTGGTTGTTAATGTCTGTGAAAAATGTAAAATTTCTGAAGAAATGTCAAATTTTTTGACATGGCTTGGATATCTGAATTCCCTTATAAATCCACTGATTTATACAATCTTTAATGAAGACTTCAAAAAAGCATTTCAAAAACTTGTGCGATGTCGATGTTAAAGAAAATTTATTATTAAAAGATGGGTTTTTTGAGGGAGAGAAGTAATAGTAATAAATAGTAGTAAATAATAAAACATTTAAACTTTTAGAAGGAAATATATTAAAACTACTAAAATGATAGGAATATAATTTATATTTTAACAGCAACACAAATACAAAATTTATTGATTTGATCATTATACTAGAGTACTCAAAGTTAGAAAATAATTTATGCAGGTTATAAACAATAGTTTACCTATGCAATATTCCTAAAAAGCTAACTGAAAATATATATATATATAATATTAGTGATGCAATTTTTTTAGGTTCATGTCTTACAACAATTATAGGGAAGGAAGCTTTCAATTAACAACATACCTTCATCCATAATTTCTATATAATCGTGTTGTTTTGTTACACAATTCTGTTACTTTCTAGAAAAGATATAATTCATCACAAATCACACATTTCTCCTATCTAACCATTCTTGCCCCTTTTCCATCTTACCCGTAGTGAAAGCGGAGAGGGGAAGGAGGTATCAACTCTTATTTAGTATGACTGGAATAAATGTAAAATAAAAGTCAGAGATTGAGATTGTCTTTGTATTTAGGTAGTAAAGAGTAATCATAAAGTGGATTAGGAATGGCAAAATAATTCTGGATACTAGACTTGTGCATATTTAATATATTCTGTTTAATATAAATTTCTAGAAGACTATTATCTTAACTATATCTTATCAACATTTGAAATCAAAGGGATTAGGGGAAGGTTGTTATGACTGCCCCTTGTTTATTTAGCAATCAAATTTAAGGTACCAAATATCCTAGGTTACTCACCATAGTTTTTATACTCCTAACATCTTTTTAAAATATGAAATATATTTCATTTCTGTTTATATTAATAAGCTCAGTTACTGTCTGTGGTACTCTGCACTTCTGCTTCTCCATACCATTGATTTGAACATGATTTCCCTATTATTATACAGAATGTAATAGGAACTTTTAGAACTTTCCACTGACTTTAAAAAAATCTCTAATTTTCCAGTCGGTAGAAATGAACAGGCAAAGTCTCACATTGCACTAATTATATGTGTACATATATCATATTATATATCACAGTTGTCACTGTATTAGTTCAGTGAGCCAAGACAATTCCATAAGTTTTTCTTCCATATTCATAGAGAGATTTGAAAACAAGAGAACCATGCTTTTGAGAAGATTTTTTTTTTTGAGCCAGGAAGGTCATAGACTACCTTTGGGAAGGGTTATCATCAACGAAAATCATCTGAAAAACAATATATACATTTTTTAAGTTGTACCTTTATGTGTATTGTAAATATTCTTTCCTGTTGGGGTACTTAAGAGTGCATTACAGTAATTTTTTATTAATACATATCTGTGACACATTACTCTCAACCTAACAAATATTTACAGAGTTCCCATTTTATACAAGACATTGAGATACAGGCTACATAGAAGATTCCGGAAATAATAAAGTACAGTTTCTTCCCTTAATATGTTCACAATCTAAAAGGAAAAACAAGAAAAAATAAAAACTGTAATAGAAAAGAACAAACAAAAGACCTGGCATGAAGTGGTTTACACAGTTACAATGGTACAGAGGAAAAATTGATCACATCTGATTGAGAAAAATCAGAAAAATTTCATAAAGAATGTATCTAAATCAGGTGTCAAATAAACAACATTTGGACAGAGAAATGGAAGAACATACTCAAGGTGGTGGCAACATCAGGATACAGACCACATCATGCAAATATTTGGTGGGGAATGTTCATGAAATAGCAGTGAATTTGCCAAGTATTTAAAGTAATAGAGGAAAAGGAAATTAAAATAAAAATTGGGCATTACTGTGGCTGACTTTCAATGTCAGAAAACGAAGTCTGCAGTCAGTTTTATTGCTGTCAGTGAGTGATCACCGAATTTTTTTAGCAGAAATATTACAAGTTTAGGGCAAATCTGAAAAAAAAAAATTATCTGACAACTCACTGGATTTCAGCAGAGAGAGTGGTGGAGATGACTTCCTGTTAGACAGCAAATCAATAACCCAGACGAGAGGTGATGAAGCCCCAAACTTGATTCCGGCAATGGGAATAAAAAGGAAGAAACAGATGAGAGATGGTGTGAAAAGGTAGAATTTACAGGTTATAGCAAATCCTTTAAGAGGCAGGCAGAGGGAGAGACATGAGTCACTGAGATAATGTCCTTAACTGAAAGGAGGCACTTACCAGAAAGGGCCTATAGGTGAAATGATTACTTCTTTTTGGAGTAGGTTAACCACATAAAGACTTGTCAGAGCTCATAGGCACTACTGACCACATCTGGCCTAAGCAAAACTGACAGGTAGATTAGGTTTCTCCATGACCTCAAAACTGATAGGTCAATGAGGCTCCCAGCCACCTCTTCCATCCTTGCTTCACTTCATCTTTCAGGGCCCTTGTGCTGTGTTGACAGGCAAAGCCTGCTATAGAGCGTCTATCATTCTCCGCTTACTTCCCCTGCCCCGTCTCACTTACCAAAGTTTGATCCTGTGATTTATTAATTCAAAGACCTTGCTAAAGTTAAAACAATCTGTTAAATTAGTTTGTTTACATCCATCTCAGAAATTTATATATCTATATATTGTGAAACTCTAAGAGACACAGCCCATCAACAATCCAAGCAGAGTAAGGCTCACCTAAATATAGATACTGCCCTCTGATCTGAGTTGGGCTGAAGCTCAAATCTAGGAGAATAATACCATAAGTAAGTGAAGGGTTTATTTTTGCTCTACGTGTCTAAATCTTTGCAAGTGAAGGATGTTTGAAAGGCTAGGACAAGCAACCAAATAAAGATAGGAAGTCAAACTACCAGATACTAAATTCAGTAATTCAGTCCAGTACTCTATCATTAGATACAGCTGTGTATAAACTGTGCTTGTAAATACACGTCTGCTTGAGAAATATGGTCTTTATTGTAGGACCAGTTTAAGAATATGGATTTCCTAGTTTAATAGGGTTTGGGTTTGGTTTTTTGTTTTGTTTTGTTTTACGATGACCCACAGGGTCAAATCCATATTACAGATAACTTATCCAGCTACTGGCAGTTGCTGGGTCCATTCTTAAGTAGGAAAAATTTCCATTTTTAATCTCCAAAACCAATCTTCCTTTCCCTTTTCTGGTAACTTTGATTCCCCACCTACCCACTCCTAACTTGCCCTGGAGTATGCATGTTCCCTGCTTGTATCAGTTATGTTAGTTTCAAATTTAAAAATTCCCTTAGCAAAGCATAATCCACATATTCACTGGCTCAATGTTAAGCTTCTCTCTCTGTTTCCAAGAGTTTTTTGTTAAAAATAAATGGAGAATTAACTGGAACCCAATTACTAATAAATATGTTGATTTGTTCCACCAAATAGCTTGAAAGTGGGGATGATCATAAGCTTACTGCTGAAATCCATTCCTTTACTTCAAGGAAGAAATTATTTTCTCATGACTTTATACAAGACTATTTTTGACTTAGAAGTCAAACAATTAGTTTTACTGTAATGCAGTACAAAGGAAGCATGAAAGATTTTTCCTTACCATATCACAAAGTCCTTCAAAAATAATCCTGCTTAATTCAAAAACTGTCCATATTAAAGTAATTTGTTTCAGAAAATGTGTTTCTAAAATCTTCCTAATAACTAAAATGATTCTATGCAGACCTTTGTTTTGCTAGAAAATATTTCTGAAAGCCAACTAATATTTTTTTCATGAATAAAGTAAATATTTTCTTATGATATTATGATACATTTTCTTGGGCTTTTGAATCAATATGATTAATCTCATTATTTAAAATAAGGAACTTATTAAGAGAAATGTTTTCCAACATTTTAATAAATGTTGGGCTATTGATATAGAATATCTTCTCTGTGCAAAACGTGGTATACTTCAAATCCACCACAGAAGGATAGAATTTTTTCAGAGAATTTACATTTTCTGATTAGACCAGAAACCCTAAAACTTCTACCTGAGGAAAAAAGTATTATATTATTTTTATAACAGTAACAACAATAAATCTTGTCAAAGCAGTCGTCCATTAAAGTTTGTATTCAGTCACAGTTCAAATTTTTACCATGGAGAGTTTCTACCTCTACAAGGACACTAAAATGAACTTATTATATGTAGATGTAGCAAAGCTTCCTATGCTCCACAACATCTTTTCATTATATTCTATTAATATTCCTCAACTATATTTAATCAACATTCATGACTAAAAATTATGTATATTATGTATGTTGTATCATTATCAATTATTATATAATTAATATTATATGGCTGGATCTGCTGCCTTGGGGTTTCCCCCACTCCAACCCAATTAATAAAGGAAAATTTTACTCACCTCCACTTCCCACCCCTCAACACAGATACATATTGACCATTTTTTCTTTGTGTTAGTTGGCTTGGCTAGAATTTGAATCTATCTATGGCCCTAGTAGAGTGTGTGTGCGCGCGCATGTGAGAGTGTATGTCATTTTGCAAAACAAGTTGATGTTAAGAAGAACTGAACTGGAAAAAAATTGACCTACTTAGCATAGCATACCGTTGAACTTGAAAATGAAGGAAGAAGAGTAGGAGGAAGGAGAGTTTGCAACAGGAAAGAGCAGGATTTCAGATTTTAAAAAGCGACCTGCAATGTGTGTACGAATCACCTGTGATGCTTGTAACAAAGGCAAACTGCAAAGATCTAAATCGGTGAGTTCCCAGTGGAGTCCAAGAATCTGAGTCTTTACCTAAGATCCCAGGTTACTCTAAGGAAGGTGAATCTTGAAGCTTTCATTCTAGAGACCACTGCTGTAAAGCTCCTAGTTAGTTGTTTTGTGGGACTATCGTTATGAAATAGTGAAAATGAGACTTCACCACCATTTTACTAACAGACTGCCACTTAGAATCCAGAAAACTACTTTGCTACTACATGAAAAGTGCCTAACGGGCAAAACTGAACAGAAACAGAAGTAAAAATCACATCAATATTGCTAAATGGATTATAAAGTATTCAGTTTATTAAAAAGCTATTGAATCTATTTTCAATGAGCAAATTGTTTATATTTTCTCAGGCAAAGAATAAAAGTTTTTCGTTACATGTAAAGCAGCAGTTTAGAATAATAGATAACTCTCTAGATTTGAAATCAGAAAAGACTAAATTTGAGTCCTGTTCTGCTAATCATTAACTTGATTCTGAAAAAGTTTCATTTATGCTGCTTTTCTCGACTATAGTTGAAAGAGTAAAGAGAATGAGATACATCAAATGCTCTTGAAAAACACCAAAGGCCTGCAAAATAGAAATTATCATTATTATCATCATTCTCTATAGTAAATCTGGTAGGAGTCAGAGGACATTTGACAGGGAACCTGGTGTTCTGCATGGCACCTGCCTGTCTCTGAGTCTGGAGAGAACCAAGTAGTTGATGACCCCTGCTCCTGGCTCTCCCTGGTAGAGCATTAACTCCCCACAACCCTATCCACCACTACAGAAATGCCCTGCTGTGGGTACTCACCAGTTATTTCTTTCGCTGTGTTCTACCATCCCTTTTACTAAAAGCCTGGCATATCCAAAACTTACCTATCTTTCTAGAAGGATGTAATTTGATCTTTCCACCCTATTAAAATCATAACTGCAATTAATCCAGCATTAATTGCTTCTATTGATCGTGTTCAGAGATGATTTCCCATCTGTTCCAGATTAGGGTTTTATTTTCATCCTTTCAATAATAAAGGGGAATCTTTCATTTGAAATGAGAATTGTAAGTTGAAAACAAAACTAAAGGCTTAATTTTAGGCTCTATTAAGTATTAGAAAAAATACGACTAATTTATATAAGAATATTAATATGTAAAGAAACTACTCAATAATGGCTCCCTGTTGCTTATGACATTGCATCCAGACTCTTCTTGCTTGGCTTTTAGGGTCTTAATATTAATAACAACAGTCCACCATGCGGAAAATCTTACTTCCCACTGTCCTCCTTAGCCCCAACAAATGCTCTCTTCTCTAATCCGGTTCCTCTCCCCACTGTCCTCACAATGTGCTTTCCTCATTCTTATCTCCATTGCTCTCTTGGCTTTCCACACCCCTTCACCTGAAGGGCCACCTCCTTGATGTTAAGCAACTTATCCTTTAAAGTACAGATTAAATTCCCCTTCCCCCTTGAAACTGAATCCATATTGTTCTTGAAGTCAGTATCACGCAGTATTATCTCCAATAATTCCTTATTTGGAGCCAGATGTGCTACCGTTGCACAACGAGGTCCTGTAATTCCTTATTTGTTTTAAATATCCCTAATCTCTTAATGAGTGTTTGATTTTTATGTCAACAAAAAATAGTACTGTAAGTTACTTAGAACATGTGTTTATTTCTTTATGTCCTTTCCACACTTACACCAAATATTTCTGAATACTGATCTCTAAGTAAACCTGGTCCATTTCACTGTGTTCTAGTCACTAAAATATAAACAGCTGATTTATCTTTAATCCTATATTTAATAAAAGAAATACAAGTGTGTTATTCTCAAAAAGAAAACTGAGAGCTTGCTAAAAATAGGAAAGTAGTCCTTATTTTTTAATGTTTAGGGAATACCTGATAATGAAATACATGAAATTCATGCAACACTAATTTTCTAGAAATGTCTATGCATAATAAATTTCAATAAGCTGTTTGGTAATTATACATTGTTTAATATGCAATATATTAAAATGCTTTACATGGCCTATTTCTAAAGGTAATATTTTGGTTATTATTTTAAAACAGAAATAACAAGTAAACCCACTTGATCATATTAAAAGTAAGCTATCAGCTTCCAACTCACCTAATGTGAATGTACTTATATTCCTTGCTAATCCCAGTCCTTCTCTGTTTCACAATTTGTGTGTAGATAAAAAGAGGATAATATTTTAAAGTAGGAAATAACTTTAAAGTAGAAATTGCAATATGTTCTTCAGCTCAAAAGAAACAGCTCTTCCTGAGAATATAGAAATCACTTTGTATATTTTTAAAAGCTGGAGAAACAACATTTCTTACCAGTTTCACCTAGCTCGAGCATCTTAAAAGAGGTAATAAGGTTCACACCCACCTCACCATCCTATACAATTATGGTACAAGCACTATCAGGTTGGCCAAATATAAAAATGCCAACTCTTTAAAACTGCACAACACTACAGCAAGCACCTGAGAATCACACCAACCTTGTGAAACACACAATATGTTAACTCTGGCTAACTGAACTGGACTCCTCTTGTTCTCCCAGGGGCCTGTTTGTCCTGGTCATCCTTTTATCCACAAACTCAGGTTCCCATGACATGTCTCTAGAAAAAAGGAAATAAAAGGTAAATTGCAAATTCATATTTTTATCTCTTGTGTTTCTATTTATGCTGGTGTTTCAGATATGAAACTGAATTCATCAATGACTTTTTGTGTTAAGCTTTGTTTTCTATTTTATCTTCCTATTAATCTAAAGGTTTAAATACTATCTATTCTACTTGCCATACTTATACAAAAATAACTCCAATTATAATTGCATGCATACGTCAGGCATCTTCTGCTCTTTTCCCTATTCTCATTAGTACATCATATGCAAAACATTTGGAGGCTCAGGTTGGATAATAGATTTCTTATATTTGTATTTTCCATCGAATAATGTCTGAACTAGAGTTGTATATGTATGCTATTAAACCTGAGCCAAAATTTCAATGCATTTTCTTTCTCAAAATCTTCCCATTAATTAAAAATAATATATAAGTTGTTACCTTTAGTTTTAAAAAAGACAAGAAAAACCAGTTAAGTTTATTTTTAATAATTTTAATGTCAATTGGCCAAACTATAGAAAATGTTCAAATATGGATATTAGTAATCTATGAAGTATAGAAATCTGCCCAGTTTGTTGCTGTTGTTGAGGGTGATAAAAATAAATGTATGCTGGAATTTGATGTTGCTTAGCCCAAAAACATAGCAAAATGTAAAATAAATTATATTCTTCAAATAATGAGTGTTGGCCTTAACTTAATGATTTCAAAATTTCCTATAGCATTCTTTTAAGAAGACTACAAAAGAATAATGTGCAGCAGACATGGATTTTAAGTGTCCAGGTGTTTTCCTCTAGTGTTTGAGAAGGCCTGATCTATAAAGTGAGTCTCCCTCATTTGATCATGACACCTACCATAACTTCATCTCTGGTAGGTCACCTCACCTCCTTAAAATTAAAGAGTGAGCATTCTCATCTTAAAAACTCAACTTAGAACAAAGACATTTCCTTTTATTTTCCTGAATTAAAAAAAAAATCAGTAAAAGTAGTTACTGAAATATTGTTACTAAATATTAATAGTATTCAAGTGCAAATGTATTTTATTCTGAGTTACAGTCTCACACAAGGATAGCTTTGAATGTAATCACGTTGGACTAGGTACTAAATTTTGAGAAACAGCTTCTTTCAACTGTTCCCTCCCAAAATAAATCTTGACAGAGACAAAAGAAAAAAAAGTGTTGGCATTTAAGAAGATGAGAACAAAAAGTTACAATGCTGGTTAAATAAATATGTTTGCACATATCTTATAGAGATAAGTGTATCTTCATTAATTTTAAGGAAACTATGTTAGAGGAAGCAATAGACAAAAAAACAAACATTTGCATCTACTCCCAAATATCCGTGAAAGGGAACTTCCTGGAGAAAAGTGAATTTGTTTGCTTTTGTTTATTTGTTTGTTTCCCCTTTTTCTATCCTCTCCCCCGCCTCCTCCTTTTGGTTATAGTATCACGTTAGTACACACAGCCGCAATTTAGATAGTGGAGCTTTGGAGGGTTTCCGGGACTTGATTGCTGACAGATTACACGGCATCGGAAGCCAAAAGACTATTTTACTACTGCAGAGGTAAAGCCCACAAGCACGTCCGCCCCCATGAGCTCGCTTTGGTGCTTGGACCCATTCGCAGGAGACGGCGGGCTCGGTCGGAGCTTGGAGCATGCGCAGTCACAGTAGCCTCGCGGACGCCCTTGCTGTGCCGACCTCTGCGTTTCACGTCGGCGGCTGGGTTCATGCAGGACTAAATCGCCTGTGAAAAGACCGGAGTCTTTATTTCCTACTACTCAGTTTGCTGGTAACCATTATGCCGCACAGTGAATCTCTGTTGAATCTTCAGAGCAAACTGTATCTTGTACTTTGTCAACTTAACTCAGCCGAATTTAACTTCGTGATACTAGCATAATTGGAACACCACGTTCAAAGACAAGGTGCCCATATCATTCCTTGACACTGCACTTAAAGGATCTGTCTTACAGGTGTCAACTAAAATAGCAGCTTTCCAACTGACCAAAAAACAAACAAACAAAAAACTCTCATTTTCTTTTATTTAGGAAGAGGATTTACAGTATGGGTTTTTCTAGCTCTTTTCCAAGAATTTGCAGGACAGAGTAAGACAAAGTATTTCTTAAAGACATGGTAGGAAATGGAAGGTGAATAAATTTCTTACTCAAAAAATTCCATCAAACTTTTAAGGATGTTTTTCTTTTTCTTCTTTTTCATGTTTAATGATTTGCAGTTTAACTATGGTGAATCTTAACTTTGAGTTTCTTCTAAGTTGTCCTCTTTGGGATTCACTGCGGTTCCTGGATCCTGCTTGTTTTCTTCCACAAGTTCTAAAATGTGTACAGACAATATCGTGAAATATAGCTCCTACTCCATTCTCTGTCTCTCTCCCTTCTAGAATTCCAACTAGATAAATATTTAACTATTTTATTCCATTCTTCATGTCTCTTTTGTATTTTCTACTTCTTTATGTCTCTGGGCTTCAATTATAGACAATTTTGTGTAAAATCATCCATTGAGTTTTAAATTTCTATTTTTCATTTCTAGAACTGTTGGGTTTTATACATCTATTTACTCTTTACTCAGGAGTCTACGTATTTTTATGTTTTGAAATATTGTAAACAAACATTTTTATTTTTTCAATTTTTCAATTTTTGTGTCTGAGACCTTTGAGCCCTAACATTGTTCACTCTTGCTCTCATTCTTGGTGCCTTGTTTCCCTGTGTGTTTACTCTGTACTTTGAGTTTCTCATTTTCATTTGAACTTTATCTGTGGAAATTCTTTGATGCCTGAGATGAAGGTGGATTCGTTCATGGGAGGAATGTCTGTGGGCACTATCAATGCTGTATCAATTTAAACGAAATCATTGACTTGAGGTTTTTTGCTTTTGTGTGTGTGTGTTTCATCCACCGGATGGTGTGAATTCTGGACACAAACTTGAATGGAAGTCAGATTGTGGTTATGAATTTTCAGGAGAAATTCTTTCCACCTCCAATCAGAATCAAGGTTAAATAATAAAGTTTCAAGATGAGAAATTTTGTTTTTCTTCAGTGCCAGATAAGTGTCAGGATTTATTCTTAAATTGAGAGTATAACACTTTGGAGTTCTTGTTTTATTTAGAAGGTATCTCCTAATATGATCTTGAACTTGTGTGGGTCATGGGCTTTGTCTTCCATCCCTGAAACCTTAAAAACTGATCATCTGTGCTCAGCAAATACCATCCAGGCAAAAAGCCAATGTCAGTGCTTTACTGTTCTCTCAGGGTTCCAGCCTTTAACTTATTTTTGGCCTAGATAGTATTTGCCTTTTTCCTTTTTTCCCAACATTTGCATGAATTTAAGATTTTTAAAATATTTTTACTCAACAGTTTTAGTTGTTTTCTGCAATAGGATCCATTTCGATACTTAGTTAACCATGTTACCAGTAATGGAAGTAAAATTACTTAAATTTGCTTTCTCTTTTGCATTAATTACAATTATCTCAAGCCTTTACTCCATTTTATTGTCATTTATCTTATCCCTTGCTATTACAATTAATTTATTAGATTTACAAATATAGATTGGTTCTCTGATCATTTTCTTCTTTCTGAAACCTCCTTTTAACCTGTTTATTCTAATCGTCTTGTTTTTTAGCTCTTTTTTTATTGAATTATTTATTTTGTTACATTATTGCATAGCATAAAACATTCATGGGGAATCTGCCTCTGCAGTTTGCTTTATGCTTACTTCTAGACTTTTGCAAGTTATGAACTTTAAGTCTCTCCTTTTCCCTTACTTCCTTTCTTCTTTCCTTTTTTCATTCTTCTTTCCATTCTTCTTTTCTTTCTATCTGCATTCCTTCTTTTCATTCTTCTTTCTTTTCTACCTTCATTGTTTTTCTTCCTTCCTTTCTTCCCCTGTTTCTCCTTTTTTACTCTACTGCAGTTTCATAGTTGCCATGTCATTTATTTATACTTTGATCACATTTATCATCAGGCATTACTACCCAGTTCAAAACAGCATAGATAAATTTCCCTTGAATCATTTCCCATTTTAACTTTAACCAGCTAACCTTTCCTTCAAGCATGGGAACATGCAGGGGTGGCAGGGTTGGAGCACTGCTGTGGAGTGTTCCCATTGCTGGAGACCTGGCATCTGAGTTCTTTGCTGAGACCCAATCATGAGTGGATTCTTGGATTGGTTATCCTTCCAACATTGCACTGTTCCATGAAAGATATTAACTTTATTGGCCCTTCTCATCTCTGATGAATTCCCAAGGATGCAGTTGGGGTTTTATTTTTGTGGGTCTCTCTTTCATTTTCCTCAGGGCTGCCTACTTAATTCCTCAGTCCATATATCTCCAAGTTAGATGATGTTAGTGAGAATTTTCAGGGTACTCTAGACTCATTTTCTCCAATAATTCTTCTGGAAGATAAAGGCAACGTTAGGAGGTATAATACAATGGGACAGTATTTTCTGCTTCTTATTTTGCCTCATTTTTTTTTCATTTATGGTATTAGTTTCTGACTTTGTTTTGTTGCTGCTGGTAAGTTTTACCCTCCTCCCACTTTTGTAAGTTTTTGTAATTATTTATTTGATCATTTACTTAGGTATTAGAGAATTCTGCTTCATTCTCCTGTCCTTACCCAAGTAAAACTTACTTTAAAAATACCATCTTGTATGGAACCAACCTAAGTAAGTGGTCATCAGCTGTTGAGTGGATAAAGAAAATGTGATACACACACACACACACACACACACAGCCATGAAAAAGAATGAAATAATGTCTTTTGCAGCAACTTGGATGGAACTGGAGGCCATTATCCTAAGTGAAGTAACCAGGAACAAAAGTGAAGTAACCAGGAACAAAAAACCAAAGATCACATGTTCCCACTTATAAATGGGAGCTAAGCAATGGGTATGCATGGTCATTCAGAATGACATAATGGACATTAGAGACTCAAAAGGGAGAGGGTGGGAGAGGGGGTGTGGGATGAAAACTTACCTACTGGGTATAATGGACACATTCAGGTGATGAATACCCTAAAAGCCTAGACTTCTTCACTGTACAAGTCATCCATGTTAACAAAAAATCATTTGTATCCCCTAAATCTATTAAAATAATTTTTTTAAAAAGGAAATGCAATAAATAAATAGTACCATCTTGCAATAAAAATTATTCTTTTTATGGATAGCTTAATTTTAGATAATTAGATTCCAATTATATATATCTGTGAAGGATGTGCTTATAACCAGAATAATTATTCTGCTTAAATTATCACTACCCATAAAAGAAAACACAAGTAGCAATGAAAGAAAAGATAATTACTTTTGTTGAAGGGGATATAATTCTGGGTATTGGACTAATGTGATACCACACAGGGAGAGCCAGGGTGCCCAGCATTCACAGCAATGAGTAGGTCCTTGTCTAGAAGAAAGCTCTTAAATTACAGAGGAATAAAGTGCTACTGAAAATAAATTTTACTCTCTTTCACTAACAGCCCAGCACTTGTTTTTATTTTTAAAAAGTCACAAAAATCTTTCTTATGTCAAGACAAGCTTTCGGTGTTGATTTTAAATAATGTGAACAAGCATTCATGCTTTATTCATAATCAATTGCTGCTACCAAACCTGAAGTCTAAGCATTTAAATAACAGGGATTTACACTACTACTTGCTGCCCTCTGCAGGTGAATCTAAAAGTCACAGGCAATATTAGAATTGTGGAAAACACAAAAACTCTAGTATTCATTCCAATTCAGATGTACATTAGTGAACATGAAACAAGAATGCTCATGAAATTGCAAAGTATTTCTATTTCTATTGTATAGATGCCGTATGACTGGGAACTATTACATGTTGGATCATTGAGAAATGAAGACTTCTCTTTTGAGTTTAGCAGTAAAAGGAAAAGAGAAACGTGCTTAAGATAGAAGTCATGTGTTGGTTTGGTTTTGATTCTTAAATAACAGCATAGTTGAACATATAGATCAATATATGAAACATTACTTGACAGGTTTTTTCCCTAAATTTTCTTTTCATTAGTTGACCCTTCCTCATTCAAAGAAACTTTTCTGGAATAAATACAGATATTGGCCTTGATACGGCTATAACATAGACAAAATTAAAAAGATTATTTGTTGCATTCAGTTCCTCCAATGATTAAGTGCAAAGTGTGGGCATGGATGATAGAAAACCCTGGAATGTATTAAGGACTGTGAAAGTTAAGGGTTTCTGAGCCTGCTTTCCTTCTGGGATGCTAAGCAACTGAAGTTTTTTATTCCACAATTTTTTCCCACAGAATTTTCTATTCTAGAAAAGTGCAGTGGCTGTCTCTTAAATATAGCTGCATAGGATATGGGGGCAGAAAAATATATGATGCAGCCCCAGTGAGCATCCTATGGCCTATAGTGGCATAGGAGTGCTCCCCAAAGATCCCAAATAGGATGTAAAATCACAGAGAAAGAATTCACACCAGCTGCCCTGCAGGGTCCCTTTGTGGTATAAGAAGAAACCACAACAGCAGATCACATCTTGGTTGTAATCACATCTTGATATTGATATCAGCATGGAAGGAGAACCCATGAGTACCATATACAGAGTTATATTTCAAAGATTACAATATGGCATGGCAACCGATCAAACAACACAAGTTGTTTCCCAAGCCTAGGATGAAAGGATGTTATGGAGAGCAGACTCTGAATTTGAGTAAAGCATGAAATACTCAGAATTTCCCAGAGCAACTGAGCTTACTTGAAAATAATTAATCTATATCCTTCACACAGAAAAGGGTATTGAGATAAAGATTTCATCCAGATAAAAGAAAAACAGTGTTACATTTTTCACACCAGCATTTCTGATTGGGAAAAACCAGTGAAAGTTTCAAAAGAAGTATCTAAAGAAATCTTGCTAGTGCTAGAACTTGGCCTTTGTCTATCCCATCATTAGCATCTTTCTAATCTGTCTATCCCATCATTAGCATCATCTAACCAACATTTGTTCACACCTGATGTTCATGATTTCTTCTATTCTATTCTACCCCTCACTTAGTTTGGATAAAACTTTCCCCTACTGAAAAAAAAAAAAGCACCATGAGTACAGATATTGTATCTATTTTGTTTATCATTTGTCTCCACTACCTATAATGGCTCCTGGCTTATGGTACATGCTTGATAAATAATCATTAAAATGAAATAATTTTTTTTAAAAAACAGGTGGCTAAAGCTCAGATAAGAAACCAATCTTCTGAGAGAAATACAGAATTAAGGCAAGATAGTACTTCCATCCTCTCCTTCTCATTAATGGACTGTGAATTACTGGACACCTGATCTGTGGCAGTTACTAGGACCCAACTTGGAAATTTTAAGAAACTCACCATTTGTTAACACAAAGGACTGGCAGATTTTATCCTTTTCTTAGTATTATATTTTAAATGTTATAATTTACTCTTTTCCCTTTAGAATGTCCCTCTTACCCTTAATCTCTCTGACGTTAGCATTGCTAGAAGGGTGGAAAAAGGATCGGAGATGTATTCATTAAACAAAAGAAAAGAAAGACACGTTTCAAATTAACTTAAAGTAATAGCTTAATATTTCAAACAAACATTGTTATTTGCTGCCCCTTACTGGTAAGAGAATAAAATTGCTAAGTCACATTTTAAAAGTGTAGTTCTTGGTGCTAAAATCCCATTTTACAGGAAATAGCTCCTTTACCACAACAAGAATTATACAAGTTGATAGTGTCAAATTACTGAACAATTATGGGGAAAGTCATTTAATAAAGGCAGCTTTCTGGCTTTCAACTTGGATAACGGTAGAGAAATTTTAAGTAAAAAAAAAAAAAATACTAAAATAAGCCCCATATGTGTAAGGCATCCTCTCTTGCTTGAAAACCTGAAATTTATTATTGACAACAAATACTATCAGTTCCTCTCCTTGAAGTGACAAGCTCATTTTCTTCATTTCTGTGAAAATATCTGCCAAATGCCCACAACTGAATAACCATGCTTTCTCTGCCAGTCACTCTTTAAGGTGAAAATGTCATGCCACAGAAAGCAGCAGCCAATTCAGTTGCAATTCAAACTAGAGCCTGAATGATTTTCTCAAGATAACCATCATAATACTCATTATTCAGCAAAAGTGCTTATGCACACTTCCCATGTGGTCACACAGAACATTAGAAAGGAATAGGGCTGAACTAATGGGAAAATGCCCTAGCAGATGCTTTAGAGTAAACCAAGTGTTCTGAGGGTTTCCAGAGCTGTGGAGATTGGGCCTTTGAATGTAGAAACAGCAGTTCTGTCACGGTCTCTGTTACTGGTTAATGGGCCCAGGAATGCTGCTTATGAGAATGATGTGTTTCTACCTCTCATGCCAGGTAGTCATGGAAGACTAATTTGGGCATGAAATAGCCATGGCTTTATGAAGAAGGTGATCAAGAACTGTAGGATAACAACCTAACGTGTGTTTTTGCTGGCTTACCTTTAGTAAACAGCATAGATCATGGGACTGGGTTGAAATAAGTACTCCAAAGCAGAGTGCAGAAAGGATCTAATTTTTGATTAATGACTAAATAAGAGTATAGATAAGAAAACAATGCTGAAAATTTAGTCTAAAAGGCAAGACAAGGTGGAAATGGAAAGTGAACAACAGAGTCAAAAGTCAAGAGAGGGGAGAACAGGCAGAAGAACAAACAACTGAAGAATCGATTTGTGCAAAAGGTTAAGAAATAAAATCTTCCAACAGCATAGGAGTTCCCTGAAGTCCTCTAGAGGTGGTACCTGGTATGTGACAAGGGATGTGAAGGTGGCTCCCTAAAGGAATTGTGCAGGGCTGAAGAGGATAGGTAGGCAGGAAAAAAACTACCTAAACCCAAAAAGCAACAGGATCAGAAAAAGCAGCCCCAGGAAGGAGCTGCAGTCAGATGACAATTCCAAGCAGAGACAGGGCAAATCCTATACCATGTCTGATGTGCATAGTGCCTATACTACTTGAGAGAAGAGAGAAACTACTGTCTCTACTCTTCCCTTTACAGTAAACTGCCAGAAGAATAATGCTGTCCTTCCTTCCTCATTTTCACTCAGTTCACTCAAACTTCTTACCTCACACTCCACTGAAAATAGCCAAGTGGAATGGAGCCATGAATGGCTTCCTAACTGAAAAATCCTATAGACGTATTTATTTTAGTCCTCATGTTGCTTCTTCCTTTTCATCAATCCTCTTCTCAAAAGTCTCCTGGTAAGAGAGGCTTCTTTTTGACCACCCTAAGACAGTACTCATTATAGCTCTTTTCCCAAAATTATCCCTTTTCACTTTTATTATAGAAAATTTCAAATATATTAGGGCCAACAGCACCCAGCACTCACACATGGCCAATAATAGTGCTTGTCCTCACCAGCCTGACTAGAAAACCCTGTGATTCATAAAGCATTGTGAATAGTACATGGAAGGGTCTTGTCTCAACAACAGCGATTAATTAGCACGAGACTAAGCACTGAGCTGGTCTCATCTAAGAAATCTTAAGTTCAAGACCCAAAAGATCAAACTGTCTTCAAGTAACATAACTGTAATCCAGAACAAAGCTCAAAAATCCTTATAAGAATGAAAAAAATATCTAACAACCAACAAGGTAAAATTTACATTATCTAACATTCAATAAAAAATTATTAGACATGGAAAGAAGTAGGAAAATATGATCTATTATGAGAAAAAAAGTCACTCAGTCAAAACCAAGCCAGAACAGACACATATACTAGAATTAGCAAGCAAGAATATTTAAAAAGTTATAACTCTATTCTATACATTCAAAAAAGTAAGTAGAGACATAAAAGATATCTAAAAGACCCAAACCGAAATTTTGGAAGTTAAAGCTACAATGTGTAAAGTAAAAATGTTGAATGTGATTAATGGGAGATTAGCATTTCAGAAGAGAGTAGAAGATTAGTAAACTTAAAGATACAGCAATAGAAACTGCCCAAAATAAAACACACAAAGAACAGGGAATTTTTAAAAATTGAACAAATCTGTGAGCTGTCACACCACTGAAGCAGATTGATCTACACATATTTGTAAGTATCTTGAGGAGAGAGAGGGGGAACAGAAAAATTATTTCAAGAAATGTAACTGAAAATTTTTCAAATTTTATAAAAACTATAAAGCCACAGATCCAGGAAGCTCAGCAAAACACAAGCATAAGAATTACGAACAAAAATACATCAAGGAGGATCATAATCAAATTGCTCAAAACCAGGGTAATCTTAGAAGCAACCAGACAAAAAAGACACAATACAGACTAAGAAAGAAACATTCAGGTGAAAGTAGATTTTTTTCTCAGAAACAATGCAAGAAAGAAGACAGTGGAGCAACAACTTTAAAATGCTGAAAAAAAAAAACAAACTGTTAATTCCATACCCAATTAAAAAATGTTTCAAAAACAAAGGTGAAATAAATACATCTTCAAACATTGGAAAGCTGAAGGATCACCAACATATCCACACTATGAAAGACATTACAGGAATCCTTCAGTTAGAAGAAAAATGATGGAATTATGGTCTATACCAAGGAATGAAGAGCACTAAAAATGGTGAATACATGGGTGAAGATATGGGTGTTTTTTTATTATTTAAATCTTTTAGAAGATAATTGATTGTTTAAACAAAAATAGTAACAATGTATTGTGAAGTTTATAACATATGTATAAATAAAATGTATGACCACAATAACACAAAGGTCAGGAGAAATGAAAGGGAAGTATACTATTGTAAAGTTCTTATGCTGTATTTGAAATACTATAATATCATTTGAATGTATACTGTGACAAAGTACAGGTGCATACTATAAAATCTAA
The DNA here is from genome assembly GCA_028533085.1 of Varecia variegata. Classification (NCBI taxonomy): domain Eukaryota; kingdom Metazoa; phylum Chordata; class Mammalia; order Primates; family Lemuridae; genus Varecia; species Varecia variegata. The sequence continues at coordinate 30,659,809 of CM052436.1, forward strand.
AGCAACCACTAAAATAACAAATAAGTTGTAGCTGATAAGCAAAGAATAGAGATAAAATGAAATCACACAAAATATTTAATTAAACCAAATAAAGGCAGAAAAAGAGGGAAAAGGGAATAAAGACCAAGTGGATCAAATAGAAAACAAATAAGATGATATATTTAAACTTAACCATATTAATAATCACATTAAATGTAAATTGTCTAAATACTCCAATTAAAAGGAAGAAATTATCATATCAGATTAATAAATCAAGATCCAAATCTATGCTGCCTACAAGAATATAAAGATACAAATAGATTAAAACCAAAAGGATGGAAAATGGTATATTATGCTATCATTAATCAGAAGAAAGCTGAACTGACTATATTAATATCATATGAAGTAGATTCCAGAGCAAAGAATTTAACTAGGATAAAGAATGTCATTTCATAATGATAAAATGGTCAATTTATCAAGACAACAAAACGTTCTTAAATGTTTATTTACCTAGTAACAGAGCTTCAAAATGCATAAGGAAAAATTAATGGAACTACAAGGAGAAATAGGCAAATTCACAAGTATATTCAGAGATTTCAATACCATTCTCTCAGTAATTGATGGAACAAGTACACAGAAAATCAGTAATAAATTAGAACACTATATGACAATCTACAACCTGAGAGCTAAATCCATCCCTTTTCATTTCCTATCTATTTTTGTAAATAACGTTTTACTGGGACATAGACAATTTCATTCATTTATACAGCATCTACAGCTGCTTTCACATTACAACAGAAGAGTGGGATTTAGGGGAAAATTTATAGCACTAAGTGCCAATATTTTGTACTGAATGAAAATAAAAACACAACATATCGAACTTTGTGAAACACCACTAAGACAGTACTTAGAGGGAAATTGATAGCTCTAAGTGTCAATGTAAGAAAAGAAAAAAAGGTCTTAAATAAATTTCTTCAGCTTCCACCTTAAGAGTAGCATAATGTGACAGAGACTCTTGGGCCCACAAATCCTAAAACATTTGCCATCTTCTGTTTAAAGAAAAGTTTACTGATACCTGATACAAAAGATTAGAATTTGACCTAATAGATTAGAATTTGACCTAATATGCCATTCAACAATATTAGAATACATATTCTTTTTAAGTGCACATGGAACATTACCAAGAGTGACTATATTCTGAGCCAATAAAATAAGTCTCAATTAATTCAAATGGATTAAAGTCATACAAAGAGTGTTCCCTGATCAAAATGGAATTAAATTAGAAATCAATATTAAAAAATTACCTGGAAAATTTCCAAATACTTGGAAACTAATTGATATACTTCTAAATAACTCATAGATTAAAGAAAAAGACCTAAAGAGAAATCAGAAATTATTTTGTATTTAATGTGAAAACAAAACATATCAAATTGGTGAAGTGCAACTAGTGCATTACTTCGGGGGAAATTCATCATAACAGCCAGTATCAGAAAAGAAAAAAGATCTCAAATAAATGACTTTAGCTTCCATCTCAAGAAACTACTAAAAAGGAAGGTCAAGTTAAACCCAGACTAATAGAAGAAAGGAAATGATAAATACCAGCACACAAACCAATGACATAGGAAAGAGAAAAATAATAGTGAGAAATCAATGAAACCAAAAGTTGGTTCTTTCAGAAGATCAATAAACTTTATAAACCTCTAGCCAGACTGATCAGGAAAAAGACAGAAGACACAATGAGAGAGGTGAGCTCACAACAGAATCTACAGTTATTAAAGAATAATAAGGAAATATGAATAACATTATGCCTATAAATTTATAACTTAGATGAAATGAAAAAAAAAAACCTTAAAAGACAGAAACTACCAAAGCCCCCTCAAGAAGAAATAGATAACCTGATAACTCTATATATATTAATAAATTTGAATCTGCAATTAAAAACTTTTCTGTAAAGAAAACTCCAGGCCACTTTGTGTCTCTGGTGAATTCCATCAAACACTAAAGGAAGAAATAATATGAATTCCTCATAAGCTTTTCCAGAGAATTGAAATGGAGGAATGTTCTGATAATTTCCTACTCACCTTGTTAGTGAAGAAGGGATCCCCACCCTAAATAGTACAAGACGGCCAAGCACATAACACTTAAAGCTGTACAGATGAAATTAAGAGCAATTTATTAGTCACGTACACAGTACTCACAGTCCAGGGGAAGATGACACTACAAATCACACATGGGGCTTGCACTAGAGAACAGCGTTAGCAGCAGGGACCATGGGAGGAAGGCTTGGTAGTGAAAACAGGGTTCCTATGGGAGGATGCGATTGGCTTGTTTGAATAATTGTGCAGGCTGATGCAGAGATGAAACCTGTTTGATTGAGTAGTAGGTAGTGTGCAGTTGGTCCAGTTAATAGGGAAACTAGCTGGGCAGAGAACCTTTCCCACTGGTGGCATATCTGAGAAGAGCAGGGGAACTCACAGCTAGGCCTTGGGACCCTATGAGGCTCAAAAGTTGTCAAGGCAGCATGAGGATCAGTGGTTTTGCAGACATCTCCACGAGCTCCCATTTTACCCATGGCAGGTAGAGTGAAAGCTTCTCAAACTCGCCTTGAATTCTTGTCTTTCAATCCACATCAAGCTTCAGGCTGAAGACATTAGTGATGTGATCCTCTGACTTCTTTCCCAGCTTTTCAACACTCATTAAATTCAAATTCTCATCATAAACCCTTATATTCCCATAATAGTTTTCGTGGCTCTACTCTTGTCTGAATCCAGGCTGATAAAGAGTTTCTTCAAATTGGTTCCTGAGTTCTTTTGATACACACAACATTGTAGTCTTCAGTAACTCACTTGTTTCTGGGATAAGGAGATATTCTAAGGTTATCTTATACTATTCTTGCTCAAGATCTAGAATCAGCTATTTCTCCGGGACTCCCTATTTTTTAAGTCCCTTGGAATAGTTCCCCTCTATCTGACTACCTGATTTATTAATAATAGCTCCTATCACTATCTGACATTAAATCGTATATTTATTTGCTCATTGTCTGCCTCCTCCATTAGAATATAGGTCCAATGAGAGCAAGGACTTTCTTTGCTTTGACCATCATTGTATCTCTAGTCTCTAGAAAAGTATCTGGTGCATCACAGGCACTCAAAACTCTGTTGAAAGAATAAATAAAATCTTTGTTCCCAGTTTTATCTTTTTCTTCAATTTTAGACCAATAACATGGCCACCACTTATAGCTGTACAAGCTGTGCTCTTCACAAACTAGGGGACAACATTCACATTGCAGTTAATGAAAATAGCCCCCTAGGATGGTGCACAACCTCAATAACAATTCACAGCAGCCCTGTAACCTGTTTAATGGACATCTCAAATGAAGCCCCACAAACATTTCAAACTCAACATATAAAAACCTGATTTCATTACTATTGCTTATTGCCCATTCCCTTCTTCTGAGGTTCCCCATCTCAGTTTTAATAGCTCCTAGAAACCACAACTAAACCAGAAACCTGAGAGGCTTCCTCAATGCCTCCTTTCCCGTCATGAGCACATCAAGTTAGTGTTTATTTGGGTAGCTCTCTTATTCATCCCTTTTTCTCCATTTCTTATTACTATCTCCCAAGTTTAAGATCTCATCATCTCTCACTTGGTCTGTCTATAATCTAGTTTCATTCAAGTGCCATCTAACCTTCATAAAAGTTGTTGAAATCATCTTTTAAAAACTCAAAAGCTGGTCCAGATTTTCTCGTTTGTGTCCCTAAGTGGTTCCCCATTTGCATGGACTAACAAAGTCCCTGATCAATTTTATTCATTATTTTTAAATGTAGCTTGAGTGATACCTCTTTCATAAAGCCTCTTTTAGTCTCCTCCACTCCAGACTACCATTCAAGTTGTTCTCCCTCTATATCCTGTGGTTACCTTGAACACAACGCCTATTTTCTGTGTGGTTCTTGCTTTCATTTTGATCTCCAAACCTCGTAACTCCTTGAGATTACAAGCCATATCATATTCTTTTTCTCTCTCCTTAGCCTGTAGCCTACCAAAGTTGTGGAACAAATTTAGAAACTTAAGAAATGAATGTAGAAAGATGAATGGATTTAGAAATATCTAAAAGAAGTTTCTATTTCATTAGGATATTGTAGTGAAACAATGTCACAAAAACTACTATACACTGAAACTCAAGCTTCTAATGTTTCCACACAAGTCTTTACAAAAAAGGCCCACGGACACTTTAACATCTCCTCCCAATGTCTTAATAATGAGCCTGAAGAAGTTATACACCAACATCCTTGCTAGCACTTTCCACAGAATGTACCTATACAGCTGATATCACTTTTGGATTTTCACCATGCATTTAGGGGGAAAAGAGACTAAAGAGAGCTAGTAATATAGCATGTGAATAAAAACAGAAAGGAAGTAACTAGCCAAAGTTAGAGATTTCATTTTCACAGTTGAGTAAGCTTACCAAGTTCAAGCAAATTTCACTAAGACTACAAATGATCATTGTGGAAAAATTAGAAAATCTAGATCCAACATATTGATAATTCCTAGATAGAAAGGGCCTTTTCATTAACACCTATATTCAGTGTTTGAAAGTGAAACTAACACCAAAAGTATTTTGAAGAAGAAGAAAGAAGAAGAAGAAGGAGAAGGAGGAAAAGAAACAGCAAATTTAGGCTGAAGTTATAGGAGGAAATAGTTTACAGAACACCAAGAGATTTAATCATTAGTAAGGGCTAAGAATAATTTTTTAAATTGTTTAAAATGCATTTTTTTTACTCCTATTTTCAAGTTTTGGCAACTTTACTTATAAACCCTGTATTATTTAACTTCTAAGTATTATGGAAAATTAAAAGGCGAATTAAAAAACAAAGATATCAGACATTGCACTCAAGGGACTTCAGATGAATCTAAGATGATTTGAAACCCACACACATGTACAACAGGAGGATAGGATAACACAAAATATTTTTCTTCAAGGAAAAGCCTTGAAAAGCTTTGGCATACATATAGTAAAATGTACTACACTGGGGCAAAAGTGAGTGTGGCTTTGAGCAAAAGTGTGCAGCAATGCAGCTGTTATGTGACACCTAGGAGCTCTGTGGTTTTTGTGGACATAAAAAATAAACAGTGAACTCAGAAAAGTATTTCCACAGTAGTCTATTTTACATAAGTATGCTGGTGCCAAACATTTAGTACTAAAGTGTTTAGTGTGAAAAAGTCAGTAAGCATATAAATATATGATTAAAAAATGAGATGTAAATAATCATAATCACACCACTACAAACCACATGTTTTTCATAAATGTTTCCAGTTTTCATATTGGCAGGCTGAGTACTTGTAATTGGAGAAAGTCTTCAGACTAAAGAAATATAGTCTTTCTACTATAAACTTCAATGATTTAAATTTATTGGGATAGGGGAGTAACTGTAAATTATTTGATGTTTTATCAAATCCAAATTACCACAGTTAAACCTAAAAAGTGTAGCTAGAAAAGTCCTTTATGTTTACTGAATCAATATACTTTAATATAAAATAAATATATTAGATGAAACTGGAGGACATTATGCTAAATGAAATAAGCCAGGCACAGAAAGACAAATACTGTATCATCTCACATTTATGTGGACTCTAGAAAAGTTTCTCATAGAAACAGGGAGTAGAAAGGTGTTTGTCAGAGAATGAGAGGGAAGAGACGGATGGGGAAAGGGAAAATATTGATCAAGGGGTACAAAGTTTCCGTTAGACTGCAAAAACAAGTTTTAGTGATCTATTGCACTACATGGTAACCATGTAATTAATAATGTATTATACGTTTCAAAATTGCTAAAAGAATAGATTTTTAACTTTCTCACTACAAAAAATTGCTAAGTTTGTCAGGTGATAGATATGTTAATTAGCTTGATTGAACATTTCTATAAAGTATACATAGATCAAAACATCACGTTGTACCCCATAAACATAAACAATTATTATTTTCAATTAAAAATAAATTTAAAAAATAAAAAATAAACATTGAAATTATATTTGTAAAGAGTGCTTCCAAAATGTACCAGGTTTTAAAAAAACAATGTTTTGTGTGATAAAAACCCCTCAACAAACTGGGTATAGAAGGAACATATCTCAACACAATGAGGGCCACATATGACAGATTTACTAATACTTCACATTAAATTCCCTCTGTCTAGTCACTGTTCTTCAGTGTAGTGGCCAGTCACAATTTAAAAATAAAATGAAATTAAATATTAACAGTAGGAAACTGATGGGGCAAACTGCTGTCTCTGCTGCTGCAGTTGGTCCTAAGGCTTTGACTACTATTTATCACTTTACTTTTTGGGCAGCCATTTTATGTTTCACTCATCCTCTGCCAGCAATTCTCCTAGTTCAGGTTGCTTCACTTTAGCGAAACTCAGACTCTCATCCCTGAGGGGTCTGATCCCTTTTTCACTGTTCTCTAACCAGTGCATGGTTGCTACAATTGCCTTTTTACTTATCATTAGACATAGGAGCACTAAGAGGGATCCAGTGAATCCCCTAAGTTCCATACATAATTCTCCTCGCCTCCGGTGAGCAGTAGTAACTTTATCTCCTCATAATAAGGGTCAAGTACACCTTTCTGCATACTAACTCTTTTCTTTGCTTGCTGGCCTGTTGGCCTGAAGAGCCAGAAATGGTCAGTGGCAGCCATAGCTTCAGATTTAATAGAACTTTAACCGATGCCCTACAGCCCAGCACAACACAAGTTATGCAGATGAAAGCACGAACATCCAAAGTGGTTCACCGATGATAACAACCACTCCTAATTTTAGCTTTTGATTCCTGGAACCAGATGTTCTAGCTGTCACAGTAATGGCCATTGGCCATTGGTTCAAAGTATGTATCACATGCTGAAAAACAGCACCTTAAAGCTATTAGTGTCATCCACAAGTCTCATCTGTTAAGAGTCCATTTCAACATTCTATCACACTTGCAGATTCAGGTAATGTGGTCTATGGCAGGACCAGCAGATCCTGGTCACCTGCATATTGCCGCGCCTCCTTTGCTATAAAGGAGTCCAGTGTAACCAACTTGCCACAAAGTTGTTGGTTGATCTCCCTCGGGCTCAGCATCACTTTGTTGCTGGCAGATCTGATGATATTCAACAGCAGCAATAGCTAGATTAACATTGGTAGGAGGAATCTGTGCTGTTGAGTCCATGCATAGCCTCCATATCCACCATCATGCCAACAATTTACAAGTTTATTGTGGGCACTGGGATGGCCAAGGCCAGAGGCTAGATAATCTTCCGAGATGAGTTACCCTGTACACCTGGTTGTTCAGATCCTCCTCTTTATTTTATGCTCATTCCAAAGATTTATCTACATGCCTCTTTCTCAGTCTTCCTTGAATCTTATCTTCCAATATCAGTTGTTCTAGGCTCCTGACCTTCCAGCCAAGCTACATGACACTTTTCAAGACTTTATTTATAGTCTTCTTTCAGACCACATCTCTATATACACAATGGTGGTGACCTAAGTGTGCTTCTTGTGGCCCTGCCCTCTGGGAGGATTTCCCCTCATTGTGTCTTCAGGGCCACACCTGAGTAGTTCTATCATACAGCAACAGTTCATTTTTAGCTCACTCCAACATATTGAGCAAACTCATCTGCATAAAAGGCATAAAAGAATGCCTTTAAAAATCCCGTATGTTTGGAGATTTTAAATAACATACTACTAAATGATCCTTTGGTTAAACAGGAAAAAAAAAGGGAAACTAGTGAAATACTTAGTACTATATATCAAGTCTGCCGAAGATTACTGAAGCAATGGTTAATGGAAATATTATAGTTTTGACTATATTCATGAGAAAACTGGAACAATTCAAAACAAATGAGCTAAGAGTTCAAGAAGCTAGAGAAGGAACAGCAGAGTAAACTTGCTAGAAAGAAAAAAGAAGGAAGAAAATAATAAAGATAGAGGCATAATAAATAAAACAGAACAGCAACAAAAATAAATAAAGTAAAAAAGGAGAGATCAACAAAACAAAAGCTGGTTCTTTGGGAAGATAAATAATATAGACATATAAATATACATGACTCAGAACCCCACTCTTGGTAATATGCTTAGAGATAATCTTATACAGGCCTATAAAGGAGTAGATACAAGTTTATCCAGCATTATTTATGAAAGGGGAGAACTGAAGACATCTTAGTTGTCACTGAGATAATGGATAGGTAAAATGTGGTGATGCATATTATAGAACGTTATGAAGTAGTCAGAAATAATGAACTAGATGTAATCAAAGCCACATGAGTAGATCTTGAAAACATGCTGTTAAGTAAAATAACAAAAACAAAAACTAGAAAATCTGTGCAAATAATGACAGCATATCATGATCCCAAAAGTGAAACTGACAACTATTTGCATCAGAGGTTAAAAAAAATAATGTTCTATCACCATTAATAATTAATTACATGACATGAAAATTGTATTTCATATAATGAAAAGATCACATTCTTTCGCTGAGCCAAATTAATGGACAGCTGTCTTTGAAAAATTTTGGGATTTGCATTCTGACTCAGGTTTCCCTTGGACTTTATTATGCTTTTTCTGTGAGTAAAATTTGGCCATAATATTATCAATCCTTAAGGAATTCAAGTATTTATCCGACTTAAAACTTCATAGAATAGTATCATTCCAAATGAGTTAATTAAAATAATGAATACCATACAATGAAAAAAGGTCAATAGAATGATTCATAAATAGAAAAATACATTTATTCTTATGTATCAAATGTTCTAGGCAGATATTTCTAGATTTCTGAATTCTCGGTATTTATTCACATAATCCAATAAGAAATAGTTTTCTAGTAAACAGTAAAATAAAAACCTAAAAATAGGTACTCAGCAAAATAAAAGATTCCTTAAATTGCATCAGAATCTATTTTATCATTATAAAATTATTTTACATTTCATATCTAAATAGGAAAGTTGGAAATTATGGAAAAATGTATAGTTAACCAAATATTAAAACATTCTAAAAATAATGAATTGTATTGTCTTATTCTAAAGTCCTAGCTTTATATCTATATTTTTTAACGTTTTAATTCTCTTTTTCACTTTAAAATATTATAATGATCTTTAAAGTAGGTGTACCTTAAGATACTTTTAGGTCAATATCTAAATATTAATTTACTTGTGTTCCAATACCTATAAAGATCCTTAACAGAGATATTACTCATCTCTGTTTTGAACACTTAACATAATAGCCAAATTAACTATCCATGCATTTTCCATTGTTTTGAATATTGGTAATAACTTTATCCCAAGCCAAACATAGTTTTTCACAAAAACAGGCATATTTAAATTTGATGATCAATTCTGGAATAGAGATAGAATAAAATATTCTTTAAGGCAAAAATAATTGTCCCAAAGAAATCTTGGCTCCAGGAACACAAGTTATTAAGGCTATAAGAGTTCTTAAGATAGTTCATAAAAACAATTTGCTAAAAGAATCTTGTTGTTGAAAAATAGTTTACATGATTTAGTTTACTGGAAATATAGCTGGTACTCAATATTTTTGAATGAGTGAAGAGCCAACATATATAATTATAGCATATCAGTTTCTTTTAAATATCCTCTTTGAACTCTTTTGTCTGAAAAAGTTAACAGGGAAGTTCAGGAGGCAGGAGGTAGTGCCTGGAAAATGGTGCAGATGGGGCTGAGTGAGAGTTTTATATGAGCTTTTTTATTTTCCCTTGTAATGTCCCTCATGTTGCCCATAAAAGGCCTCTGGCTGAGTATGGGTCAGGAGGTGTTGTATGTCCTTGTGGGTGAGTCTAGCCGACTTTTAGAACTGTTGTAGATCAGATGTAAATATACATGTGTATGCATACATGTTAGTAGGTGGGCTACTGAGATTTTATTCCAATTAGTTTCACTTTCACTTTCTCACGGTGTGATGGTCCAGTTTGGCAATGTGTGCCGCCCTGCTGGCACCAACTGTTAAATTCTACCTCCCTTTAAATCTCTTTAACAAAGAACTATACCAAGCCTTTGACAACATGCCTATCAAAGGCTTATGCTAATTCTGCATGTTTAATTCACTTGGGTTTTTGTTGTCCAGGTTTTATTTGACAATATTTTTCTTGTTCTCAACATCTCCTCTTACTGTGATTTTCAGAACATGATTTGTCTCCTGTCACATTCTGTGCTTATGGGGAATCTCTCCTGCTGAGTTCCACATCGATCACTTCTGTATCTTAAAACTTCCCCGGATTTTGTGTTGTTCGTATAGCTGCCATGATGTGTGAATGAGCTCTTGCAATGTCTCAGGTGCGGAGCTATACGGTTTCACATATCTGATTTAATTTCCAAATTCCTCTTTAATCTGTGAGCTCCTCAAGGCCAGAAGCTATGACTTACCCATCTTTTCATTTCTAATATCCAGATTAGAGCCTGAAATATGGCAGGCTTTCAGGAATTGTTGAAAGGAACACAAAGAGAAGCAGATTGGAACTTGAACCTGGGAGAAGTTTATTCTAATAGTGAAATTCTTTTCGTACTATGACATATATGACTATATGTCATTGTAAGGTTTTAAGACCGGAGTCCACAGGAGGGGCGGCGCAG
>CM052436.1:30679758-30695044 GCA_028533085.1 Varecia variegata
AATATATAGAGAAAAAAAAAATTAGCCGGGCATGGTGGCGCATGCCTGTAGTCCCAGCTACTCGGGAGGCTGAGGCAGTAGGATCGCTTCATCCCAGGAGTTTGAGGTTGCTGTGAGCTAGGATGACGCCACGGCACTCACTCTAGCCCGGGCAACAAAGCCAGACTCTGCCTCAAAAAAAAAAAAAAAAAAAAAAAAAAAAAAACAATCATTTACATGGTCATAAAATTAGAAATATTGTGTATTAATTTTAACTACACACAAATCCTATAGTGAGGGAATGTATGAGATGATGATGGCAAAGAACAAAATCTTCATTTTAAGTATCATTTATAAAACTGATAAAATCAAAAATGGTAATATAAACATATTATTTAGAAATATGGAAGTAAGTTTCAGAAGAAATGGCTAAAAGAGTTGAAAATACTTGATTCTGGTGGGTAGGGAGAATTGAAAAATATGGAAGGGTGAGAGGGTGAGGCAGGGATTACTGATTATAAATCGTGTATGTATTATCTGATTTTAAAACTATTAATATGTGCATATTGTTTGACAAAAATAACAAATTAAAAAAGAATACCGAAGCAAATAAATGATACCAAAATATGGTGAATATAATTTTAAAACTTATCTACCAATGTTATTCCTTTCCTAAATGTAGCATGATGATTGACACTCTATATTGTCTTAAGAAAACAATGAAGTCAATCAGGTATTTATAGCATTAGCTTCATTGTTAATGCTAGTTAACAGACATACAAGGCAATGTAACAGACACATTAATATTCATCTAACGAGTTTAAGGTTAATTGCCCAACAACAGTGGCAGAAAATTTTATTGTAAAAAGTATTTCTATAGAAATGTAGAACCCAGAGTCATGTGTATGTATGATTCCATGAAGATATTATACTAGATGTAGCATTCTGGCAGTATTTGAAGACTGAATTACAAAGGTCTGCTTCATTTTGTGGGTACACCTACAAATGTGGACCAATGACTACATGGATTCTAGACCTGAATTTATAATTAAAACTCTTGTGAACTCACAGTAAATTGATAATATTTTGTGTTAGTCAAAGGTGCAACATTAAGAATCTACAAGGGGAAGAGATAAGGGGGCATTAGCAGAGAAAGAAGGACATCAGATAGGAAGGAAAGATTAAGAACAGATGGCCAGATAAGCACAGTGGCTCACGCCTATAATCCCAGCAATTTGGTAGGCTGAGGCAGGAAGATCACTTGAGGCCAAGTCTAAACAAGTCTGGACAACAGAGTGAGATACCATCACTACAAAATATAGAAAAATTAGCTGGCATGTTGGGGTGCACCTGTACTCCCACCTGTACTCGGGAGGCTGAGGTAAGAGGATTGCTTGAGCCAGGGAATCTGAGGTTGCAGTGAGCTATGATGATGCCACTGCACTCTGGGCAACAGAGCAAGACCTTGTGTCAAAAAAGAAAAAGAAAAAAAAAAGATGGCCATTAGCATAGGGAAAGATTACACCTTGACTGTTCTATGTTTACTACTGCATTGAGTAGTAAAGGAACTGCCATTGTATCAGTAAGCAAGGGAATGCTAGACAATCCCTCAGCAGGAAAAGAGAATTCAAAACACTGTAAGTTCTGAAAGGGTAACCTTCCTGGAGAAGAAGTTGACAAATGATTACCAGACATGGAATTTAAATTTTGATCCGATTCTGGTTTTCTGAAATAGAAAATTAAAGTGGTATATAGAAATTATTATGTTATAAAGAATTATCTGGTGACATGTATGCTATTCATCTTATTCTCATTAACTGGTAGATTTGGGAACACGTCCACAGGGTTTTTAGCTGTGATTAAATTTATGTTTGTTATAGGCATTATTGAAGCATAGAGAGCAATGTATACAACTACTGCAAACAAGTAGAAGGTATAGGCTATTTATGGAGTAAAAGAACAGGGATACTAAAGTCATAGCTTTCAAATTGACCTTCTCTTTACCCACTTAGTAATGAATGACATGGGAAAAAGGATGATGACTTAACTTTGTAAGTGTACAACTACACTTTAAAGGAAAGAATTCAAAAAAGATAGTTTAAAATATTTGTTCAGCAATTAAAATTCTTAAATGAAAATTAAAGAATTAAAATGATTTAATACTTCCATTAATAAAGTAGACAAATTATGTGATATTGCTATTCTTTACAGTTTGGCTATAACTACTGAGCAAACAGTTTTAAATAAAAGTCTACTTCATATTTTTGTGTGTGAAAGAGACAACATGTGCTTATTGTTAATAAGTCAACCATACAGGAGAGTATTAAAAAAACAGGTAAATATTCTCCCCCGGCCCCGTTCAATGTCACCTCTTGTCTGTGATCTTAACATTTGGTGTGCATCTGCCTACCTGGTGCAAATATATTGCACTTATATAGTATTGTTCTTCTATTTTTTCCAAAAGTTAGAAAATACATTCTGTATCTTTTTAACCTAGCAATTATTGTAGACATAAATTCTTCTTCTTCTTCTTCTTCTTCTTTTTTTTTTTTTTAAGACAGGGTCACACTCTGTTGCCAGGCTAAAGTACGGCGGTGTCATCATATCTCACTGCAAACTTAAGCAAGCCTCCTGCCTCAGCCTCCCCAGTAGCTGGGACTACAGGTGTGCACCACCATGCCTGGCTAATTTTTCTATTTTTTGTAGAGATCAGGTCTTGGTCTTGCTCAGGACGGTGTTGAACTTCTGGCCTCATGCAATCCTCCTGCCTCAGCCTCCCAAAGTGCTAGGATTATAGGTGTGAGCCACCATGCTCAGCCTGGACATCTCTTCTGATCCATACTTTTAGATCACTTGAATAGCTCATAATATGGATCTTTCATAATTTTTTGACCATTACCCTATTGTTAGACATTCAAAGTATTTGTAGTTTTTGACTATTATACTAAAATGAACCTCCTTTTACATATACCTTTACATATTGGCTATATTATTTCTGTAGGATATATTCATAAAAACAGAAGTTGCTAGATTAAAAAGAATACATAAAATCATCATCATTATTATAGAATATGTACTACCTGATCATGATAAAAAGAAAGAATAGAAAAAAGGATATAAAACAGTCTTCTATTACACACTGATTGGTTCCTTTTATGTTTAAATAGAAAAGTTTGAAGAGTCTATCATCTGATATACATACTAACCCAGGGGGTTGGATTATGATTATAATTAGTAAATGTGTGATTAGGTACACCAGTGACTATCTTGATATTGAATATTCAATGAAGTTCTTGCCTTACTGTGGACATTTCATTAAAATGTCTGTGGCAAGTTCTTACTATACAGGTATTTAAATTGTTCAATCCTATTGCTTAATAGATTTTAATCAGAAACTACCAGATTTTCAAAGAATATGCAGACTTTTTAAAAAAATCTGCAAATTTTCAACTTTTACTGTTCTTATATAAGACTTTGAGAATACAGTTGAAATCAGTGATAACTATTTGGCTGGCAACTAGTCTCATGAGGAATCCTTAAAGGAGTTGCCTAGAAAAAACAAAGGTAAGTCTATCTCCCTGATACCTGCTCACCCCAGAATTACTGTATTGTGACAATGAATCATAACTAGAATGTATGCTCATGCAGGGTAGAGATTTGTATTTTCTGTGATGTGGTCCCAGTGGCTGCAACAGTGTCAGACACGTGGTAGGGATTCGGTAAATACTAGGTGATTGCATATTACTCAAATTTAAACAGAACTTGAGGACATGGTCTTTTAAATAATCTGATTCCAACATTTAAATAAAAAGCTAAGAAGCATTCATTCTAAATAGTATACCCATAAAATAATTGAAATCAAGTAACATATTGGATGGGCAATTATTTGGAAGTCATGGTATACATAGCATGTATATCACACATAGTATCACATCATGTGTTAAGTCTTATTCCACTTCCTAGTTTTAGCTTTTTAGCTTTCACAGTGCTAGTCTGATTGGAGAAGCATCCTTGCATCATGACATACCTTATTACAGGTACATAATACAACTCATTCACAGACAGAAAACAAAACTGTTATGAGACCCAGAGCGCAAGCATTCAATTGTTTTACACTTAATAAATGTTGTGATGAGATTCTTTAGGAAGAATAAAGACAGGTCTCTCATGGCTTGGTGGTATTAACCTGGAAGCAGAAGTATTGACTAATTTCTTAAGGTCCTTTGTACCACTTTAATACCAGGGAAAATAAAAATTTGACAAATTTGTTAATTTAATTTTTTGCCACATAAAAGTGAGTAGCAGTATGGATATTTTCCTTCAAAATCATGTAAAATTATTAAAAGACAATTTTTAATTTCTACACATTTTTTCCCAAGTGGCAAATGAGAATGTAGCAGTGGAGCTTATGAGATGAAAATTAGGGCCTTTTAATATTTCTAAAAGTATACTGTTTCCAATTAAAATCACTGATTAAGCTATTACTATAATTATTAAGTTATTATCACCTATATAATTTTTGGGAAAAAGGGCCATCTGTAGCTATGATATGAATCTGATTTGACAGAATATATACTTTTACATCAAGTTTAAGGACTAATATTACAAAAAGGAGATGTAACTAGTAGAAAAATAAAACTCAAATTACTAAAATTCTGTTGATCTTTTGGAATTATGATATATATTTATCATTGACTCACAAAACAATAAAATTTGCTTTCAAAAACTTCTGAAACAATTTTTTTTTGAAATTTATTTCTAAAAGTCACAGAGACAAAACTTTAAAAGCGACACATTTATACTAAGGATACATGCGTGAGCAAAAAAATAAGCATGGGAATACAAAAATGAACATAGTAAAATTTGAATTAATACAGTATTCTGGATACAAGTAGAATACCACTAGAAAGAATTGTATTTACCTCAGAATCTATGATAGTATGGGTTGAAATAAACCAAAGTTTAGGATAGCCACTTCACTATTCACATTTTAGTCAGTGTTGACCAGAAGCTAAAACAATTTATTTTAGGCTAAGATTTTCAATGAAATTATAGAACTAATCTTCCACGTAATAAATCAAATTAACATGTTTTAAGGTGATCTGTCTTCATTTAATGGTAGTTGGGGCAAGTCAAATCACGGAAAGCCCTTAAAAAGACTAAGCACCAAATGATAAAATTGTTAGTGGCTATTGTTTTGGGCCACCTTAAATTTTATTTTGCTTACATATGTTTTCCATTATCATTGATGTGCAAATCCTTTCAGGCAAAAGTTTTAACATGGAACTTTCAGCCCTGAGGTCTTGCCAACTGTACTTATAACAGTTTTTAAGCAATTAATACTTTCAGAACAATTCCAAGCTGATATTTCATTGGTTACAATTGTAAGATGCAAAAACTTTTCTTTAAAGTTTTCTGGTCCCTAAAAATTCAGCAGGGCCAAATTAATTAACTGGAAGTAGCATTTTTTTTTTTTTAAAGGAAGTCTGAAAGATGATAACAGATAAAACTATATAGGCTCTCATACACAATCTTTCTAAATTTTCACCCTGTAAGAAATGATTACAATATCCTTCAGGCTTGCTATATGCCCCATCGAGTCAAAAAGAAAGCCAACAAGGAATTTAACATTTCAACAAGCTAGGAACTATTTACTGTAAGCATATCCTGAAATTCTGGAAGACATACTACCATACTGAGAAAACACTATTAACAGGTAAGCATGTGTTGAAGGCAGTTTATAAATGAAACATTACAAATCTTATGTTTATGCATACAACTTACAAAATAGAAAAAAGTTGCTATTTTTCCAATAGTATAGCATCACACTAACACTATATAGTTAAGATTGAAAGCTTCTGTACACATGTTCACTATACTTCCAAAGCAGCATATGCCTCTTAGACATTCTCGTTTGTTATCTAACATATGCCAATCATGGTTTCAGGGATTTTTAACAGTTTGAGCAGGCTAAAACAATCATTCTGCCTTATTTAACAATGAAACAAAGTTAACCAGTTTCAGGGAATGAAAGTTTCATAATCAGTAAAGAAACATTAATATTAAATCCCCACAACAGAGTGGAAAATGCTTCTAAGGACATGATATAATCCTAACACGAGAATGCACTATGCCCCTAGATATAGTGAATGTGTGAATAATTAGGAGCCTGAAAAAATACATCAAGATACATGGGACCTAAATGATTACCAAATCAGTAACTACTACTAGAAAATTAAATATGAATTATTCATGTTTTTCTAACACAACATCATCCAGTTTACTGTTTAGGACTACTCAAAGCTGTTCTGCCACTACATTTTGCTGTTAGTGCAAATTAATATCCAAACAATAGGGAGCAAGCAGTCTGAATCACATGGGATTTCAAAAAACTAGAATGATTGTATATCTAAATTTATTTCTGTATTCTGAAAATAGTGCTATAAAACTCAATTATTTTCCTAGCTTCTTAGATTTTTTACCATCTTAGATAATTCAAATTAAACATGGTTGCCTGCAAATTCTTTTCTAGAGGAAGTAAAAGCAAAACACATTTTGGTTATGTTTTGCTGCTGGTCTCCTCAGGTATGTGCTTCATCAATGAGAGCACTAATCTAGGCATTTATTGTGCTACTTTAACATAACAGAACATGAAAAAAACTGACAGTTCAAATTTTAACAAGTGATTTGTTTTTTTGGTGGCAGGCTTATTTTTTAAATGAAAACAAAACAAACTCTAAAATCAGATGGCCAGCTTGACAACATGAATTAGAAACTTAAGCCTGTAAAAAAAAAACTTAAGACATGGAAAGTTGTTTCTGAAAAGCAAAATCTAACCTTTTTCTTATTCACTTTGGTTTTTTCTTTTTTAAATGAAGATTTGTGGTAAAAATTAAAGATAACTCCCTTTAAGTCACATAGGGTATCATTTGTCAGTGCTTTGTACTAGAAATATCTCTTATAAATATTTTTAACTTGAATTTCAAAGAATTTAAGGTTTTTTTTTATTAAAGCTCTAGTCCAAGTTTCCAGCTGTTAAATTTTCTAAAAAATATAATTTGGAACTCTGATAGAGAGGACTTAGCTGGGCTAAGCTACTTTGATACTCTTACAAGATAGTAAGGTTCAGATAGAGATCATTTCCTGAACATGGTTGACCTTTAACAGAACTGATTATTTCCTCACCCAAACAATTATGCAGGATACTGCCATATCTCCACTACAAAATCTTATCAGAATTTATGGACAATTGTTTATCATCTATGTTTAAAAACCTTGCACCACCAGAGAGGCAAAGCAAATAAAAGTGAAAGTAAGTAAACTTGTTTCTAGTCTACTCTATTTACCTAAATAAACTCTTATAAAATCATATGGAAAAATTATTGTATAGAAAGTAATTTTCTTATTAACTGATCTGTCAGCCAAAAAGTCATTACTAATTCTCTGTAAAAAGAGAAAACTCAACCATAAAATGTCTACCTGTTTAAATAAAAATGCCAATTCTGAAGTCTTTTAACACTAAGACATAAAAAAAGTTTGCAAACTCAAGATGATATTTAAAATGAAAGATATAGTTCAAAAATTTGTGTTCCTAGTAAGAGACTAAAATCTTGTCACTGCAAAATTCCCTATGGTTCTTGGCACTGACATTAAAAGAAAGATTTTAGTCTTTTGGTCACTTGAAACTGCTATAAATACAATAAGTCTTTAAAAAAGAGGTAAAAGTGAAAAACTGAAATATAGTTAACTACATCATATACAAGTAAAACATAGTTTGAAATAAACAGTCATTTCTGCTAGGGATCTGAAGACATAACAGTTTCCCACTGCCCCTTCTTTTTTGAAGAGGATCCTCTGATCAGGAATAATTTCTTTAAATTACCGTGAGTGGTGTTGCCTGGCAGCAGCTTCAATTTCCTAGGCTAGTCTTCGAGTAATTAAGTAATCTCACAAGGAATAATCATACATGGCAACAGGGTAAAAAAGCAGGGCAGTTCTTCCATGCACAAACATTTCAGGAGAAAAACCATCAATTTTAAAGATAACCATCAGGTTTCAGGTATCCTAGCACACTCTAAACCTAAGTTTTGCTTTATACCATTGGTGACTAAAATTAACAATAAGTTTTGCAGTGAGGTTTTTTTTTTCTTTTTTTGCCTGCAACTATATACACATTGCAAAACTATTCTGCATCACATGATTTTTAAACGAAATAAATATAAAAATGAACCACACAATCAACACATAACTTTAATACTCCACATTATTTATCTTGATCACAATGGTGGTAACCTCCTTGTCAACAATCTTGTGAGTTGAGGAGCTGATTCTCATTCTCATATCCATCAGGCAGATAGGCTCTCCGCAGCTGGTCTGACTTAGGTATGGAGCCTCCATTCTTCACATGGCGAGACAGAAAAGCACGGACTGCTGGGTGATCAGCCTTCTCAAGTGGGATATTGGCTTCCAGGCACATTTTCACAAAGTCCTGGATAACACTGACTTTCTCTGTTTGCGCAGTACTGTTGCACTGAAGAGATGCAGTTAGGGGCCTCTGCTTCTTTCTCACATTCTGCTCTTCAAATTCTGCCTTCCTCTTGGTATGAGTCTTTGATTTGAGGTGGTCACTAATGGCAGACTTGCGAACATGATTCAGAACCACATTGCAAGAAGTGCAGAAGAGTTTTCCTCCATCTTCATGCAGCTCACCTCCAAACTCTGAGACTCGATCCAGGGGAGTCACATACAAAGCAGTCTTAGAACGGTTTCGAGCAGGTGGTGCTGTTACTACAAATCGTTCCATTCTGACTTTGAGTAAGATTCTTTCAAGACAAGAGAAACAAAGACACCTGTTATAACAACAGCTCATCCTGGAAGTAATTAACAATAAAAGGCAGGGTATAAGCGCTCTAACATTAAAGACTTCAAAAAACATAATTCAAATTAATAGACTGTGTCCATTAAGTCTTAACTTATCCAAAATATGTGAAGGAAGACGAAACTAGAGCAAGTTACTAGTTACAACTAGATCCATTCCTTAATTTTTACGAAATTCAAATAAATTAGAACTACGAAAAAAAACTCAAACTATCCCAGACGTCACTATCTTTTATAACAGGAAAACATAATCACAGGTCAACAGGTAGAGTATTAATTATATTAATCTCATCCAATTTAGGTACATATTCAAGTTTAAAAGAGCCTCTCTCCTGTCACAATTTTGGGCAACTGATTTTAGGAATTCAACTGTGGGCAAAGTTTGTTCAAACAGGTGGGCTGATAAACTGGCATAATTCTATATGAAGATGGATATAGTTTCCAAAACTGTTCTGAGGAGGAAAAAAAAGTAAAAACTAAGAAAGAACACAGGCCAAATGCAATTAACAGAGACAATGTATTAAATTTTAAAGCCAAAATATAGAGTTTAAAGTTATTTTTTAATGCCTATATAACTCTCCTAAGCTTTCTGAAACGTGATAAGATATGCAAAGTGCTTTCTCTAATACCTTTTTGTTTCCTTTTCCCATTAAAGACTAATAATTACATTTGTTAATATCTATTTCACTTATTGACTAGTAAGTTAGAACAAAATCAAGAACTTAACATAGTGTCTAGTATATGGCAGAAGCTCAATCAAAACTTGATGGAGAAAGTAAAGGAGCATCTTCATTATTTGTCCAAATATTTATTTAACTTAGAAGGAGCTTAATACTTTCTCAATTTATCCTAATAACAAGCTTTTATGATTACTGGAACTTTATGGGCATTGAAACCTTGAAATAATGAACTATTTTGGTAGGTGACAAATGGTCATTAAGTCTTAATTGTTCCCCAAAGGGGCTGTGCCTTTGGACTAAGCTCTTACAATAACCAAGATGTAAAAAATTAAAATGAATTGACAGAATCCAAGTTGGAATTCTGTTCTGTACAAATATGTTAGTGAAAGATTCCTAAGTGTGCTCTGAAGAACTATGCTTTATGTAATCGGAAACAAGAGAGTATTCTATTAATCCATACTAGAGAATAGCTGGGTAATATGAAATCTCTTTCAAAAATTTTTTAAATTGTCAATGTGTTAGACACCCATGGATCCAAACCAAAGGATTTTATATTTCACAGAAATTCTGGAAAGTATAATGAAGTCTAGGTTTTAATAGGCTTAATTCTATTTTTTACCATTAAAGTTTTTTTTTTAGGGCATAGCTCTCATTTGCCAAATATAGAGTCAGGCTATAGGTTTGCAATGGCAGAGAAGGCAGACATGATTCCTGCCTAGTACTTAGTGAATTATCATTACACATATTTGTATTTTAAGTTAACGGTATGTGTTTCACACTCCCATAACAAATCAGTCCCGATTATCATTAATGGTTCTAATGTAGTTATGAAAAACATTAAATATTTGCACCCACTAATGCCTAAATCTTATTTTCTATGTGAAAAATCTTCTATTTTTAAATATTGGGATTTCAAACTTTAATACAGTAAGTACATAATTCTTTGTGACATAAAATGCTCAATCACTTGTGTAAATGTGAAAGGCTCATATACTATCCAATGTCTTGTAACTTTCAAAAACTGTTTGTGTTACTGCAGAGGCAAATATCTACCCAGTAGAGGATGCTCGAGTTTACATTCCCGAAGAACAAAAGTGTTTTCAATAGAAGATAGAGAGATTTTAAACAAGTTAAAAAGTTAAGAGCAGGAGTTAGCCAACAAAAGAGAAGCAGCAAATCATTTACTAAATCAAAATAAAACTCATCAGAAGTTTTCAAGTTTAAACGTTTACCGGATTAGTTTCCAGTTTTTGTCGTCTTGATACTTAGTGAAGGGTCTCCAGCGCAAAACCAGAGACGCATCAAATTCTGGCACTTTCCGTTTGTTCAAACCCGGAGATGCCTTCAAATCAGTTTTTCAACAAGTGGTGGTGGGGAAATAGTTTCTGGGCTTGCACCCTATTTTCCCTGCGGTGCCGGGAAGTCATGCCTTTACTGTAAAACGCGAAAAACAAATGGAAAGGAAAAATGAGGGAGGGGGAGGGGAAAAAAGGGTGGATGAAAAGATGAACAAGACCGACCGCGCAGGTGTCTCTAAAATCGTTCTTCAGGTAACTCTACACCGCAAACCCGATCTCAATGTTAACCCAACACTACCCCTCCCAGTTCCTTCTCGGTTGTCCGCCCCCCTTTACACCTCCTCGCGCTTCCCAGGCCCCAGGGTTCTGGCGGGGGTGGGAGAGAGGAGGGGCGCGGGACGTTCCTGGCGTCTAGATTCCCTTCTCCCGCGCCAAGCCCAGCACGCCGGCGCCCCACCGCCCTGACCCCGCTAGCAGGGCCGAGTCCCAGCTGCCAGCCGTGGGCCCAGGAACTCAACAGCCGAGTTGGCGGCCGTCTCAGGGGAGGCGGCGGCAGGAGCCTGGGGGAGGCAGCCGCTGACAGGCTTCCCGTCTCCTCCCTCTTCCTCCCGCCGACAACGGCACCCCGGCCCCGCCCCCGGCTCCCGCTTCGGGACGGAAGGCCCCGGGCCCAGAGCCCGCACCAACGGCCGGGCCCACCCTCGGCCTCCCTAGCTGTCTCGGTACCGTAGGATCGAGGCCGCCGTTAGGGGAAGTAGATGAGACCAGGTCGGAAAGGAAAAGAGGAGGAAGAAAAAGGAAGAGCAAGGGGATGAGGGAGAAGGAAGACTCGTCGCTGCCGCCGTCGCCGCCGTTGCCTGATCGAGCCCCGCGGCGGCCGCTGTGTCCCCCGCCGCGCCCCGTCCTCCTGCACCGCCTATGGCAGAGCCCGTAGGCGGTCCCCAGCAACCGCCGAGTAGCATTGACCAACAGACCGCTGGTCTATCAAACAGACGGCTGAATTGACCAATAGTAATGGAAGGGCAGGCATAATAATGATTGGCGGCTAGATTTATCCAGTGAAAACTGTGGGCGTGGGTGGGCGGAGCCGGAAGTAGAGCCCAGCAGAGAGGCCCCTGTCCGGCTAGGGCGGAGGGAAGGGGGAGGGAACTAGAAGAGGAGGAGGTTAGCCAAGGCGGCTACAGCGGCGGCGGCGCAGGGGCTGGTACGCGCTGGGCGGCGAGAGCCTCATGGCGGAGGAAGAGAGCGACCAAGAGGCCGAACGCCTCGGAGAAGAGCTCGTGGCCATTGTGGAGTCCCCGCTGGGCCCTGTAGGGCTTAGTTCTGCGGGCGACGGCAGAGGTGGCGCTGGCGGCGGCAGCTGCGGCGGCTGCGGCGGCGGCGGCGGCGTCGGGATCAGCAGTCGGGATTACTGCCGACGCTTCTGTCAGGTGAGGCGCCCGTTGGCCGCCCCGACTTGTCACCCGGGTCCCGGGCCTCTCTGCGTCTCCTGGCCTTCTCGTCCACGAATCTGGGCTGTGTCCAGTGCTCGCTTCTCCAGCTCAACAAGGAGGTTGAGGGTGAAGCTACCCCTTCCACCTATCCAGCTTGGGGTGGGGGGCGGGGAGCAGGACAGGGGTGACCCGCCGGCTTAGGGTTGCTAAGAAAGTGAGAGTTGGTCGGGGATGGAAGGGCTGGAGAGAAGGAGGATCAGCTGGCCGGAAAGCTCTGTCCTGACAAACCTCTCCTACCCCAAACAGACCCTTTCCTGCCCGAGAGTCCCGCCTTTCTTATGTTTCCTACCGTGGTCATTCTCACCTCGTTTGGAACCTCTGATAACGTTTTTTGCCTCCTCTCCTGCGCCCCTTGCCCCTTGTATTTTCCCCTTTTTCGGGCATGGAAGGCATGCCATCTCTCTACCACCTCCTCTCCTGTCATAGTCACCCTTCCCCCTCTGCTAGGGTCTCCTGTCATCCCTTCACAAGATCCCGCTGGGCCAGTTCTCCAATTGGCTTAGGCGCTGACCCACGCTGATTTAGTTACTTCTTCGCGCGGGGGGCGGGGGGCGGGCGTTAAGGCAGTGTGATTGTCGTCTTTCCTTTTTTTTTTTTTTTAACTTCCTTCCCTTGACACATACACTTATTTTCTAATTAACTGCTCGTAGAGAAAGTCATTTTCCTGAAACTCTGGCTCCAGTTACATCCTCAACCCCCATTATCCTTTAAATTACAATGTATTTTATTTAGCCTGTAAAATACGGTGTCTGAACAGTGACCGTAAATTATTTTCTTAGTCCACTGCCACCAGGATTTGATGTTGTTTAAAGTGTTTGTAATCAAATGTTATAGAACCAAAGTACTTGTTTGGGGGTAACGTTTGTGTACTCTGCATTCTCATCTATGTACATTTATAATTTAAATGTTTTGTTGTTATTCACAACACTCTTTGTTTTGTAAGCCATTTTGGAAAAAAGCATTTACTCCTTTTCCATTTCGTCCGTTCCTTTTTAAATTTGTTTATTATTTTGGATATATTAGGGTTCAAATCCTGGCTCTACCACTTCTAGCTCTGTTACCTAGAACACGTTACTTCACCTCTCTGTGCCTCAGTCTCCCTTTCTGCCAAATAGGGATAATAATTAAATGAATAAATTTATGAAGAGTTTGGATCAGTTAGTTATTAATTTAATTCTGGTAACAGGTAGGAAATAAAGTTAATGAAAAGTGAGCATCATGTTTGTTGACATTTGATTTTGTGCCCTTTAAAGCATTGAAAGAAAAAGAATGGAGTTGACATTTTCAGGTAAGTTTTTAATGCTTTAGTTCAAATTGTCTTTTGATTTCATTTTTGCCCCCAGTGTCATAAATAAGTTGGTTTGAAAGTTATAATTGTCATGTAAAGGGTGTGTCAGTTTCTTCGGCATTGCACTCTATTTAGTGACATTCTTGAAAGTATATTTTTATTTTGATAATTGACATTCACTGGATTTAAAGGTTCAGTTTCTTGTTTTCAGAGCACTTGTTTTCTAACTATACCTTTTACATTTATTATGCTATTGGTAGACTTTGTGCCTACACAAATTTTAAACTTCTGAAAATTCGGATAAAGTTAATATATTTATGGGCAGAAAATCTGTATCTTTCTGTTTTGCTTTTTATATTGTTAATGAGCAACTTGTTTTGGTTATACTTAGCTTTGTTAATTTACTTGATCAAGTAACCCCTAATTGCAGTAGAATTTGAAATTTTATTTGAGGGTTAGAACATTTTTGAAGAACTTTTAACATTTTCTTAAACTCAATTTTAAGAACAAATGAACAAATTTAGCCTGTGAAATACAGTGTCTGAACAGTGACAGTAAAATATTTTAAGAACAAATGAAGTTGACTATTTTATAAAATTTCACTACCTCCTAAATATCCAAGAAAATAAAACTAAACAGGAAGAACTTAATTAACTTTTATTTTACATTCCTAAATTGAGTGTTATACTGACATACTTTCATGTTACCGACTTTTACCTGAAATCTCATTACCTATTTTATAATACTTTAGATTACCAATAGATCTGTTGTTAGGTTCCTCTCCATCTTGCAGATGATCTTTGGTGAAGTTCTTTTTTATATTAAAACTTTTAGTTGGAATAAAAAATTACCTTTATTAAATTGGATTTTTATCTACTGATTAATAAAATTCTATAGTTATTCTGTTTTATTTGCCAGTAAGATAAGCAGTGGATTATATAATCTAATTACCAAAGATTGTTTCTTTTTAAAGATTTGGTTTTCTAATATTTACTGAGGGTAATATTAAACAGTAATATTAAGTGTTAAAATAAATGTGAATTTATTAGTAAATGACTTAATTGTGAGTAATCTGTAAAATGGATAGTATGCACTTGTGTGGGTGACAGTTAACTAAATATATGAATTATACACACAGCCTGATGGTGTTGAGAAGAAAGGCTGCAATTTATCTTCCTCCTTTTAGAGGGAAATATGAATCAAAATTTCTTGGCAGTTGTGTGGGTGAAGGGAGAGAGGAAGGAACACTTCTAGAGAGATTCTTCTTTTATCACAAGGAAAAGTAAAATGGATGGGTGTATACCTACAGGAGGAGTGTGATGTGCACTGTCTGGGGAATGGACACGCTTGAGGCTCGGACTCGGGGGATTGGGAGGGACATGGGCAATATATCTATGCAGAACTTTTGTACCCCCATAATAAGCTGAAATAAAAAAAAAAAATAAAAAAATAAAAAAAAGGAGATACTTCAAATAGTTTAGCACAATTATATGGTAACCATATTGGTATTATTGTTTCCCTTTCCCCCAAGTTATAGATTTCATGTGAAAATGACATTTTTCTCTATTCGGTTAAGAGAGAAAATATTCCTTTCTTCCTGGAAGACATTAAGTGTAAAACTGCTAATATTCTCTTGTATGATTTTTAAGTTATCTAAATATGGGCATGTGC